>VZRS01007571.1:0-16941 GCA_013398055.1 Ifrita kowaldi
ATGCGGGGCGAGGGCTTGGGGAAGGACAGGTGGGGAGGGCACATGGGGAGGGGAGCAGAACCCGAAGGAAGGGCCCGGAGGTTCAGGTACGGGAGAGGACCCTCGGCGTATCGGGAGGGGGCAGAGGCCCTGGGCGTCATGTAGACATGCCGGGGTGGGGGCAGGTCCAAATAGGGGCTCACTATCCCCCCTCCCTGTGCTGCACACCCTCTGCTCCCCCCTCTCCCCCCAGCTCTATTTCCAGCTCTACAGCCTGTTTTTCTGCTCCAATAACTTGCTGTGGGGGCCCTGGGCTGGGATGAGCACACGACCCTCTCAGAGCACTGACCAGGGACTGGGATAGGGAAACACGACCCCATCTCTTCCTCTGTGCCACCCCCAGCCCTAAACCTCTCCTCACCCCATAACTCCCGCCGTGGTCACCCCCAGGATCTTTGTCAACCGGAGCCTGGCGCTGGAGAAGATCAAGTGCTTTGGCTTTGATATGGACTACACCTTGGCCAGTGCGTTTTGCAGGGACCCTAAGGCAGGGTGGGGTGGTGGTGGGAGGCCCTGCCCACATCCCCCCTTCCCCCGCTACAGTGTACAAGTCCCCTGACTACGAGGAGTTGGCCTTCGACCTGTTGCTGGAGCACCTCGTCGCCATTGGGTACCCTCCTGAGATCCTTGCTTACAAATATGATCCCACCTTCCCCACCCGGTGAGTTTGTGGAGGGGGTCCCAGAGACGGGAGGGGGAGGGAAGTGAGCCCCCCACACACTGACAGCTGTGTGGTGCAGGGGGCTGGTGTTCGATGCCCTGTACGGGAACCTGCTGAAGGTGGATTCCCACGGGAACCTGCTGGTCTGTGCGCATGGCTTCCGCTTCCTCAAAGGGTGAGTCTGGGAATCCCCCACCCCTGGGGCAGGGGGGGTTGGGGGTCCCTCAGGGTGGAGTGCAGCTCCATGCTCCCTCCCCAGAGCCGAAATCCTCCACTATTATCCCAACAAGTTCATCCAGCGGGATGACATGAAGCGCTTCCACATCCTCAACACCCTCTTCAACCTCACAGGTGAGTGAGAACCCCCATCGTCCTGGCCCTCCCGCCACCTTGGGGTGCTGTCCTGCCCTGCACCCCCTCTCATAGCCCCCTCTCCCACAGAGGCCCACCTCTATGCCTGTCTCGTGGACTTCTTCACCAACTGCTCCAGATATGTGAAGTAAGAGGGGGGTGATGGGTGGGGGCTTGGTATTGGATCAGACAGGGGGTAAATCCTGGAGGGAGCTTCCCTTGGCAGGGCAGCCCCTTCACCCCTTCCATTCATGACTCTTGCAGCTGTGACACTGGCTACAAGCATGGGAACCTCTTCATGTCCTTCCGCAGTATGTTCCAGGATGTGCGCGAGGCCATGGACCATGTCCACCTCTCTGTGGGTGCAGTGGGCACGGGCCTGGTGGTGGTGGGTGCTGAGAGTGCTGGGGTTTTCCCACATGCACACCCTGGGAGATTTTGGTCAGCCCCACCCCATCCCTTCTGCAGGGCTGCCTCAAGGAGAAGACGCTAGAGAACCTGGAGAAATACGTGGTGAAGGATGTGAGTTGTGCAGACCCCCATAGACCCCTCCCTCCTCTGCTCCCCTCAGTCAATTCCTCGTAGTCCCCTCGGGCTTGCTCCCACTGGCTTGCCCCTCACCAGCCCCGTGTGCCACTGCTGCTGAGCCGCATGAAGGAGGTGGGGAAGGTCTTCCTGGCCACCAACAGTGACTACACCTACACTGACGTGAGTAGGGGGTGCCCATGTCCCCCACCACCAGGTCCAGCTTGCCCTGGATGGGGGAGGCAGAAGGGATGTGTTGAAGCACGAGCAGGGTCTGCCTGCCCTGGGGGCAGCAGTGATGATGCCAGATGTCCTTGCAGGCCATCATGTCCTACCTGTTTGACTTCAGCAATGGGGACAAGGTGAGTCTGTCCCGTGTGGGCTGGGTAGAGGGCACAGGGTGCCATCAGCATTCTCTTGTTGACCCCCTCCCCGGCATCCACAGGCTGACGTCCCACAGCGCCCCTGGAGGTCCTATTTCGACCTGATTGTGGTGGACACCCGCAAGCCCCTCTTCTTTGCTGAGGGCACCGTCCTGCGCCAAGTTGACACGGTGGGGACCTCTCCCCTGCTGCAGAGCTAGTTGGGGCGGTGGGCACTATTAAGGCATTGAGGGGGCTCCTGTTAGCACAGTAGGGTAGATTTCAGGGCTGGTTCGGCACCAAGCAGGCACAGATAACAGTGTCCCCATCCTGGGGTCCTCTTGTCCTGCAGGACACGGGGAAGCTGCGCATTGGGACATATACCGGCCCTCTCCAGCACTGCGCTGTCTACTCCGGTGGTGAGTGCCCAGCTGGGCTCTGTCTGGGCTCTGTGGGTGGCACAGGGGGACATGCCCACCCTCCCCACCTTGACCCCCGGTTGTCACAGGCTCCTCAGATGTGGTGTGTGACCTCCTGGGTGTGAAGGGCAAAGACATCCTCTACATGGGAGACCACATCTTTGGGGACATTCTCAAATCCAAGAAGCGACAGGGCTGGCGCACCTTTCTGGTGGTGCCTGAGCTGGCCCGTGAGCTGCAGGTCTGGACGGAGAAGAGCGGTGAGCAGTGCCAGGCTGGGGACACAGACTTTGCTGTGCAAGGGGAGGTGGCCTGGAGCCTCTTACCCCCCTCGATGGCAAAACTGCCAGTGGGTAATGCTCCTGCACTGAGCTGGCCCCATTGCACTTGCAGAGCTGTTTGAGGAGCTGCGGAGCCTGGATCTCTTCCTGGCTGAGCTGTACCAGTGAGTTGGTTGGGGTGGGGAGAGGCAGGGGTGGGAACACCTGTGGGGAACCCTCCAGGTGAGCCCTCAGCTGGGTCTGTTCCATTCCAGGCACTTGGACAGTGGCAGCAGCGAGCGCCCGGACATCAGCTCCATCAAGCGTCGAATCCAGGTGACACCCAGCTGACACACAGCTCAGCTCACCACCCTGCCGCAACTTCCTCTGTGGGGGGCCCCCCAGGGGGCGTTGGGTGCCCTGACTGTCCTGCTGTGCCCACAGAAAGTCACACATGAGATGGACATGTGCTATGGGAAGATGGGCAGCCTCTTCCGCTGTGGCTCACGTCAGACGCTCTTTGCCAACCAGCTGATGCGCTATGCAGACCTCTATGCTGCCTCCTTCATCAACTTCCTCTATTACCCCTTCAGCTACCTCTTCCGGGCACCCCCTGTCCTGGTACGCAGCCCCCAGCCCCTGCTGCTCACCCACTGTGCCTCAGTTTCCCTCCCTGCCTGAGGGAGGCATGGGGGCTGATAGAGGTGTTGGGTGGGCACCCAACCCCTTGGCTGGCTGGTGCCAGCCTCTCTCTGGGAACCTTGTCCACCCCCCCGCAGATGGCCCATGAGTCAACAGTGGAGCACTCTCGCCTGGACTCAGGGGACGCGGTCACTGCCCTTCCTCCCTGGCTGGCCCAGCACGGCGACCCTGGCCAGCAGGTGGGTGGCAGGGAACAGAGGGGCAGAAGGACATGGGCATCCTGCCACCCTGATGCCCTCGGGGTCCTGTGCCCACTGAGCCCCTTCTGCACTGTCTCAGGTCCCCCAGGACTCGAGTGGGGAGGAGGAAGATGATGGAGAAGCCTGAGCACACCCCAGCTGCTGCCATGGCAGGTGCCAGCCCCACGGGAGGGCATTCGGTGGCCCTGGACCACTTGCACTGCCAGATGGAAGCTACTCACGGTCAGCTACCACCTCCGGTGGCCACAGGATGGCTGGTGGCCCTGACCCATGGCCCCTGTCACACCTGTCCCTGGGCAGCTGGGACCTTCTCCTGACTGTGCCCAGAGCCAGGAGAGGCCACCCCCCAAGCCTGCCAGCTCCTGCCCCTTCAACTCATATCTGCCTGGTGCCCCTTTAATTCATATCTCTCCCACCAGCTCAGTGCCAGCCTTGGGCCACCCAACACCAGGGTGAATGGGCAGTGCCACTGCTCCAGTATCACTGGAAGCCCCACTGCAGCAGTCGGGGTCCCAGCAGCTCCTGCCCGTTTAGCCTCTGGGCCTGGCCATGAGCACTGCAGTGCTCGGTGGAGGGGGTGGGGCTCTGGAGGTGACAGCTGCTCTGGGGGAACCCCTTTCACCTGCTATTCCCCTCTTCTTTTTTCTACCCTTTTCTATTTATAAAAGATACTCAAACCTCCCGGCACCATGGAGACATAAAATTGACTGTTTTAAAGGAAAACTGCTTTACCCTTGCACCTGAGAGGTGGGGGCAAAGGGCAGTCCCCAAATCCCTGTCCAGCTGCTGGGACGAGCGCAAGCCCCTGGGCAGAAGGTGGCAGCCCCGAGCTATCCCCAGCTTTGCAGAGGGGGGCCAGGCCAGCAGCGCTCCACAGAGTGGAGCCAGCCCCATGCCAGAACTCCGGCACACTGCTCCGAGACGTCTTCCAGCATCCATGACTCAATAGAGATGCTGAGCCAAGGCTGGGGTTGGGTGCATCGTGAGGGAGAGAGGAGGCAAAAGAGCATGATGGGGCCAGGACCACTGCTTGCTGGGGCTGGGTGGATGACAGTAGGGCTCCCTCACCTTCCGCAGCTGCCATATGGTCACTGTTCACAGCAGAGAGCACCTGCCAATCCCCTCACCAGCCTCTTGCCTGGTACCTTGTGCCGCTGCCTGCTCCAAGTGCAGGGACAGCAGCAGAGGGGGCCCGAGTGCACTTACAGGGCACATCTGTCCCCAGACCCCCACCATGTCCAGGTGCTGGGGGCCTGGCCTGCTGCACCCCAAGGTCCTCTGCAACCCTTGGTGCTGCTGTCAGTCTCGGGACCTGCACAGAAGCTGCTGGGGCACTGCAGGTCCCCCAGCCCCTCGGGCACAACCACCTGTGCCTCCAGACACCAGGTCTGCACATGCCTTTCAGGAGGGGACATACAGATGCTGTCCAGGTAGGGCACAAGGCAGCCACAGAGAAAATTCCTCAGGACATTGCTTCCAAACACTGGGAGGTACCTGGGACATTGCAGTCCAACTGACACCATTCTACAGCAGCAGGAAAACCGGAGCGTGTCATGGCACAGGAGCTGAGGGCAGTCCTGGGGAGACAATCCCAGGAGACACAGCTGGTGTCTCCACACCACTCACTAGCTGACACACATCTCTACTGCAAGTTTTAATATATTTAAACCAGCATTTACATATTTGATACAATGCCGTCCCCTTGCCTCTACATCTGAGGGGCAGCAAGAGCAGTCAGTGGAGTGTATATGCGGCACCACAGTGGGCAGGTGACCTGCCCCCGCTGGGAACCCCTCAGGAGCTCTTGAGGGGATATGAACTCAAACCCTCCAGCTCTGTCACTTCTGGCAAAGCCAGGTTTTTCCGGAAGAAGAAGCAAGTCTCCTCCTCAGCATCCAGGATTTCCCTGAGGGATGACACCACAGGGTCATGGTCCTTCAGCATCACTGGGTAGCGACTCCCAGCTCGCTCAATCCGTAGCGACCGCCGCACGGGCGTCAGAAATTTCAATTCTGGGCCTTCTGGGAACTCCCTTCCTCTGTGGAGAGGACAAGAGCCTCGGGTAAACCCTGCGGAGGAGCACTGGAATGGAGGGTGTGTGCTACCAGGAGCAGGAGGTTCGGCCTTACCTGGATGCAGATGTAACCTGTAACTTGACTGAGGGGGGAAGGGAGGTCAGGGGCCCCTCCACCAGGCCTGGAGTCGATGCTATGGGCTGCCTCTCAACTGGACAAGGTGTCGTAGGCCCCCAAGGAATGTGTTCCTCGGCCTTTTCTCCTGGCAGGAGAGGAAAAGGGCAACACAGTTGCAGAGAGTAGCAGCTGGCACTCTGGACAGGGGCCAGGCCACCTGGCTGCAGAGGCTTGCCAGGCCAGGACCCTCCCTAGCCCGGGCAGAGTAACATTGTCCCATTTTTGAGATCAGGATTCCAGACTTTCACAACACTCATCAAGAGGGGCACCAGGTGCTGGAATCGACTGTAAACCGTGTTGCTTCCTGGCTGGGAACGCCAGGGAGCCCCCGCCTGCCCATGCTCCAGCCGGCCCCACAATGTTCAGGTTACCTTCCAAGTTTTGGCCTGCATCCTTCAAAATACTGAGAGCAGTTTCTCTGAGCTCTTCGACTGGCTGCAGGAAAAGCAGAACATGGGTCAGGGCTAGATCTGGCATGGGAATGGAGACCAGAGTTACAGCTGAATAGGAGGAAAGGTTTTTGCTGCATCGCAACACCCTGTGCTGAGGACAGCAGGAAGAGGCTGCAGGATTCCCCTTTGCCCAGCGGGATCCATCAGCACCCAGCGCAGCTGGCCAAGTGCCCACCCTGCATGGGCACATCCTACAGCATGGAATGGGACTAGCAGCTCTAAATTACTTTTTCACCAGTGACTAATGCTGCTAAACTCATTCCAAAACCTGACCCTTGGATCTCGAGGAAGCCCTCCAGTGTGCAGGCAGGGAACACAGGGAGCTGGCATGCCCCACTCACCTCAGCCCCAGCGCTGACTGCTTCTCTGTACAGCTGTAACACGTCAAAGGGGCCACTCCGGGCCAGCAGCTTTGCTTGGCAGATCCAGAATTTGGCAAATTTCTCTGCCTGGGGCACATGGGACAGCACCGCCGAGAGCTCCTCTGCAGGGACACCCTGCAAGGAGAAGGGAAAGGTGTCCATGGCATGGACGAGTGTGTGCACCAGGAGGTAGTCCGTGCCTAACCACAGCTCCCAACACTCCAGGAGGAGGGCCTCAAAAGTCTGGGTTTGCAAGTTGCCTACATAACCGTGGCAGATAAAAGCTGTCCTGCCTCTATCTTCCCCTTGGGTAAGTGAGTCTAGTATTCCAGAAGGGTGTCAAGGGATAGACTCCAGTGCTGGCATTAATTGGGACCAGTAAACCCTGGAGCAGAGCTAGCAGCCAGTGGTCCCAGCAACTGTAGCTCACCAGGGCCATACCTCAAGCTGTCAAGCTGTGACACCCACCAGGGATCTACCTCGAGTTGGCTCAATCAGCCTGGGCTGCTGCTGCAGACTGCACTGCCAAGTTCCAGGACACCGTCAGTGTCACACAGAAGGCCCATGCTGGCTTTGGCTGGGGTAGAATTAATTTCCTTCCCAGTGGTTGGTATGGGGCTGTGTGCTTGGGATTTGTGCTAAACACAGTGATGACAAGAGGTATTTTTGTAACTGCTGAGCAGGATTTACACAGGACCAAGGCATTTTCTACTTTTTGTACTGCCACACTGTCAAGGATGCTGGGGATCTGTGGGAAGTTGAGAGGAGACACAGCCAGGAGAGGTGACTCCAACAGACCAAAGGTATATTCTGGACCCTATACTCAGTGTATAAAGTGGGGGGACATTTGGAGTGATGCTGTTTGTCTTCCCAAGTCACCACTGCGTATGATGGGGCCCTGCTCTCCTGGAGGTGGCAGAACACCTGCCTGGCCATGGGAAGCAGGGAGTCGATGTTTTGCTTTGCTTGTGTGCGCAGCTTTTGCTTTCCCAATTAAACTGTCTTTATCTCAACCCATTAATTCGTTGGTTTTTACCCTTATGATTCTCTCCCCAGTCCTGCTGGTGGAGGACTGCATGAGCAGCTGCAGGGGTTAAACCCCAGCTGCTGGCTGGGGCTAAACCACAACAGTCCGTTTTGACAGGGTACCTCTCCATTCTCCCGGTCAGCACAGCTCACCGCATGCCTTTGGCCTACCCGTAACTTCATGAGGACTTTTATTTTCCTATGTTTCCCCTCTGGCAACTGAACACTTGCTCCCAACCCCTCTTAGCTACTGGAGGGACATGGCCCTCATCCCCTGGCATGCTCCAGGAGAGGAGAAGCTTGTTCGAGCAGCTCCTTTCCCATTCCCACCTCCTCAACGAACTTCAGGCACTGAGTTAATATGTTGTTGATTTCCGCTTGGCAGTGCTTCTCTGGATTCTCTTGCTTCTCTTTTGCTTTCACCTTTCTGCAGGATGGCTTCACTGCCTGCTTCTGAAGCAGCATCATCGGTGGCCGCTTGTACTTTTTGCCTTTGGATGCCAACCACTCCTCCAGCTGTTTCCTGTCCAAGGACCAAGAGATCACAGTTACCATCCCAGCAGACAGTAGCTTGGCAAGAGCTGGCTGTTTTTCCTTGGAATCTCCCTTTAGCCAACTTCAGCTGCTCAAAAAGAATCAGTATATCTATGTCAGAAACACATCTGAGCTCTAGACTGGGAAAGGAAAACACTGTCAAGCATCAGCCTTGAGGCTAAAACAGGAGAGTGGCCACACACTCTCCTTCCACTTACTGAATCAATGGGAGAGGAACCCAGGGTGCCACCCAACATCATCCCCAACCCCTTCTTTTTCAGGGCATCAACCTCCCAACAAGCTCTCGCTGGTAAAAGACTTTGGACTCCATTTTCAGCAGGATGGTACTGGCCCACCCAGTCAAACCCTTTAAACTCTTTTTTTTTCCTGGAGACAGGACCCAGGCGGCCAGAGCTGCCACTTACTTACGATCCGCAGCTGATGGGATCCTTGGAATGCGCCTAGCCTGCATACCACTTGCCTTCGGTAGCTCTGGTTTAAGCTCATCTCTCTTACTTCTCCAATCATCCTTAAGTATATGAGTTTTGGAGTTGTGTATACTGCGAGACTGGTTTGGGTGGCCTGTCCCTTGGGATGCTGCTGTGTGTCCAGGAGGCACCACCTTCATGTCCTTCCTGTCCATCCCCTCTTTAACCATGGGCCTTGGCAAAGTGACACCTAGGTTCAGGCTGGATTTCAGGTTTGTGGTTCCCTGGGGCCTGCCCAAGGTGGGAGGCTTGATGGGAAATCTTCTCACTGGGGGAGGTTGGCTGTGGTGCTTAAGACTTCCCCCTGGAGCTGTGCCAGGTGGCTTTCCTACAGGTTGCCTCACTGTAGTAGTTTTTCCCTGGTTTTTCCCTGGATTTTTATGTAGCAAATTATCAGAAGCAGGAAGGAACCGAGAGGGCTGCAACGGCTGAGTTCTGATACTTATATTTTGAGATACACTCTTTGACTCTGGCGGGGTTTTCCTGAATTTATCCAGAACTGGCTCTTCCTTAGCCTGGCGGTTACTAATTCCGTCTTTTGGACCCAGAACAGGCCTTGATGTTACGGTTGAGCTTTGCCTGTGGGCCAAGACTCTCTTCTTCCCAAGACTGTTTCCATCTGATTGGCAAGTTCTGATCAGCTCCGGAGGTGTGGAGGCTCGTGGGCCGAGGTTTTCCTTGTGGCAGACCAGCCTGTCCTGCAGCCCCTCATTCAAGGAGTGAGGTGCTCCAGGAAGGGGGTGGTCACTTCCCATCTGAGGTGCTGCTGCAGTGACAGTCTCCTGTGCAGACTTCTGGTTCCTTTCTGGATTTAGGTGACCTAAGCTTGAAGGTGGGAGCCTGCCTCTGGTCTGTGCAGAAGCAGGAAGCTTCACATTGTTCCCTGGCTGCACTGGATGCACCCCTGCTGCTCTCTGGGATGTATTTGAAGGCTTCTGCTGAGCAGTGTGGCCAGTGTGCTGTGTGGATTTGGCTCCAAGCTTGCCATCCCCTTGAGCACCCTCCATCACGTTCCCAAGAACATCCTTCTGGTTCCTCTCAATCTGGAAAGACAAAGCAGCCCTCAGCTCCAAGGAGAGCGCAGCTTGGTCAGACCCTGACAGCTGGCCCAGGGGACAGTCATGTGACAAAACAGCTGTCAACAGAGCAATAACACAACACCCACCAGGACATGGGCAAAAGATAAGTCTCCCAAACTGAAACTCCTAACTAAGCTAAACTCCTTTGAAAAATAATTAGTTGACTCGCTGCCAGCTATTTAGCCATCTGTTGTATGCCCCCCATTTGGAGTCAGGAACTCACGACCCTGACTTGGGGATGTGGTTTCCAAAGCAAGTTACAGATCTGAATTGCAGCCAGGATGAAAAATTATGACTAAAGTACATTCTCTTGTGACCCTATAAGCAGCGATCCTGAGTGAGACCCTTTGAGCTCTCTTGGACTGCTGTGGGCTGTGACCAGCATCTCCCTCTGAGCGGGGCATCTCAGAGCCAGCAAACGCTCATGTTTGCTGTACTTGGAGGAACAGCGAATGATGTCAATAGAGCCTGGGCTGATGCCCCCTCTCCCCAAGGCTCAAGCCTTCGCCTGTTGAGAAGATACAAAGGCACCAACATGAGTCCTTCACTGAATTTGAGGGGAATTTTTCAGAGGTATATACCTTGTACAAACTGTTTAGGTCTATACGCGTGTAAATATGCTACAGCAAATGTTCCATGAATGTGGCTTTCCTTGGTTCTTAAGTACTTTAGATTTTTAAGTCAGGCCTGTAAGCAAGTTACTGTTGTGCTACAGTAAATTCTATATGAATCCTCTGTTAAATTGTTTAATTTAACCTATTCATTAAGTACTGTTAAGTGCTGTTAAAACCTTCAGGCCCAAACTGTTGGTCAAGTCCAGTGCTCAGATTAGCAAGACTGTCTGCTCTGAATCTTGTGACTCAATGGACCTTCCTTATTCCTTGTTATCCTTACCCTTCCCTTCCCCTGCCCCACTCCCCCAGCCTCCACATAGGTAATGTTTGAGTTGGTTTTGGTTTTAGATTGATTGATTTTAGATTTTAGCTTGCTTTTTCTCCATGTGCTTTAATCATCCAGTAAGTAGTAGAATGAACCTTGACAATGAACTTTGTCATGCTTTCACTTTTATATTAAACCTGCTTTTGCTGATACCTTTGCCAGTGATTCTTTAAGCAACCATAAAACACTCATTCATTACAGGGGACCCCGTTCTGCCCAGACTCACTTAAAGCATGAAAGACTCAAAAGCTTCCTACTTACATGCTTGAGTTTAGAAACTGGTTCTAAGGGTGGATTCAGGTGATTAGTCCAGTCCTTTAGAAAGTGTCTGTAAAAGTCAAACAACTTATCGGGTTATTTATCAGCCATAAGAAAAGCAGAAAGAGTTAAATATCTAACCCACTGCTGGTTGTCTCAGGCACAGGGGTGTACGAGTAGCTTTCAGAAATCAAAAACTTGTCAAGGAATACTACCCCATACTATTAATTCTTTTTATTTTGTGTGGCAACAGAAAAGCAACACAAACCATTAACATCCAAGGTTGTCACAAAACTTCCATGGACAACAAAATTTAACCAAAATGATTCCTGCACGCAATGGTCAGGCAGGTAGGGGGTTTGGAGGCTCCCAAATTGCCCTGTGTGTCACAGACAGTTGAGGTCATGCTGCTGCCACACTGCAGGTCATAGTGGCGCCTCAGAGAGTCCTGATCAGGGTTCACTACAGTGTAGCTGATCCACAAGCCCTGCAGCTGTCCAGGCACTGGCAGCTAAGCAGGAAGGTGGGACAGCAGGCCACTGTCAGCTCCCACAGTCCTGTCATCTCCTCCTCCTCACAGAACTGGAACCCTCTGACAGCAGCCAGCTGGGGAGTTCTCCCGTCCCTCTGCTCCAGGGTAGCAGCTCAGCCCTCTGGGAAGATTAATGCCTATGCAAGTATTTTTCTGTAAGAAAGAGTCTAGAGAGTGAGGGGATCATCCTCTGTTCTGCACTATGCCAAAAAGAAAGGTCATGAATCTTCTCTCATTTCTATTACATTAGTGGCATTTCCCAGAGCCTGGAGACAGGAACTGGTTTGCTCTTTGATCCTGCTTCTTCTCTTCATATTTTCCTGCCAGATGCACTGCAAATGCCCCTTCCTGATATTAACATATTCCAAAGGCCACTGGAAGCTGCCATTAAAAACCAGTGGTGAGACTCCAATCACCCTTTCCTTGAGATCTGGTTCTGAATCTGAGTTTTTGGCAGCAAGGCTTGTTCTGCCAGAGCCAGGAGCTGAGATGAGAAAGTTTCACAGAGACTCATAAAATATGCAGAAGAGACACCATCAGCCATTGGGAAATGCCAGCACTCAAACCATCCCTCTGCTCCTGCTGCCAGTAACTATAGACCAGTGCCAGGGTGCTGTGGGGGCAGAGCCCAGACAGCAAGGCCCTGGCAAGAGCTGGTTCTTTGTACACAGGCCAGAGAAGGTAAACACTGGCCAGTGGGGAGACTCAGCTATACCACAGACTGTTACATATCATCTCATCCAAGCCCAACATCCTCCTAACTTACTTTGTACTTGGGCATTTCAGCCTTTCCTTGGCTGCTTGGCAGTTCTGTGGCCGGCTCCTCCGTTGCTCTGCAGAGAGAAGACAGGAAATGCAGTGCACACAGCACAGTCTCAGTACTCAAAGAACGAGTATCCGTGACAATGGATTTCTGTTAGTCTCAAACACTACATTGCACATCTCTCAACCTCCCTGCCTGGGAAGCCTGGCAATGCTGCTCCCAGCAATTCCCATGCACATATTGCCCAGAGGCTCACTGGCACTTAAGCTTCGGGACCCTCACAGAGTGATGCCACTCAACACCCCAGCTGTGCAGGGCTCAGTTTGCAGAAGGAAAGGGGAGATGCTGCCCATTATTCCATTTCAGCCGTGTATCCCGCAGGCCTGCACCCACTAGCAGCCAAGCCCTCTTCTAACACAAGTAAGAGGGAAAAGCAAGGAGCGTCTCAACAGGAGGACAAAGGATACTTCCGACACCCCCAGTTTGGCTGCAGCACCAGGGCACCTCACAGCCAGAGTCCAGCATCACGCCATCCCCAGGGCCCCTGTCCCTAACACTCTCCCAGTCTCACCCGATCATCCACATCTCGCCCTGGGCTTTATGAACATTTCAAGCTCCCCCTGCCCGCTGCTGTCTAAGGCTTCCACTGAGCCCCAAGAGCAGCACGATCCCCCAACACGCCTCCAATCCTTCCACACTGCCTTCTCCCAAACCGCGTCCCTGGGCCCGTTTTCTGGGCACCTCCCACGGGTTCCCACACCCTTACCCACACCGATCCCCCGCCCCACCTCAGCCTCCCTCCCAAGACCTCAGCAGCTCCCCAGGCCGCCCCTGACACCCTCCCCACAGGCCCGTCTTTGCCCGCCTTCAGTCCAGCACTCCGACAGAACTCGCGGCCTCCCCGCAGGGTACCGCCCCAGAGGGTCCGCAGGTCGTAGCACCCCCACATCGCAGGGCCTCATAGCTCCGTTCTCCCCTGCCCTCACAGGTCCCCTGGATAGCCCGCATCCCCCAGTACCGGGACCCCTCAGGCCCAGCTCCGGGGCTCCCGGCCCCTCACCGACAGCTCCCGCCCGCTCCATCGCGGGCACTTCCTCAGCACAACCACCAGGACTTCCAATAACCGCCGCGCCGCATTTATTGGCCACCGCCTTCTTCGAACCGACCAATAGAGAGAACCAAACGCCGGCTTTGGCTCTGTTATTGGCCGGGGGGGTAGGGGGCGGTGACAACGCGCCCCCACCGGCGGCCTCAGCCGCAGGGGCGGGGCGGGGCCCTGTAATGACAGGCCTTGCCACGCCGTGCCAAAACATGTCGTGACATAATGTGCCAGGCCACAACGTTCCACGGCGCCATGTGCGATGCCGTGCCACGTCTGGCCGCGCAATGTCATGCCATGCCATGCCATGCTATGCAATACCACATAATGGCATACCACGCCATGCAATGCGGTGCAATACCACGCAATGCCACACCACACCATGCTATGCTGCACCATGCTGTGCCACATAAGGCATGGTGAGGTGTGAAATTGGATGACATGGTACACCACATCATACTATGTGATATCATGCCACAGCCTGTAATACCACGCCACGCCACGCCACTCATTGTCCTGCCGTGCTGTGGCCCACCATGACTGACATGTGCTGGCAGCAGCTGGGGCAGAGGTGACAGCTCCAGGTGGCTGCTGGGGCTGCTGGGAATCCACCGTGGGATGCCCACCCTAGTCACCTCCCAGCTGTGGTGTGGGCATGGAGACAGGGTGGTGGAGAGTCCTGCATGGCTGGTTCCTGGGCTGTGGGGTGACCCCCCCTCCCTGAGTTTTCACCCAAAAAGCAGACGAAACAGAAGGATTTTCCCATCCATAACCCTATCCCCCATGAAGAATGAGCTGAGCAATGCTGTACTAGAAAACCTTTTATTTCCACCTCCATCCACATACAAGTTAAAAGCAATCATAAATAAGGGGGCACAATAAATAAGTACAAAAGCAACGGGCAGACACAATAAATAAATAAATACATACATACATACATATGTACAGATTGGGGTGGCTCGAGCCCATGGGGCCCGGAGCTGCTATTTCACATGAAATAGACGGGGAGGGGGGTTGTGTCCCAGGGGGTTGTACTTAGTACATACAGCCTGAAAACCGGTGACTGCCGGTTGGGTTGATGCAGGGTCCTCAGCGCCCGCTCAGCTCATAGGTAGCAATGTTCACCTGGTCTGGGGTGTTCGTGATGCCGACAGGCTGGCGGGGCTGCAGGGATGTGCAAACGAACCAGCCGGGGAAGGCGGCTGACTCGAAGCGGGTGGTCCCCTCAGCTGGGCTGTCCAGGCGATAGAAGATGAAGCGGGTCAGCTCCACACTCTCAATATCCCTCCTGATGTCTGCTTCCTATAACCACGGAGGTGAAACAGGAGTCAGGGTGGAATGGAGCCCCCAGCCCCACAGAGGACACACTGGTGGGACCCCCTGCTCACCTCCAGTTGCAGCACGGGCTTGGTGCCACTCATCACACATGACATGTAGAGCTGGTAGCCCTTGATACCCAACGCCACCGGCACCCTTCCAGACCCTGGGCTGCCCTGCAATGACCGGGGACGGTACAGAGCGATGTTGAGCTTCACTGCAGAGAGAAGGGACAGGTAAATAGATGGTCCTGGGATTGTGGGGTGGCTCCTGGGTGGTCCTGGGTTTGAGGAGAGGGACAGTGGGATGGGACCGTATGCTCTCACCTTTCCGTCCAGCAGAAGGTCCCTGCAGGTGCAGGGCCACCAGCTGAGTGGGTGACTCCAGTACGAAGCATTTATGGTCAATGTCCAGGATGTCAAAGGACTGGGAGCGAGTGTAGCGGAAAACGGGTGCCCCAGTATAACTGCCCTTGATGCACTGGAAGGAGACGGGCTCTGTGGGGAGTGAGACAGTCAGGGGGATGCTGATGCTCCCAGGTCCAAGAGTATCCCCCAAGAGTATCCTCCGGCTGGGGTGAAACCCCTGACATCACCCTCATACCGAAAATATCATCCAAGAAGCTGCCAAGGTCACTATCGGCAAAGTCCTTGTGCGATGGCTGCTTTAGGAGCTTGGTCACAGCAACCACCAGGATGGCAGCCTGGCGAAAGGTCCTGGAAAGGTGTCCTTTTGTCACTGTCACCTGGACGCCCACCCCAGGCGATGTCACCTCCAAGTCCAGTTGGGGCTTTTGGGAAAAAAGGAAAGGGGATGCAGGGTGAGAGCCTGGCTTCCATACCACATGGACTGCACTGCTCCCACCACCCCAGTGTTACCTTCTGTGGGCAGAGGCAGTTGGGGCCATACAGCGTCTCCTCGTTCAGGCTGAAAAGCAAAGGGAGGTGGTAAAGTCAGGGTCAGGAATGCAGCATCGCATCCCCAAAGTCCTCTCTGGCATGTCTATTCTTACCTGCTGCTCTCCAGTGTGTCCAAATCAGGGACGAATGCCATTGCCGCCACTGACTGCAGAGTCCTGGACAGAGACTTCACAACAACCTGCAAACTGCTGAGGCACTTGGCTGCCTGCTCCTGCCTGTCCTGCCTGCAGTGCTGCTTGGCTGCTCTCTGAGCCCGGCGTCAGTGTGGCTGGTTTTCAAGAGTCTCTAGAAGGAAGCGCTGTCAGAGTGGGATTTCCAGGTTTCGCAATGCCTGGTTTTGCCCAATTACTCTGGAGGGCTGGGGGGGTTGGTTGCCCCCAAGCAGTGCAGTGGGGAGGCGGAGCATGGAGCACAGCAGGGGATGCTCCAGGACCAGAGTGTGGAGCAGAGCAGGGAATGATCCGGAGCTGGGGTGTGGGGCAGAGCTGAAGGATGCTCGAAGGGCCAGTGTGTGGGGCAGAGAGCAGAGGGGATGTTTGGGGTTGATGTGTGGGGCCTGTGACCATGTGCCAGCCCACCATTTGGTTGACCCAGCAGGGAGCTGGACTCACCCAGCACCAGCTCCAGCCCCAGTCCCAATCCCAGCCCCAGCCCAGCTGTGATGACACCCACCCTTGTCAGGGCTGGGGATTGTGGCTGCCCTGGAAGCGGCTGGTGGCGCAAGCACTGCCTCTCCACCATTTCCCCACAGCTTCCTTCTGCGCTGCCCAGACCCCTGGTGCCATGGCCAGCTGTGCGCCCTCTGCCACTCCTCTTGTCCCCACTGCCCCAACACCAGTGGGTGCAGGACCCTCCTGTCCCCTCGGTTTTCTTGTGCCCACTCATGCCACCCTGGGGACATGGCCTTCAGAGACATGGCCTTCAGGGACACTCCTCCTCTTCGTGTCCATTCAGTGTGCCGGAGATTGCACCATGCTGGGAGGGCCGGGGATGTGCGTGGCCGGGCTTGCGTGGACTTGGGCTGTTGGGGTGTTTTCCTGGCACCTGTTTCACTTCCTGAAAGTGCCATCCAGCCCTGTGGCCGAGACTGGCACCACTGTGACTCACTGTCAGGAAATTGCCAGAAACTCAGAGCTCCCTGAGCACTTCCTGTGCCCTGCTGAGCATCCGCTGGCTGTCACACTTGCTGGGATATCCCCAAAGGCCTGAGATCCCCCAGGGCAAGGGGTCCTCCACGACACAGTGGAGGTCCCCAGGCCATGGTAGAGGTCCCCAGGCCACGGTTGGGGTCCTGAAGCCATGGTGAGGGTCACCAAGCCATGACGAGGGTTGTGGGCCATGGACTACAGTGGGTGTTGCCAGGCCATACCAAGGGTCTCCAGGCCATGGTGAGACTTCTTTGGCCATTCTGGGGGTCCCTAGACCTCACAGCGGACCCCAAGCCACGCCAGGGCCTCGCCC
>VZRS01007571.1:17068-45798 GCA_013398055.1 Ifrita kowaldi
GGGGGTCCCACTGCCCCTTCCCGCGCCCGCCGGCACGCGGGGCTACCGCGCGCCTCACGGGCCCCCCCTCGCGCCCTCTCTGGGCCCTCCCCGCGGGGCCGCTTCATTCCGTTTGCCCGGTCGGGGAATGCTGTCCGAGCCCGCGGCGCCTCCCGGAGATGTCTGGTGGGCTCTAGTGGGCCGGGATCGGCGGTGTAGCGGGCACAGAGGGTCTGTGCCGGACCCCGCCCGCCCTGAGGCCCTCGCCTGCCGCGGGCCCGAAGGTGCCCGGTTACTGGATCAGCTGTGGCTGCAGCCCGTGGCCGCGCCGCTTCCTGGAAAGTGGAATCTATGCTGTTTTTAACCTAGGACGTATTCTTAAATCCCAAGTCATTCCCAAGTACCCGCCATCTAGGCTGACGTCCCCATCCCGACTGCGGGTGGATCACGTTTAGCACTTTAATCTGCTTATTGGTGAGCTCTGGGCCGTCATCTGTTGTGGGTATTCCTGAGGTTTGACCTCTTGGTGAGGTTTGGGCTGTGACTGGCTGCCCCTCTGCACTTTACTCAGTCGTCGCTCCCAGTGTGACCTTTGCATTCCTGTGTGTCCCTGATATCCCTTATCTCAGACTCAGTTTCCTGCGTCTTTGCTTCTGGTTCTCTATTTTGATCCAACTTGCAATTATCCCAGCTCCAAGCTTGTCTTGTCTCTGTCCGGGCTCCTAGCCAACCCTTCCTGCAAGAGATCCTCAAAGAGCAGCTAGTTCTGCTCACTTTGGGTTGAACTCCGGCATTAACCTCACTGTTTTCCAGAGAGGTCACTGGATGCTGTTGAGTGACAACACCGGAACTGGACATGAAACTGGAGATGTTGATGCTGCTTCTGTCCTAAAGCTTTTTCCCTGCCATATGCATGCCTGTGCTCTGGTACCTGATAGAGTTGGCTGGAATATCACGGAATCGTGGAATGTTTTGAGTAGGAAGGGACCTGAAAGATCATCCAGTTCCACCTCCCTTACCATGGGCAGGGACACCTTACACTATCCCAGGTTGCTCCAAGCCCCATGCAACCTGGCCTTGAACTTCCAGGGATGGGACAGCCACAGCTTCTCTGGGCAACCTGTGCAAGTGCCTCACCACCCTTGAAGGGAAGAATTTCCTCCCAGTATCCCATCTAACCCTGCCCTCTGGCAGTGGGAAGCCAATCCCCCTTGTTCTGTCGTTCCAGGCCCTTGTCTGAAGTCCTTCCTCAGCTCTCTTGGAGCTCCTTTAGGGACAGCGAGGGTCTCTAAAGTCTACCTGGAGCCTTCTCTTCTCTAGGCTGAGCATCCCTGACTTTCTCAGCCTTTCGCACAAATACTTGTGTGTGTTTTGCTGTGTAGATCTGAAGAGGGTGAACTGGGAGAATCCCCAGTACTGTGGCACTCGTGGTTCTGCACCTGCTGGCCTTTCTTGCCAGGTGTGATTGTGGGCAGGGTGGAAAGGACAAACGGTTCCCTTTTTCCTGGGGGTAAATCTGTCAAACACTTTGGCTGAATTCAGGGGACTCTGGGTCTTCCTCAGGCTGTTTGAACCAAAACCTTATGGTTTGTGATGGGAAGCGTAGCCCCTGTCATGCCAGGCAGCCAGAACTACAGAAGCACAGAATGTGCTCAATTGGAAGGGACTGACGAGGATCATCAAGTCCAACTCCTGGCCCTGCACAGGGCCATCCCCAAGAGTCATACCCTGTGCCTGAGAGCGTTGCCTAAATGCTTCTTGAACTCTTGTCAGGCTCGGTGCTTTGACCACTTCCCTGGGGAGTCTGTTCCAGTTCCTAAACACCCTCTGGGTGAAGAACCTTTTTCTAATATCTAACCTAAACCTCCTCTGACACAACCCTCGGGTCCTGTTACTGGTCACTACAGAGAAGAGATCAGTGTCTGAACTAGATTCAGCAAGACAAACCTGGAAGGCTGGCTAGCAAAACGCTGGCCATGAAGGTGTGTTGTTTTCTCTAGTCCCTTGTGAAATTTCATTTTAATCTGGTGAACGCATGATAACTGCTTTGACATTGGGCTGCTGCTCATTAAACTGTTCCGGGATATGGAAATCAGCCAGCTGGGTCACCTCTAGCCTTGGGTGCGACCTCTTGCGGGAGAAGGTGGGTGGAAAGGGCAGCTCCAAGAAGGGCTGCTCCAAGTGCCTGCACTTCCTTCAGGATGATTCTGCTCCAGTGCTTTCCTTGGGCTGCAGTGGTTGGTTGGATGTGTGTAAACCCCATGGCTGACCCGGTGGCCAACCCCCTGGCTAACCCCAGGCCTCCCAGTACATGCCCTACTGAAAGCTGCAAGTTGGGACCTCTCAAAGGTCCCACGCCAGCTCTGGGTTACTTTCCTGGGTTCTCTGAGCAGGGGAGAGCCCCTCTGGGTCTTTCATCTGCATTGACATTCTTGGGTCTGGGCTTTTGAGGAGAAGCAGTCTGTCCTGGACCCCACTTCTCAAGTGCTTTGCACTACTATACCCCTACTTTGCAAGCGATTTTCCCTGTAGATGGTTTCTTCCCAGCCTTATCCTGGTGCACGTCACAACAAACCAAGAAGAAGAAAACCTCGGCCAAGCAGAGTGGTCACAGAAATTGAAGCCCAGACCTTCCTGGGAGGGAGAGCGATGGAAGAAGCTGAAATCAAGAGATGTGGGTGGCTTTGGTGTGCAGCGGCTTATTCAAGGCTGGCGTTGGGTACCGACCAAGCAAATTTGCTTTGCGCTGCCGTGACAGGGGAGATCATGGTGCCACGCTGCCAGGGATGGGAGAGGCAGACCTGGCCATGCCAAGTGTACTGAGTGTAAACTGCATTTCCAAGCCATGAGGGACCTGGCTGTGGGACAGGGTGGATGGATTAATCCAAATTAAAAACTGATCCTAAGCTCAGTTCTCCGTGCTTGGGGGAGAGGGTGGTCTCCGTTCAGTGCTCTCCTGCAGTTATTCGTAACCCACTTTTCTTTTTTCTCCCAACAGGAACTTGTGTGAGGCAACAGGACAAAAATGCTTAACTTAAGGACTTGTGCGGCAAAGCTGAGGCCGTTGACGGCCTCACAGACTGTAAAGACAATTTCCCAACACAGAGCGGCAGCACCCAGGACGTTCCAACAGCTCAGGTGCTACAGTGCACCGGTGGCTGCCGAACCATTTCTGAGTGGGACTAGTTCTAACTATGTGGAGGAAATGTATTATGCTTGGCTGGAAAATCCCAAAAGTGTACATAAGGTAAGGATCAACCTTGCCAGGACATCACCTTCACTTCTCTGTGTGTCTGAGCAGTGGGTGCAGGTAAGTGCCACCTCTTGAGGAGGAGTGAATTCATCTGTAGGGGCCAGATGTTTGTGGACGGTCCTTCTGCCTCACTTTGCCCGAAAGAAACAGCAGTGATTCCTTGAGCAAGAGCCAAGAGGAGCTTTTTCTGTTCAAGAGGGAACGCCGTGGGCTTGGGACACGGGCAGCATCCTGGATCACAAGCGGATACAAGGAATGGCTTCTGGGAATCCAGCTGTAGCAAGCTCCCAATGCTGTATTTTTTTACGTCTCTGGTGGCTTATCAAGAGGGTTTATTCCGGAGTGGAGGATGGGGAAAAGGGGCAAGGAGGGTATTCTCCACATCGTGACTCGTTTCCTTTTTGTCTCAGGCACGGGTGGTGTTCTGTGTTGGGGCAGATGTAGCTAAGCTTGGCTTTGAGCTTGTGTGTGTAAACCCAGACTGCTGATCTGCAGACCGGGAGGGGGAGGGGGTCTGGTGGCCAGAGGAGTCAGCTGCTCCTGAGCCTAAAACTGGGAAAACAATCCAGCTGTGGGCAGTATGTGCAGAGGTCTGTCCTGATCTGGATCCCTGAAGGTCTTCCAGCAAGACTGAGCCCAGCAGTTGAGGGCTCAGCTGGGAGGAGGAGTTCTGAAACCTGACAGCATTTTCCCCCATTCCCAGTGTTTCACAAGGAAAATGTTCCTCTAGTGACTAAGTCTCAGCATTACCCAGGGGATTTTTAGGACAATTGGCGAGCTGGTTTGGGGCTGTTCCCAGCAGAGGAGCCTGCCCTGAGCTCCACTCACAGGGCTGAGCTCAGGATCCCCCTAAAGCCTGAACCATCCTGGTGTGTGGCAGGCAGCTGGCTCACCAATCCCGCTTTGCCAGTGCGTGGAGGAGCGCTGGGAAAGCCAGTCCAGGCTAATGCTCTATGTTGCGTCTGTGGGACTGTCTAAAAATGCCCTGAATCTGATCTCTCTTGTACCCAAAATGTGTATCTATGTGTCTTACATCCTGTATGTGTCTATACAGGGTGTAAAAGCGAGTGGAGTGCTCACAGAGCTGCCATGGGTACAGAGAAGTCAGAGGGGAATAACCCCATGAGTTTATTACTGCTGTTACCTTTGGCAAGTGCTGGCTTAAGGCAAAGTTCTTCTTCCTGTGATAAAGCAGGATAACTCTGATGGGGCTGTTCAGCCTCTCCCATGGGAAATGTGAGCTCCAGAGGCACCTCTGTGCTCCCCAGAAATTCATGGGATGGCCCTTGGATTCTCTTGAATTCGAAACCACATCAGCAGGTTGAAAGCTGATGTTTTTATGGCACTTACTAGGGCCCTAGCATGCCCTGTGCCATCCGGACATCATTCTGTGAAGCAATAAAACACTCAGTGAAGGTGCCCAAGCTGACCCAGCCAGTGACACACCTTGTTTGCAGAGCTTAAAGTGAACTTTCTCTTCCAAAACAGAAGCAAATTGCAGCTCCAAGAGGTATGAGTGGCAGGAGGGAGGAGGTTATAAAGGCAACACCCCTGGCTCTGTCCCTGTCCTCAGGCCCCTCCCAGGCTGACAGGTGCTCCTTTTCTCTTGCCTGTCTTTATTTGCCAGTACACGAAACAACCGTAAACCACAGAGCAAAGCAGCCAGCCAGGTTCCTCTCCATCCCAAGGGCACAGAGCCCATCCCTGGGTGCTTGTCCCTCTGTTTGCAGGAGCTGATGGCTTTGGGGTCATCCAGGAGCTCTGTGAGCCTGGGGAAGGAAAGAGCAGGGATGGAACATAAAGCCGATCTTCCTCTTTTCCCACTGAAATTTCCTTTAGCAGTCAGAACAGGGTTGGGTGTTTTCTGTCTTCCCTTTTTTTTTCCCCTTGGGGGAGTGATTGTTTATCAGTTACAGTGTCAAAATGTTCCAGATTTTATTTATGTTCCTTTAGCGTGACCTGTTTCTAAATTTATTCACCTTGTGCAGTCATGTGATGGGGCGATGGGGTGCTTGGGTAAATTGGGGCTGGAAATACCTTCCTGGGACATGTGATGGGTGCTGCAACTGGAGGAGCTCCGGGGGGAACAGCTGAGCTGAGGTGACTCCAGCAAAGGGCGAGTTTTCAGTCCTCTCCACGCTGCTTCCAGCGGAGAAAAACTGTTTTCTGCCCCAAACAACCCCTGCTTTGAGGACACTTTTCTACCTGATTTAAACACTCTGGGGATGGCTGGGCTTTGCCCATCTCCGATCGCCAAGGCTGTATTTGGTGCCCTCCAAGGTGCAGGATGCCAAGCTCCCAGTCGGTGGAAGGACTCTTGGGCTGAAACCAGCATGCAAATCCCACGGGATTTGTTTGCTCTAGCTGGCTTCCTGGGTCTGTACTGGCACACAGCTGCTGTTCTGCTGTGCCCTCATCCTTTGCCATCATTTGGTGGCGCATGAGACAAGGCACAAGCGTGATGGGAGGATGTGGCTTGGACTTTGTTTGGCCAGGCTCTCTCCTTCCCCAGATTTGTTGGTGCTTCTGCAAGGAGACAGGTTAACTTGGGTTTGGCCTGGAACACTTCCAGGTTTTTCAGACAGTGCTGGAAAAGTATGACAGTACACCAAGTCTGTCGAGGGCTTTTTTCCAGTGTTTTGGTTTGTTTTCTAAACACCTAAAAATGCCCATCTGCAGAGGGAACAGGAGCAGAGCCTGTTGACAGCTGCCTCGTTCTGGGCATGGGAGAGCTGGTATGGGAGTACCTCCATAGTACTGGCATTGATGTCACCAAAAGGATGGGGAAAAATTGAAGAAGAGATAGAAAAATGCTACTGGTTTGAGGGCTGAACAACACAGCTGACGTGGTGATTTAGGTCTCAGGCCATTCAGACCATGGAAAGAGGAAGAGGTGTATTTGATTACAAGGCCAAAATATTTTTCAGAAAATATTTGGGATATTTAGAGGGCAGCGGCTTCCCCTGGGGAGAGGAAAATGGGCTGGAAGTCCAGGCTGGGGTTTGTTGCTCAGAGCAAAGGTTCTGAGAGCAGAGCCAAGGGATGGGGTATCACTGTGTCCTGTCCTGGGTGCCACTGCTGAGAGAGGGGTGGCTCTGGTGTTGGCCTCATGCCAAAAGAAACAATCCAGACGGATGGGAAGTGGGATAGTGATGTAGCTGGAATAGTGGGAGAGCTTTAGTGCTCTTTTGTTCAAGGCAGGTGGGTGCCTTCAGCAGTGGCTGCATGGAGCTGAGGTACAGGGGAGGAGGCAGCTCTGTCCCCTGCTTTGGCAGTAGAGCTGAGACCTCTAACTTCGACTGAGGAGGTGTTTGGGCTGCAAGTGATGACCCTGGTCACCTCTCTTCTTTCCTTTTTCCTAGTCATGGGACATCTTTTTTCGTAATGCCAATGCTGGAGCTGCTCCAGGCACTGCTTACCAAAGCCCCCCTCCACTGACTACGAGCCTCTCCACCCTGTCCCAAGCCCAGTCCCTGGTTCAGGCACAGCCTAACGTGGATAAACTGGTGGAGGACCATCTTGCAGTGCAATCTCTCATCAGGGCATATCAGGTAAGTGGACTTTGTGCCGAGGAGGGTGGCATCCTTTATAGAGGGGCTTGGGGTGGCTGAGGTGGGCTGGATTTAGTGCGAATGATGCACATGGAGAGCATGCAGGATAGGAGCTGGGCTGCCTGGTTTGGAATAGGAGCAGTTGATCTGTTGGGGCAGAAGCTCAGCTGATGCTTTGCCGGACAATAGGAAGATTAAAGCTGTTGTCATCCAAACAGGCTGGCAGGGAGGGGGAGGTCTTCTCCACGCGGGGTAGTTTGCTGCCTTCTGGAATGCTGCTCCTGTGCCATAGGCTCCTGCCATGCTTAGCAGTGGCATGGAGCACCCACCCTACTTCCCCCCTGTTGCTGACAGAACTTCCAAGGTCCTAAAATAAAAGCTCAGGAAACATTTCCATGTGATTCGCAACCTGATAGAGGCCTCTGGTGCTGATGGGCTCTAGCTCAGACCAATGCTGTCAAGTCAGCCTTCTGGGAGAAATGAATTTGGAGCAGGAAAGAAACATCCTCTGGCTGGGGGAAGGCCAGCGAGTATTTTAACTTGGGAGAACATTTAAATGTGTTTCTACATCTGTGTTATCATTTTACTTTTTGTTGTGCTCTGGTTTATCAAGTATGGGGGCTGTAATTATGGCTGTGGTGAGAAGTTAATGAACCCAGATGCTGTGCAGTTGTGACCATGAACTTCTCACCTGTTCCTGTGATGAAGCACTTGCAGTGCTGTGCATTTGTGTTCCTGCTGAGGTATGGGGAATATCCAGGGTAAAAGGCTATGAGTTACGGCAGGAACTGTGGCACTGGGTGAGTCCAAAGGTCTGCCCAGCCTTGGCCCTGCTCTCTGGCTCCAAGATAGTGCCCCTGCCCTGCCTGCCTCTGCAACGGCAGTGCTGATGTCAGCATCGGGACCTGTTCGTGAGGGCCTGCATGGCTGATTCCATGAGAGATGACCACCCTGCCAGCTCTCAGGCAGCCCCTGCCAGTGGAACAAGCGGGTAGGCGCAGAGTTTGAACATGCAGTGACTGATGCAGTTGGAGGCAGAAGCTCAAAGTCAGTGGTTTGAACACAAAGTCCATAACCTCTTCAGCATGCCCGTCTCTTCTTCAGTCTCTGAATGGCAGTGCAGGAAGATGATGGCTCTTGGGTGTCTTTTTCTAAGCTACCTGTAGTGAGAAATCCACCTCCCTCCCCGCCCTGGTAGAGCTGTAGCTGCAGCGGGATGTCCAGGTGGGGAGGTTCAAGACAGTATATGGAGGTATGAAAGAGTAGGAAGGTGAAGGAAGCCCTGCATGTGACTGGTAACCTACTTAAAACATCACACAATAATTTCTTGCTTGGATCGATCTTGTTTTTCCCTGTAATGCTAGGTGAGCAATGACTACTCTGCTGCGGCATCAGTGATGGCTCCTTAATTGCAACTGTTTGCATGTCCAAGTCATTATTGATTTTGAGTTGTAGAGTGGTTTGGCTTGGCAGAGGTCTTACAGACCATCTGGTTCCCACCCCCCTGGCACGGGCAGGGACACCTTCCACTATGCCAGGTTACTCCAAGCCTGGACCAGCCTGGCCTTGAACACTTCCAGGGATGGGGCAGCCACAGCTTCTCTGGGCAGCCTGTGCCAGGGCTTCACCACACTCACAGGGAAGAACTTCTTCCCAATACCGCATCTAACCCTGCCCTCTGGCAGCGAGAAGCCATTCTCCCACGTCCTGTCCCTCCAGGCCCTTGTCCAAAGTCCCTCTCCGGCTCTCTTTAGGCGCTGGAATGGGCTCCGAGATCTTCCCGGAGCTGTCTCTTCTCCAGGCTGAAGACCTCCAGCTCTCCCAGCCTGACTCCGGAGCAGAGAGGCTCCAGCCCTTGGAACATCTTTCTTGTTCCTTGTTTTGGCTTGTGTTGCATATGGCCGCTAACAAACAGCATGGCTCCTGTGGGGAAAGAGGTGTTTTCTTTGGTCCCACACTGATTGGAGGATTTTCTGTGTGCCTGTAAACTGCTGAGGTAATCTGAAAGCCACCAGGTGTCCTCAGCTCAAAGCTGTTTGCTGGACTAAGTAGCCTCCTGGTCCCACTGAGAGCATCCTGGCCATGGGGAGCAGCATGGTGAGCTTCCATCCTGCTGACTGATACGTGATGGGCTCACCCCTGTGCTTTGCTGCAAGACGGACAGGCAAATAGTTCACAGACAGAACTGGCCCAGAGGAGCTTTTCTGCGACCATCAGTGCTCAGGGCTGTGGTGTCACCTGGCCCTGCAGAGAGCAGGGAGTAATGGTGCTTTCTTTACAGTTTGCCTTGATGCCGATGGCTGATTTCAGACTCCTCGGCTAGTAAAACCACAAAAATCCCATCCTAAAATCCCCATGGGATGCTCTGAATAGGAATGCCTTCTGGTAATTAAGGTCAGATCAATGTGTCTGGTTTGTACAAGAGGTTTAGTAATCCACTTGTGTTTGAGTGCTTTTCCTAACCGGTAGCAGATTTGATGCCCACGGTATTGCTTGCAAGGAAGGCTCTGCACCCTGTACCATGGCAGTTGTATTTCCTGCCCCATTCCCAGCATCGCTGAGCCTTAAACTGTCAGGGAATAACCTGTGGCTCACCAGCTGCAGAGTGCTGGCCACCAAGATGACCTGAGTTTGCCCAGTGAGATGTGCTGGTATCTGTTCATGGGTGCCTACCTCTGTGACAGCAAAAACCCAGAACTCCTCATCACCCCTTGTTGTTCTCTGTGGCACCCAATGTGGATTCAGACCCCGCACAGGAATTCCTGGCCTGACTGCTGCTGCCAGGAGCTGTCAGGACTCCCTTGGTGCAAAAGCTCTTTGTTATTTCCACACCTGGCCCTTCACAGGAGAGCGCTCCTGGTTCTACCGTGGACTCCTTTCTCCAGAGGGATGTTGTGACCTGCTGCACAGCTGGGCAGATGTTCCTCAGATGCATTCCTTGGCCTTTCAGGAGCTACTGCTGCTGGTGGAAAACACCTGTTTTCTCTGCCGTGTTGGCAAGAGAACACCTAGATCTGCCAAAATACGGAAAATTCATATAATCCCAGAATACTTTGTAGTGGAAGGGTCCTTAAAGCTTAGCTTGTTCCACCCTGCTGCCCCCCTATCATAGGCAGGGACACCTACTACAACCTTCCAAGTTGCTCCACAAGCCCCATCCAACCTGGCCTTGAACTCCGCTCGAGTTGGATACTGGGAAAGCATCAGGAGACCCTTAGACCCCGTCTCTGCTGTGCAGGAGCTTGCCATCACCCCATATCCCTGCCAAACCTGGTGTCAGGTAGAGCAGAGCAGACCTGATGGCTGCTGGCACTCTCCTATGTGCTGTAGGTGACACTAAACCCGACTTCTCCAGGCTTCAGCTGCAGCTAGAACTGGGGTAGCTCTGCAGAAAATGTAAAGAGGGGAAACTCTGAATGAAATTTTCTAACTTTTTTTTTTTTTAGGAATGTTTCTTTAATTAACTTGTTTTAATGACTAATCTGTGTTGTTGCTTCCAGGTCAGGGGTCACCACATTGCAAAGCTTGATCCTCTCGGCATTAGTTGTGTAAATTTTGATGATGCACCAGTAACTGTTTCTCCAAACGTCGGTGAGAATTACTCTGCAAATTAATTCTAATGTAATTTAACTTTTTTACCCCTCCCCTCTTTTGTTTTTCTCTCCCTTTTGGTTCCTGTTCTCCTTTCCATTCCTGGTGCATTTCATAGATTCGAGGGCATCATGTAGCACAACTCGATCCACTGGGCATCTTGGATGCAGATCTGGACTCCTCCCTTCCAGCCGATATTATCACATCCACAGACAAACTGGGTGAGGGCTTTGAGAGCAGTTGGTGCTGCATTGCTTGAGCTCCCCTCTCTTTCACAGCTTCGTAGGTAGATTGCTTCACAAGTCGGGGGGCTGAAGTTTCCTTAGTAATGATCACTCTAAAACTGTAGTTGCCGGCAGCAGCAGCAGTGCAGTCCTGCCACCCTCTGGCTGTCACCCCAGTCCTCAACTCACGTTTCTTCAACCAGTGTCAATCAGTGACATCACTGATCTCGCCGACCCAGAAGCAAAACACCCAGAAGGGCTGGAAGCAATTGCATCTTCTGGAATTGCAAAGCAGAGAGGTTTTGTGTTGGTGAGAGCTGGAGGTCTATTCTCTCAGCTCCTCTTGCTGCCCTTGGGGACCCTCAGAGATGGGGGTGAATGTACGGGGTTCATCTCTGCAGGGCTGAGGCTGCCCTCCTGAACTTCCAGCTTGCCCCAGCATCTGTAAATCCTTTAAGTGCCCTTTTTCCAAGACTGAGCTATGAGTCCCTACTGGTGATCATAACAAGGAAGCTTTGGGATGCATTCCTGTCCAAGTAGAGAGGTGGAAATCCCAATGCATTTGAGTGAGAGCTGCGTGAGTGTTGTACAGAAGCGTGTGTGTGGTTCCCAGGACTTGAAATCCTGATCTGAAAGTGCTTAAACCCAGCACCTCTCCATGTGCTTTAGAGCTGATTTCTGTAGTTTGCTACCATTCTCCCAGCCAGGATGAGGTTGCTGAACTCTGTCACCTCACTGGTGCTTCCCAGGGTGGTTCCCTGGCACTATGAGTGCTCCAGAGGCATGCTCATGCTCCTAACGTAGAGTAGAGCAGCAGTGATGATTACTAACCTCGCCAATCGAAACAGCCGATCAGAATGCACGGTGCATGTAAACCGCCTTGATTCCTTATTCGTCTGCCAGTACAGGGACACCAGCCCTGGACCTGCTGGACCTTCTGACAGGATTACAGTGTACCAGGAGCAGTAGGGAAGGGAGTGGGTTTTGGTTGGACCAGTTCACTGGATGATGAGGAAGCTGCTTCATCTCGCAGTCTGGACTCTGACATGCTTCTCTGGAGGACCAAACCTTGGCTGAACCTCAGGAGCCGTCCAGCTCCAGCTTGGAGCATGTCCTGTGCCTGAGATATTTTGATGGCAAGAGGTGGGGAGATGATGGCTATGAACCCAGCTGTGGGAGAGGACATGTGCTCATAGTCAGCACTGCGAGGAAAGCAGGGAGACTTTTTAGGTGAACTTGGAGTCACTTACCATGGCTGGGTAGTGGAGAGGATGACGAAAGGCTTTTCCAGCTCAGGGTTTTTAGCCTCTGCTGTGGGCACTACAGTTCTGGAGCAGAGCAGGAGAGGAGAGCCCTGAAGCCTTATGCCTGGTTGATGCGTATCCCTTTTGAGAGTAGAGCGGGGTCTGGATGAAACCCAGAGCGAGTCAGCTGTGTCTGCTGGTTCCTCAGGAGCCAGGTATGTTCCAGCCATATCCTGGCTTCAGAGGACGCAGAGCCCAGTGTGATCCAAGAGCAAGTCTTTCCTTGCAGCGCCAGCCGTCATCCAGGGGAAGCAGTCAAGGCTCCATTTTTCCTGCTTCCCCGGGGTGAGCTGCCACAAGCCAAGCAGTGTGTCCTAGTGTGGCTCACCATGGTGGGAAGCATTCAGGCATGGCTAGTCCATAGGCATTGGCAGGAAGGAACCTCAGCATGGGTCTGAGCAAGCCCTTAAGCTTAATCTCTGTTCCTTTGGGGCTTTCATATTAAAGTACCTGTCATTGTGGCTGCTGGTGTTGATTTGCTTTCCAGGAATCCACGGATTCATAGGAAATAATGATTATAAATATATCTGGGGACAAGATACAATGGTGGCAGGTGCCAGCTCATGCTGGGGTTGTGTCTTGTGGTAGAACCCCAGACTCAAGTGGCTAGATCTTAGCAAAGGAATTTTTTTTAATCTTGCTGTAAGTATTATTTATACTGAGTAGATTTTCCCCTGGTATTCTTATCTTGTAAAACCTCATCTGGTCAATCCGAACTATAACTGGGTGAACTTAGCTTGCAAGTAGTGTTCAGGAAGTGGGGAAGGAGCTGCGGTGGTGCAGAACACAGAACTCCGTCTAGGCCTAAGGTTGGATGTTGCCTGCTTGTGGCAGAAAAAGCCAATTTCTAAGCAGATCCTGCTGGCTCTCTTTTGCTTTGAAAGAATATGTGACACTTGACAGGGCGGTTAATAACAGGAGTGGTTTTGAAACTTGGAAACAATCTTGTTTCATCTTTCTGAACAGTGAAGTCCTTTAAAGGTCAGCTTTTGTGGTGTGATCACTGTTGCCAACAGTTTAAGTGACAGTGCTGTGATTCAAAGGAGTTGGAGGGTTAATCTCAGAAACTGGTCCTTCTTAATTGCCTTTTGTTTAGCAACTGGTTTGGTTCTGGTTTGGAAGCCCTCTTTGGATTAAGCAGTGCAATCTTTGGGGAAATTGTCAGATGGAGAAAACCTGCCCAGGGCTACTCAGTCTGAAGAGTGGTGGGGCTGGAGCCACCAAATTCCCCTTTCTCTTGTCTTTTCTGTTTAAAAAACAAAGTAATCTCATCCTGGTCTTCCACTGCAGCTGCTCTGGCACGGTAAGTGTGTAAAACAAGGACAGGATAACTACAGGAACTCAGTATGACCCTGAAAATAGAAAGAAAGAAATAGTACCTTAGCACGCTGAAGTCTGGGTGGTGTGTGGAAGGCTATGTGTGTCTAAGCATCTGTCCGTCTGTCTTTCTCCCCGTGGAAGGCAGCTGCCTCTGCCTCATGCCAAGGGGAATTGATGGAAATCCTCCTCCAGCTCAGGAAGAGCCAGGCAAGCCCCTGCAGGGAGCTGGGCTTGAAGTGCTCCCATCTTCCTTTTTCCCACTTCGGGGCAGTGTCTGATTTTCCCTGCTGACCCAAAGGACAAGTGTTTCCGAGGCCTTTTTTGTAACCCAGGTGAGATTGAGGCACTTGGGTCACCTAACCTAGCCGGGCAGGCAGCTCTGGGTGCTGTATGCTTGCCCACTGCTCCAGTGTGCCGGCGCTCCCGCCCGCACCGAGCATGCTCCAGAAGAGACGGCTGTCCATGCCTGCCTCGCCGCCGTCTTCGCTGTCTTCTGCATTACCTGCCTGCTTGTTAACGCCCCAATCCTCCTCCTCTGTGCAAAGGCAGCACCCTTATCTTCTTGGGTTGACCTTGAAATCCTCCCAGTAGCACAAGCAGAGCAAACCCTCTGGAGCAGGTGTTGGTGGGAGGCAGCTCCCTGCTCTGCAGAGGGTCCCACTCCCTGTGATGCAGCTTGGCAGGATGCTTCTGCTCGCGGCAGATGAAGATGCCAGGCCACCCCCTCTCCCATCAAGGTGTGAGAGGAGATCTCAAACCATGCAGCTCAACTGCTCCCCAGTGTCAGATGCCCCCCTTCCCCTCCTGCTCCTCCCTCCTCTCATCAGACTTCCCACCAAGATTTCTCTTCTGCCTAGCGTGTAGTCATCCTCCATCCTTGCCCTTTGCCCTCTGATGGATTTTGACTGTATTTTAAATACTGTATTTTTTTGACTTGTGCTTTCCATGACTAGTTTTCACAGTCCCAGGGTTTTTTTACTAACTTTGACTGCGTCTCTCTATCTTCTCCCTTTCTGCACCCCCCGCCCCCGCCCCCCTAGACCTCGCAGTGTTCAAGGAGCGGCTGAGAGTGTTAACAGTAGGAGGTATGCAATTAATGAGCCCATAACCCTCTGGAGTGCAGGACTCTCTTTGAATAGGTTATTCTGGGCATGAACTGAGCTGGTAAAAAGTGGACCCCTCCCATCTCCCACCACTCCTGAGTTTTGTGACATGTTTTATTTTTAATTTCTACTCAAAGTCTTGATGTAGATGTGTGGTTAGTGACACTTTGCCTTGTAGAAATCCTCAGTTTGAGCCTTGCTGGCCTTTTCTATACCATGTTTGCATGCCTGGCTTGCTAGAGTACGTGTTTTGTTCTGACTATTAACTTTACAAGGCCTCAATCTCCCTCATTGATTCAAGGCTCCTAAAAATCCAAATTGTCTTCTCCTGGTTTTCTCGCAGGGAAAATTTGGCAGCTCGTCCCTTGTCTTCCTCCATCCGATGGTGTTGCTGCCTGTAAATACCGAGTGTTGTTAGAGCTGGCATGCTGCAGCAAAGCAGAAGCAAAGATGCTTAGATGTCCTAGAACTCCTTGTAAAATCTGATACTCCCCAAAGTGTCCCAGAGTGTCTTCAAAGCATCACAGCAGAACAAGCCAAAACCCTGTGCTGCAGGTCTGCAAGCTTCAGCAAATTACTGAGGATTCCCTGAAACCCTTCAACAGGCAGTTTGTGTGGGATGCTCCCTGCTGCCTCTCTCCAGGATTTCTGTTTGCATGGGAACCAAAGAGAAGCCCCAGAGACATGGGGCCAAACTCAACTCCTGCCTGGTTCAGTGTTCCTAGGCATAGCTCCAGAGCGGAGCTGCTGGGGCCTGGCTTCATTCCCTCTCCTGGGACTCTAGTGTCCAGGGCGGTGGTGTGAGCAGCAGAGGGGATGGACAGCAGTGGCAGCCAGGAATGTGTCCACTACAGGCTGACTGGAGTATTCCCAGTCTCTGGAAATGCCCCTCAAGGCTGCACAGGGATGAGCCATGACCAGCCCCGTCATCATGGAATCACTTAGGGATCACTTAGGCTGGAAGGGGCCTTTCATACCATCCAGTCCACTGGACCAGGTTGCTCCAAGCCTGGCATTGAACACTTCCAGGGATCGGGCTATCTACAGCTCGCTGTCTATTCCTGACCAGACAGCAAGGGATAGACTTTTAAGATGAAGTTCAGGGAAGGGGCCAGCTCAGGAGGGGCCAGTTTTTTGCCTCCCATTCCACGAGGAAGGTGGGTTACACTGCCCTGCAGTGTTTAGACGACGTTCCCCATCCCCTCTCTAAAAGAACCCCCAGATGGAGTCCTGGGCTGATTTGGAGGAAGCTGGGAGGAGTAGTGGTATGTGTCTCCTCTGCAGCTCCTGCCCTGGGTTTAGGAAACACCTTGGGACCAGGCCTGGTTGGGAGTGTGGGAGGGATGAGCAGGAGCCCGAGAGAGGTGCCAGGGCTGTAGACCCACTCCTTCATCCAAGCTCCTGCTTCAGAAGGGTCCTCGGACTCCCCAGTTCCTGGCCCTGCTTCTGCCTTTCTGCATCGGTTCAGCGAGGTCAGCACTGTCCCTCCTCCTCTGTGCCTCAGTTTCCCCAAAGACAACCATGAATTTCAGTGGGTAGTGAGGCACCTCTGATGGCTTTGGGGTACAGCGGGACTCACCTGCAGCCCTAAATCCCAACCTCCAGCTCTTGAAGCCTGCTCAGCCCCTCTCCAGGCCCAGCCCAGCTCCCCATGGCCTCCATACCATGAGTATGAGCTGCCTCCAAACCTTCAGCTGCCAGCACCAAAGGGAGGAGGTTTGCTGAGCAGAGCTAGGCAAAAGCTCTAATTAAAAAGCTGTTGATTGGGGTGAAAGGGTACCTGGGCAGCCAAACCCCGTGAGTGACTGCTGACCGCCCTGCTCCCGGGCTGAGCTATTCAGGAGAGTCTGTCAGAGCCCTGTTGCCTTTTCTCTTCCTTGCTTCTCTGTCTCTCCCTCCTTGGGGTTTTGTTTGTTTGGTTGTGTGTGTTTTAACTGTTTCGTTCTCTGTGTTGACTCCATTTTTAATTCCCACCATGTGCCAACACCTCCAGTGTGCTCAGTGACTCCTCAATTCCTGTTTGTTTTCTCTCCCCTCTGTTATTATTGGTGGTGTATTTTTTGTGTTCTTGGGGCTCCAAACTCCCTGACTCACCCTGGATTTTAATTGCCTGTTTCCATGCATATGCATTGCTTTGTGGTTAATTTCCTGCGGTGCCTTCCGTAATAACTCATTGTTCTGTGCTTAATGTCTTTTTGTTTAATTATGGCTTGGTTTTTATCCGTACAAACCTCCTTCATGCTTATTATTTTTTTTATGCCGCTTTTTTTTGTCCCTTCCCCACCTCTCCCAAATGCACCTGGTCCCCATGTGACGGCATCCCCGGCCCTCTTCCTTCCTTCTTTCTCGTGCTTCTCCCACCCATGACAAATCCTGCAGGCTTTTACGGTCTGGATGAATCTGACCTCGACAAAGTTTTCCGCTTGCCCACAACCACTTTCATCGGTGGAAATGAATCGGCTCTTCCACTGCGGGAAATCATCCGTCGGCTGGAGGTGAGGAGGGCAGGAGTCTATGCCAGACCTCTGTGCAGCCAGGGGCAGGGGCAGAGCGGTTGTCTTTGGAAAGTCCTGCGTCAACCTGCACATTGTAAGATTTTCAGTTTGGGAACTGCTTCACAGCACTCCCTCCACTTACAAGAGCCACCTTGAGTAACCTGCTCAGCTCTGATCGCCTCCAGCTTTCTGCTGCATTGCAGCAACGCACTTGGTTTGCCCAAAGTGGAGCAAACCCCAGGCAACTGGATATTGCCTTTTTTGAAACCTCTCCAGCTATGCTTTCCAGTTTGAAGCAGCAGCTGGTGCTGGCAGAGCACAGGAGTGGGCTGGAGGCCAGTGGTCCCCTCTCCAGGCACTGCAGCAGTGTTACTGTCCTGCATGGGGGTCCATCAGAGGGTCTTGGTGCAGCTGAGGCTCCTGGGGCTGGGGCTTCCAGCTTGTGCAGGCAGTTCCCCTCTTCTGCCAAATTTCATCCCCTCCTGTGCTTGGACTGATTGCAGGCAGCTCTCAGGCACACTGCAGGCTGCTCAGATGGTCTCTGCTGAGACTAGTTGACCTTGGCAGAAGCAAAACCGTGCCAACATCTTAGTTCAGCTGCAGGAGTGGGCTTCCCATGTGTTGCGGGAGGAGCTGCTTCTGATTCTCCCCTGCCCTGTGATTTGGGGTTTTGGACTGCTCACAGGTGATGCCATCAAGAGGGAAAATCTCTCCTCTGAGGTGGTTGTAAAGGACCTGAGGGGCTGATTGTGGGCCCCTCAGGGAAGGGGAATTAGGCAGCTCGATGCTGGGTCATGTGCACGGTCCGAGCTGCCCTGCGGCATCCCTTTTCCTGGGAATACAACTCAAACAAGGCTCCTAAAGCGGGGCTGTCGCAGAGCTGGCAGCTAGGGTCCCCCTAGGATTCCCCTCCAGCTGCCAGGCATGAGGGTCAGTGTCTCTCCTGGCAAAAAAGGGCTTTTTGGATTAAAGGGTAAAGGGGGGAATGAAGAGCCCCTGGTGCTGTGATCCAGTGGGGTGCTGCAAGTGCCTGTCCTTTGGGGGTTTGAGGTGCTGAAGCCCTGGCTGTTGTCTGATGGCCCCTCATTTCCCATTGGAGCAGATGGCATACTGCCAGCACATTGGCGTGGAGTTCATGTTCATCAATGACCTGGAGCAGTGCCAGTGGATCCGGCAGAAGTTTGAGACCCCAGGCATCATGCAGTTCACCAATGAAGAGAAGCGCACGCTGCTGGCCAGGCTGGTCCGCTCTACCAGGTACCCTGGGGGGGCTTCACCTTCTCCATGTCTTCCCCAGGAGGTTTGCTCCCATCCGGAGTGATGCAGTCACCAGCTGAGTCACATCTTGACATCATCTATCGCCATCAGCTTAATGAGCAGATTGACGCCAGTGAGCTGCCAGCCTGGCAGGCTCAGGTGCTGGCAAACAGCCTGAAAATGTGGATGATCCTGAAAGAAAAGGTCTAAAAAGAAGGATTAAGTGCAGCACAGTGTTAGAGTGGGGGGAAATGGCCAGCTGAGCTCTGTGGGAAGATACTGAAGTGACTGCTGTGTGCTGCATGGTACCAGCTTGAGCATCAGTCAGTGCTGTGGCTCCCTTGGTGCAGTTCCCGTCCCTTCTCTGGTTTCTGCCCTCAGCTGCGGCCCTGGCATTGATCCCACCCTCCCTCTGCCTTCTAGGTTTGAGGAGTTCCTCCATCGGAAATGGTCTTCGGAGAAGCGTTTTGGTCTGGAGGGATGCGAAGTGCTGATCCCAGCCTTAAAGACCATTATTGATAAGTCAAGTGAGAAGGGAGTGGATTATGTCATCATGGGGATGCCCCACAGGTAACCTTGCCTCAAGCTGTGGTGCTGCTTGGTGCGGGGAGGAGGCGGGGGGATACTGCCAGGGTTTGGTACTGGAGGGCACAGTGGTTTCTGCCATCACCTAACTGGTCTTGGTTGGTGATGAACCTCAGCTGGAGAGCTCAGACCGTGGCTGCTCTCTGCTCATCAGAGTCTTTCCAGCTTGTTTGTAAATTCATCTGGAGAGGGGTGGTGGCTTGAGGGCAGAGCTGGAATCATCCTGGAATCCCAGCACCTGCCCACTCTGGGGCATCTCAACAAGTATGTAGGATGTGGTGTTGGCCAAACCATCCCTGTGCTGAGGGATCTTCAGGCTCCTTCTGGGAAGCCTCCATCTCTGGGTGACCCCACCGCCATTGCAGGAGTCGTGGGCTGCGGCAGTGGGGGTTGTAAAACACCGTCAGCACTCAATGGCTGTCAGCAGCGGTCTTGCTTTTGCAGGGGACGCCTGAATGTTCTTGCCAACGTGATCAGGAAAGAGCTGGAGCAGATCTTCTGCCAGTTCGACTCCAAGCTGGAGGCTGCTGATGAGGTGAGCTTCTCCCCTTCCTGCAGCGGGTTCCTGCTGCCTGTCCCTGAGCAGTGCGCAACGGCTGTGACTGGATTGTGCCACTGCTTCTAGCGTCACCCAGTGGCATTGGTGTTCCAAGGATTTCCACGTTGCAAGCACACCTGGGTGATGGGAGCCTTTGTAGAGGTGCCAGTGGTGGTCTGTCCTTGCCTGTCCTGGGGGTGACGTGTACCCCGGCTGCTGCTGGTGTCTCCAGCACAGGCTGGGCTGTTGGCAGCTCTCCAGGGCACGAAGCAGCCTTGGGGTGGATGCTGAGAGGAGGGGAAGGTTGCCAGGAGCAGAAACTAATTTGTGCCCCTGGTTCCCATCTGGGGTTCTAAAGCAGCTCCAAAAGCTCTGTCGCTGCAATAACCTCATGCTCCAAAGCTTCAGCATCACAAGCTGGGATGATTTGGATTTTGGGAAGCTGGGCTGGGCTGGCTTGATCCTGTCGTGACCTTCAGTGGGATTTCAAGGTGAGAAAGCAGCAGCCTGTGGCCTCGAGGCACCCTGACGGGGTACCTGGCAGCGTATTGGGAATGGTGCCATGGATGGCCGTGCTGCCGCAGTGTGGGTAGAGCTCAGGCAAGTGTTACCTGTTATTCAGGGTCTTTGCTGAACCCACCATGCTTGCTTCATTCCCCGCACCTTCAGCTGTATTTAGATGGGCTGGATGCTCGTCTGAAGTTGGTGGTGGTTTTGCACCTGGAACAGGCTTTCCTGGGTGCCAGTTCAGCTCCTGCAGCGAGTGCCTGCTGTGTTGTGACAGTACCTCCAAAAAACGCCCCCCTTTTCTAGCCTTGGGGTCAGCACTCCTCTGTCTCCTTGCATGCCCCAAAAGCTGCTCATGCTCCTGGGGGTGACTCTCTTCTCCCCTCCACCAGGGCTCTGGTGACGTGAAGTACCACCTGGGAATGTACCACCGGCGGATTAACCGTGTCACTGACAGGAACATCACCCTTTCCTTGGTGGCAAATCCTTCTCATTTGGAAGCAGCTGATACTGTTGTTCAAGGCAAGACTAAGGCAGAGCAGTTCTACTGTGGGGACACGGAGGGGAAGAAGGTGAGTGCTGCTCAGATGTGTGTAGGGAAGTGGCCTAGGCTGGATGGATTTTGGTGGAGACAGGCTGGTGGGAAAGTGAAGTAACTTGTCTGCTTTTTGTTTGATGTGCCCCTTCCTCTGCTGTCACCCTGCTGTCACCCTGACTTTGCTCCCCCATCCTTCTCCTCTGTCTTTGGAGATAACTTTGGGATAACTTTGCCCACCCTAGGCTCCCATTGCTGCTTTCTTCATCTCTGAACTGACTAAGCTGGGCTGTGAGCACAGCAAATGCACAACCCCTGATTGGAAGACAGGGACATGAGGGGCACTCCAAGGCAATCCAAGCACCACACCTTGGAGGGCTTGGCAGCAGGATCTCAATGTGACTAGAGATAACCATTCCTGGGACTGGGAAAGCTGGAGCTGGCAACAGGAGGCGGCTCTCCACACCCCAGTGGGAAGGGGCTGTGGGGAGCTGTTTGCTGTGTGATTCATTGCAGACCTGTCTCCAACCCCAAGAAGTGGAAGAGTGAGATCCAAAGTGCTTCCCTCCCTCCTACACCCCAAGGGCTGGATATAAATAGACAGCTCTTGTCCTCGCCTGGCAGGCGGTGTCCTCAGCCAGCCCCTGGGATGGTGACAAAATAACGTCAGTGGCTCTGAAGCTCCTGGGCCCGCTCCTGCCCGTGGGGCTTCTGGGCTGAAAGTGTGAGGGAGCAGGGCTTTCTTCTCTTCTTCCCCCAGTGAGAAAAAGGCTTTGCTTTGGGATGTGTGTATCTGGGAATGGGACTTTCTTCCCAGCTGGGGCATACTGGCTGTTGTTTTGCTGTCTGCTCAGGGTGCCCCAAGGGTGCTGCCCTTGCTGGGGTGGGGCTGGTGTCCACAGCCTCTGCCCAGTAGTGTGTCAGCCATGGCTGACTCCACTCGCACCCCCTGCAAAAAGCATTGGATGTGTTGATGAGCTGCTCCATATCCTTTCTGGGATGCTGAAAGCTCATGGGGAGGAGAGCCGGGCCCTTTCCTGGTGGTATCCTGCTCGCTGTCCCTGACAACCGCCATGGCTTCCCTTCTCCCAGGTGATGTCCATCCTCCTGCATGGAGATGCTGCATTTGCAGGGCAGGGCATTGTGTACGAGACGTTTCACCTGAGCGACCTTCCCTCCTACACCACCCATGGCACTGTCCATGTTGTGGTCAACAACCAGGTGAGGAGCAAACCCCCTGTGCCTGTGGACCTCTGGCAGAGCTGTCTCTGCAGGCTCTGGGCCAGGGAGTAGCTGGAACCAGCAGCAGCTGTTTCCCTGCCAATGATCCTGGCAGGAGCCCTAACCTGGGGTCAGCAGGGGGTACTTCTCACCCAGCTGCTCAACGGCAGCAGCTTTTGAGCCCAGTCTGGTGCAGAGGTGATAGAACCTAATGCTCAGCGTGCGAGGTCTGACAGGGCTGATCCTGTCTACCACCACGGAAACCAGAGGCATTTCGCTGGGACCAGCCTGTCCCCACAGGTGCAACAGGTATCAGGATGTGCCACTGTGTCCAGACACAGGAGACAGGCAGGTTGTGCATCCACAGCCCAGCTGCAGCAGCTGAGCTGCCCTGGAAGCTGTGTGGACAGTTTTCTGGGCCAGCAAAGTGCAGCTGCCTCACGCCAAGCCAGCTGTGACATCAGTGTCCAAAGAAGGAGCTGCTTAGCAAAGCCATGTCGCAAGTCCAGTTGGTAACACTGTGCTCATCCTGTTTCCCCTCACCTGCTACAGATTGGCTTCACAACAGACCCGCGGATGGCCCGCTCCTCCCCTTACCCGACCGACGTAGCCCGTGTGGTCAACGCGCCGATCTTCCATGTCAATGCAGATGACCCTGAGGCCGTTGTCTATGTGTGCAATGTGGCAGCAGAATGGCGAAGCACCTTCCACAAGGACGTGGTGGTGGATTTGGTAAGGAATGTGGCACAAGTCCCTGAAGCTGGGGTGTGCTTGAGTGTCTCCTGGGCTGTTCAGGACCCTCCCTCATATGAGCCAGGTAGCTCCCGAGTGCTTTTGGTCACAGGCAGCTGTATTCAAAGGCTCTTTCCTTTCCTGGCAGGTTTGTTACAGGCGCAATGGGCACAATGAGATGGATGAACCCATGTTCACGCAACCCCTGATGTACAAACAGATCCGGAAACAGAAGCCAGTGTTGCAGAAATACGCAGAGCTGCTGATTTCCCAGGGGGTGGTAAATCAGCTGGAGTACGAGGTACCATCTGTGGGGCCTGAAAAGAAAGCTGCAGGTGGCATCTCCAGGGGAAACTACTTATGTGGTTCAGACCTGGGTGTGAACCATGTGAAGGACCCGCATAGGCCCACAGGAACCATGTGCTCGTGCTTTGTAACCTAAAGGTGGCAGAGCTGTGCTGGGGTTGGGCGCACGCTGCAGACCTGGCAGTGATGGAGTTCGGAGCCAAGGCTTGTCCTTGAACTGTGCCAGCTCTGAAAAGTGCAGGAACATCTAGTTCCTGCACTGTGATCAGTGTGGAACAGGCTGTGTGGCTCTGGGCCACTGCAGCACAGGTGGGTCCCAGTGCTCAGGATTGCTGTGGCCACGGGTATCTGGGGCAGGTCCTGTCCCGGTTTTGCTGCTTGGGCAGCTTGCGATGCAGACGCTCTGCCAGCCCTGCTTGCCCTGGCACCGCCTTTCAGCATCAGTAGGGTTGAACACAAGATGTCACCTCTGAATGTAGCAGAGCTGTCCCTTGGGGTCTAGGGGTCCCAGCTGTGGCTGTGCCCTGTGAGGCTGAACTGCACAGCTCTGGGACCCCCCTGCTGCGGGGACCACCTGTGCCCTCCAGCACCCTTGCAAGCTTACACCGAGGTCCTCAGGCTCAACACCCTTGTTTGGAAATCCCCCGTTAATGTTTTTCTGCCTCCTGGTTTTGCCTTTCAGGAGGAAATTGCCAAGTACGATAAGATTTGTGAGGAGGCCCATGCCAGATCCAAGGATGAGAAAATCCTGCACATCAAGCACTGGCTGGACTCACCTTGGCCGGGTAAGGCACTAGCAGCAATTTGGAGGACATAGCAAAGCACCTGGCCTCTCTAGAGCCAGGTGCAGAGATTTTCTAGTAAACCACCCCAGAGGGGAGGTTGGTGGTGCTTTCCCTGTTCCTGGTGTCCCCGCCTTTGCTTGAGGGCATCCGTGACCTGAGGTCTTCCCATGGATCTGGCACATCTCCTGCACTATGATGTCTCTCCTCCGACAGGTTTCTTCACTTTGGATGGGCAGCCCCGGAGCATGACCTGCCCTTCCACTGGCCTCAATGAAGAGGATCTGACGCACATTGGTCAAGTGGCCAGCTCGGTGCCAGTAGAGGATTTCACTATCCATGGAGGTAGGAGCTTGTGGAAGCTGTGCCAGACTGGGCATTTGTTCCGGAGAGATGTGAGATAGGGCTGGGATGCGACTTGGAAGGAAGGGACGTATTGGATTGCTTCAATATGTGTGGGCAGCAGGTCCTTCCCCTCTACGCTGCATTCCTGAGACCCTGCCCGGAGCACATGTCCAGCTCTGGGGGCCCCAGAACAAGCAAAACCTGGACCTGTTAGAGCAGGTCCAGAGGACGCCTTGAAAATCATACCAGTGCGGGAGCCCCTCTGCAGGAACTCCAAGAGAGCTGAGAGTGTCTAGCCGGGAGGAAAGAAGGCTCCAGGGAGACCTGAGAGACCCTTCCAGTGCCTAAACGAGCTTCCAGAGAGGTGGAGAGGCACTTTGCACCAGGGCATGGAGTGACAGGACAAGGGGGAATGGCTTCCCACTGCCAGAGGGCAGCATTAGATGGGATATTGGGAAGGAATTCTTCCCTGTGAGGGCGGTGAGGCCCTGGCACAGGTTTCCCAGAGAAGTTGTGACTGGAAGTCAGCCTGGTCTAGTGGAAGGTGTCCCTTCTAGTGGAAGAAACCCCGTGGCAGGGGTTGGGCTGGATGATCTTTAAGGTTCCTTTCACCCAGACTCTGGAGTCTATGAGAACTTGTTCACGAGAGAGCTGTGGGTAAGGGAAGTGAACCAAGGAATAACTCTTCTTTGAAGCTGATCCTTCCCTGCAGTCCTGACTCCTCATCCATGGTTCATCCCTCCAGCAGAGGTGAATCCATTCCTCTGCCCATGGCACTTGCAGTCTGTCAGTCCTTGGGCTGGTTGTGGAACAAACCTGGTGTCACTGGAGCTCTGTCCCGTGCTGGCTGTGAAACAGCTCCTGTCCCGGCAGGTTTGAGCCGTATTCTGAAAACCCGTGGGGAGATGGTGAAGAACCGGACAGTTGACTGGGCCCTGGCAGAGTACATGGCATTTGGCTCCCTGCTCAAAGAGGGCATCCACATCCGCCTGAGTGGCCAGGACGTTGAGAGGGGGACATTTAGGTAAAGCCCTGCTTTTGGAGGCTTTAAAGGCAATTCCAGCCCTTCTGGAAGGGATCCACAGGCTAATGACAAAGTAACTCTTCTCCCTTTTCTAGCCATCGCCACCATGTCCTGCATGATCAGAACGTGGACAAGAGGACCTGTATCCCCATGAACCACCTCTGGCCCAACCAGGCTCCGTACACTGTCTGCAACAGCTCCCTGTCAGAGTATGGTGTCTTGGGTGAGTGAGTGGGTCTGTGCTCACTGCCCAGGGTGAGGCTGCTCTGGAAGGGTAACCCAACCCTCTCACTGCTCTTCCATTCCTCAGGATTTGAGCTGGGCTTTGCCATGGCCAGTCCCAACGCCCTGGTGCTTTGGGAAGCCCAGTTTGGGGATTTCCACAACACTGCTCAGTGCATCATCGACCAGTTCATCTGTCCCGGGCAGGCCAAGTGGGTCAGGCAGAATGGCATTGTCCTGCTGCTTCCCCATGGCATGGAGGGCATGGTAAGGACTCCCCCTGCTCACCCTGGAGGCAGAGCCCTGGACAGCAGTGGCACCGACAGACCACTGCTCATGACATGGTAGTGCCTGACGTTGGGTTCAATGACCCCCCCGCTTGGTCCTTGTAGGGTCCCGAGCACTCCTCTGCCCGCCCTGAGCGATTCCTGCAGATGTGCAATGATGATCCCGATGTCTTCCCTGTGAGTGGTGGCCCCTGTTTGTGGTGCTCAGCCTGGCCCTCCTGTGCCCTGGATTGGGCTGGGTGGAGGGCAGCAACACCTGTGTGGGCTTAGCACAGTGGGAGCCGATGGCAAGAGGCATGGGATGCCTTGGGCTCACGTGCCAGGAGGGTTCGGGGAAAGGGCTTGCACCTGGTGCCCCGGCTGCACCTCCACCAAACCTGGGGGGCTGCAGCATAGTCTGAGGTAGAGGTGGCCCTGAAAGTGGCATGACAGGGGGTTGCTGGCCCACCCCCATGGCCAGACCAAGGTGGAGGGCACAGCCCTGGAGCCTCTCCCCAGTCTCTATGGGTCTCTGTGTGCTCTGGAGAGGGAGGGAAGGGAAGGAGGGAGGGAAGGAAGGAAAGGGAGGGAGGGAGGGCTGGGGACCATTCCTCTCCCTGCTGCTGGAGCCACGAGGCCAAGAGGTACCATGTGTTTTGTGAAATCCCCTCACTGGTGCTGGCCGAGACAGAAGCTAGATGACTTTGATGTGCGTCAGCTCTATGAGTGCAACTGGATCGTCGTGAACTGCTCCACTCCAGCCAACTTCTTCCACGTCCTCCGGCGCCAGATCCTCCTGCCCTTCCGCAAACCGGTCAGTACCAGCAGCTCCGTGCCCAGCTTGGTGCCCAGGCAGGGCGCTGTGTCCCTGCTGGACTGGGGTGGGGCTGGGGGCAGCTTGTTCCTGCACCTCAAACACGGGCAGTTGGCCTCTGCCTGGCCAAGGACCTCATGGTGCTCAGGACTGGCTTGGCATTCGATGTGCAGCTGCTGGCTCATGTGGGCCGCAGGGGCTGTGACCCCTCCCCAAACTCTGTGGGGAGGTCGGGGCTGTTGGAGCCAACAGACACCGATACATAACCTAATTCAGCCACTTTCAGTCAGCTCTAGCCATGGGACAGGCAGGTCCCTGATAGCCCCTCTGCCTCTTCCCCGGGGAACGCCCCGACTGGGATGGTTGGTGCTGTCAGGAATCGGTGCCAAATCTGGCAGAGTACTGCAGCTGAGTGAGAAGCAAATCTCTGGCAACTGCTCTCTTGCTCAGGCAGGATGGGTGGGGGGGCAGGCAGGTGGCTCCTCCAGCACTGGCTTGCAGGGGAGGTGTTTCTGGCAGGGCTGACCACTTTGCTCTGCCTCTTATCCCCCACTCCAGCTGATAATCTTCACTCCAAAGTCGCTGCTGCGCCACCCCGAAGCCCGCTCCAGCTTTGACGACATGCTGCCAGGTACAAGTAGCACAGAGCTGCCTGTGTTGCCCCCATGCCACTTTGCAGGGTGAAGGGCAGGAGCCTGTGGCCTTGGGTAAAGTCTGCCTGGCAGAAGCCTCCCCATGCTGGAGAGTGGCTGAGTGAGGCCAGGGCTATCTCCTTTGCACACGGGACCCCCCCCCTCATCAGGGCTGAGCCTGGTACCCTCGGGAGACCTGGCTCAGTGGTGCTTCCTCCATCAGCAGCCACTTGCTGCTGGGATTTGGCAGCCCCAAGTGGCGCGTGATGGTTTGTAGTGGGAGTTGCACCTGTACCTGGGTCAGCTGACTCAGCCTGAGAGGCCTGACTCTGCCTCTTGGGGTCCCGGAAGGGGCTGGCATGGGATGTGGGTGCAGTGGCTGCTGGCACAGTGCTGTGAACTGCTGTGGCTCAGGGTGCCGTTCTCTTCCTTGGCAGGCACCCACTTCCTCCGTGTCATCCCTGACAATGGCCCTGCGGCCCAGAACCCCAAGCAGGTGAAGCGGGTGCTGTTCTGCACCGGCAAGGTTTACTACGACCTGACCCGTGAGCGCAAGGCCCGGCAGATGGAGGCCGATGTGGCCATCACCAGGGTGGAGCAGGTGAGCAGGGTCCTGCCACCGCCATGCCTGCAGGCTGGGGGTTCTGCAGCCCCTGAGACACTTCCCTGTGTCCCCTGTGATGCTGCCCCATATACCCTGTGACACCACTCTGTGTCCCCTGCAGCTCTCCCCATTCCCCTTCGACCTCCTCCAGCAAGAAGCCCAGAAATACCCAGCTGCCGAGCTGGTGTGGTGCCAGGAGGAGCACAAGAACCAGGGCTACTATGACTATGTCAAACCCCGGCTCCGCACCACCATCAACCGTGCCAAGCCTGTCTGGTAAGGATGCAGGGGGTGGCTGTGAGGCTGGGAGGGAGTTGACCGGTACAGACCCTTCTCATGGTCCACCTTCTCCCCTGCAGGTATGCAGGGCGGGAGCCAGCAGCTGCCCCTGCCACCGGCAATAAGAAAACCCACCTGACAGAGCTGCAGCGGCTCCTCGACATGGCCTTCAACCTCGATGCCTTCAAGGACCTGGCCTGAGCGCTGGCGCGGCACAGCATGCTCCTCCGTCTGTCTGTCCGTCTCTCTGTCCTTCACTCGCCTCCCCCCCTCAACTACAGACCTTGTCAACCCCACACTGGTGCCTGGAGTCCTTGTCTGCCTCACGCCAGGGCGGCACTGGTGCAGCCACCCTGGGAGCAAGAGGGGCTGGGGGCTGCCCGCTGCCATGGTGGATGAGACCCATGGCCCCCCAGACTCCTGGATGGACTGGTCCCCAAGGGCTCTTCTATGGGGATGTCCAGTGCAATGAGTCAGGTTCCTCCCAGCTCCTCCCAGTCTTGGACTTTCCCCTGTGTAGCCACTGCCTGCCTCTTGGAGGAGGGAGATAGGGCGTCTGCATGCCCTGAGGGTCCAAACAGGTGTGAGAGTGCTGTGCCCCTGTCTCAGTTTTGCCTGTCCTTGGGGAGCACCTTTTTCCCCTCTGCGTCTGCACCATCCCCCAGCTCTGAGCCCCCGCAGGGACGGTGCTGGTGCTGGGTGGCATGTCCTCTCGTGGGAGACCCTGAGTGGGGGTCGAGGGAGATGATCCCCCGGATGGGGCTCGTTGGCATCTCCAGAGCCCACCGCATCCTCCTATGCGAGGTCCTTGGGGGGTGGGGGCGACGGGGGCAACGCCAGCTGGGACTCGCTATCGGTATCCCCAGAACCCACCACGGGCTTTCGGTGCGACGCAGGTCCTTCAGCTGCAGGAGGGAGGTCGGGGGGTACGCGTGCCACAACGCCGCGCATACCCGTGGCTGTGCTGTCACACACACACCGGGTCGCACATCGTGTCACCGCACTGTCCCTGCGCGCAACCCGTTCACACGCGCACACACGTGCACGGTGCCACATGCACGCGCGTCTCGCGGTCCCGCCGCTGCGGTAGCAGCCCCCGTCGTGCTGCCGCACGCGTGTTGCCCCCGGCGCCCCGCACACGGGGGCCCGCGCTCCCCCCGCCCAGGCCCTTCTTCGGCGCTCGGCTACCCGCGCCTGGCGAGGCGGGGGCGGGGCCTGCATACTGATGAGCGCGCGGCACCATTGTGCACGGCGGCGGCCC
>VZRS01007576.1:0-63183 GCA_013398055.1 Ifrita kowaldi
GGCATCACGTGGCGCCCGCCGCAGCCCCCACGGGGCACGGCGAGGGACTGCCCGGCCCGGCCCGGTCCCCGGGGAGCTTGTCCCCCGCCCGGGATGCTTTCGAGGAAAGGCGCTGCCCGCTCCCCTGGCTCTCGGATGCCCCCGGCTTCGTCTGGAGCCGGCTGCTGCAGGAGGGGGGCGATCGATGCTGGATAAAGCCCCTCCCCGCCCCAAGCGCCCCGCGGTGCTGGAGGCTCTCAGACCCCATTCCTGCGCGATGCGACGGTCGCTTTCCTCGGAGCGGGGTTTCGAGGAGGGTCCCTTCTCCCCTCGAGGGCTGCCCATCCCCGAAGCTGTGGGATGAGCCGCCGACCTCCCGCAGTCTCGCCGACAGGGACCCTCCCTCCGCCAGGACCGAGCCTCCGACCCCCTTGAGGGGTCGTGTGAATTTGGGGATCCCCACTCCCCTTCTCCAGGCGCTTACGTCACCGACACGTCACCGAGGCCGGAGCACCCTGCCTGGAAACCCGCCTCCTCCGAGGGCTCCCACGGAAGGGATGCTGCGCCCGGCAGGTGCGGCCCGGCGGGCGAGGAGCAACTCTCTGCCGAGCCTCAGCCCCCGCGAGAAATAGCCAAAGCAAGGCTGTGCCTGTTCGCGGGGTGCTGGGACCGCACCCGAGTCCTGCATCTCCGCCCGACGCGGCTGGCCCGGCCGGGTACCACTTTCCAAGGCGGCCCACCCACAGCCCGGCCAGGCCCCAGGAACCCTTCGGGAAGGGGAATATCCTGCGGCCTCGGGATCTCCTGTCTGCCGCTCTCCTGCCTCCGCTTCCCTGACGGCTGGCAGGAGGAGGTGGTGGGCAGCAGACACCCACCTTGTCGCGGGCTGCAGGCAAAGCGGGAGAATTTTCTTCTAAACAGAGGCACACAAGGTCCCCGGGAGCCACCGTAGCGTCCCCGCGGGTGGCAGAGCCCCGCTGCCCCGCTTGCAGCTGCCCTGGCGCAGTCCGGGGAACGCGTCCACGGCTGAAGCTGCCCAGCCCATGTTCCGTAGGTGGCTGTGACAGCAGGTTGTCCCCATCTCTACCGCGGACACTTCGAACCACGCTCGCACTGTTAGGTTTTGGGTTGGTTTGGTTTTTTCCCTTGGAGGCTCTGCAAACACATATCTGCTTTCCCGTGGGAGGATGCTTGGGGAGGGAGGAAGGGATGGGTTCCTCCAAGGGGGTACCACGCGGAGATGTCCCCCCGCCAGGGCCACGTTCAGCAGTGTGAGAATCCGCGGTGATGAATTGCCAGTCTCTGCCGTTAACAGGTGCGAGCATTTGGTGATAAAATCTCCAGCACTAATACCGGGGAGCCGGGCCAAACAGCTGCGCGGCCCCGCTTCCAAATGTCGGTCACAATTACTCAAGCCCTAACGACTCGGTGCACAGGCTCGGCGAGTTCGGAGGGACCCCGAGGAGAGGGCAGAAGCGGACGGCTCCGTCCGCACATCTCCAGTGGAAGAAGCGATTACCGAGCCGGAGCCTCTGCGCGGAGTCTGTCGCATCCTCCTCCCTCGCCGCCAGCGCGGACATCGGGGAGAATTTCTCAATCGGAGGGGAAAAATAGAGGGGAAAAGTGTGCTGAGAGTTTCTCAGGAAGGTGGAAAGTCTGTCCCGCGGGCGCGTGTCAGCTCCAGGGGAGCTTTCCTGAGCTTTCACTTTTATACTTCTTCGATGCTCCTGACCTGTGTTCACAACACATACGCATATATCTCCCTCTCATACGTTTGCGTGTATATGTATATTCAACTATACCTATATTTATATTTTTTCCTTTCCTGATATATATTTTTTCATATATACATGTATATATAATTGTCTAACACGGAGAAATGCCTCGGAGATGCCGCATCTTTCCTACCGACATTGTTTAAACTCTCCGTTCATCAGCCCGGTGGAAAGGCGATGGGAAGAACAAATGGAAGAGAGCGGAGAGGGAAAAGACCCGAGCCGCTTTCCATTTTTATTAAGTAAAATAATAGTTATGCCTCCCCTACATAAACGAAAGTGTCATAAAAAATTCCGAAGCAGCTGCCAGAGATTTCGACCACACACACAACGGGGCGATTGAATTTCCTCTTGGTGCATTTCATGGCAGCGAGGAACCGCCGGGAGCTGCGCCTTGTGCCTCTGCAGGGCGGCGAAGGGGAGAGCGGGGGGGAGCAGCAAAATGACGCGGACGGGGGCAGGGGACACCGCCCGGGGGATGCTCCGGGGGAGAAGATGCTCGGCCGCCCCCCGCGCCCACGCGGTGCCCGGTTGCAGGGAGGCTGCCTCCCGATCGCTCCGTCTGAAGACTGGTCCCGCACGGCTCGAAGTGAAACAGATGTGGGTGTCTGCTGCCTGCCCACCCCTGCCCTGCCCCGGCTGCCGGCTCTCCCCCTGTCTGGAGAGGTGGGCAGACCTCGGGGGGAGCCCCCGGCACCGCGGAACTCGGGTGGAGCCGCTTGCTGCTGTACTCGGGGTCATGGAGACCCCGATGAGGCCGAAAATACACGGGGGAGGCGAGAAGGGTTGATCTGAGGCGCTGTTGATGGGATGCGGCCGGTGCCTTGTCCTGCTCCCGCCCGGACCTGGCTCTCGCCCTCCGCATCGCGCACCCAAAGCGCCGCAGATCGAGAAACAGCGTGTCCCGATCACCCAGCACCGACACGATTTCTGCCTGTTTCGAGGCACAATGTTGTCCCCGTTTGAGTCGGGAATGACCCGCAATGAAACGACAGTGAATGAATCCCGCTCCCTCCGTCTCCGAACGGCGTCTGTTCGCCGAGTCGGTCTCAGCCTCGGCTTTGCCACGCAAGATCGGCTGCAGAAATAAATCAAAACGAGAAAAAGTACCTAAACTACACCAGTCCCGAGATGATTTAGCAAAGGGAAACCCTGGGCTGAAACAAACCAGATGGTCGGATCCCAGACACGGTGCACACACACACACATACACATACGCATACACACGCTCACACACACACTCCCGGCCGTGCATCCACACTCGGAGCGACGGGCGCGTTTTAATGTGCGGCAGGCTAAGAAATAATGTGGTCTCCCGAAAGAAAAACCCTATTGATCTACCCGGAAAGATTGCCTTGTCATCGCCCCGCCGAGCCCTGGCGTGCTGGGCTGGGAAGGAAGCATTTTTCCTCGAGCAGATTTTTAATTTTTCTGCTCTCCTCTCTGCAGTATTTCCTTACGGCCAGCCTCGCTTCCCGTTTGAACCCAACTCTGCTCTACATTTCACGTTAAATTGCGGAATCAAACGTGCATAGGGATGAGTGCTGGTGGAGTGGAGAGAGTCTCCAAAAAGTCTCAAAAGTAGGGGAAAAAAATAATAAAGGCCATCAGCCGATCATGACGATATTTTTTTTTTCTCCTTTAAATTGATTTTCACTGTCTTTCCCTCCTGTCTTAATGAGGCGTTTGATCCAGGCGTGTGGGCTCGGTGTTTGATGCCCTGCTGACGGCTTCGGCAGGTGGATCCCCACGGCCGAGGTTTTCCCCTCGGGTCTGCCCGTGCCTGCGCCCGGGTCGGAGCTCCTGAAAGCTGCAGAACTGGCCACAAATACCAGGAACTTTTTAATTTTTTTTTTTCCCCACAGGGAAAAACTCTTTCCCAGACGGTTGTTTGGTGGGGGGTGTAGTCGTAGGGCAGAACACGAACCCCGGAGCGCTGCAGGGTGCGACCGCTGCTCCCGCCCTAGCACTGGTCATGACCACGCCTAAGGGAGCTGCTCCTGCCAGGAGCATCTCCCGGCGCGGGGGTTTAGCGGGGGGGAAAGCCCCGGGAAGTGAATCCCTTGGGAAATGTGGAAAGTTCAGCTCCAGCCCAGCCGACGTTGCTCCCAGACCCTTCCAGATGATCTGCTGGGTTTGTGACCCATAATCGTTCTTGTTGCTTCTGCCGAGCAGCATCTAAATTCGTTTATTCTGATGAGAACCGCATCTACAAGTCCCCCAAGGCTCAGTGATGGATTTTTCTTTATTACCTCGTTATCAAGCTTGGCTGACCTCTAACTTCTCTGAAAACATGAACAAGACAGACCTGCTGCTGCCTGGGCTGCCCCAGGGGGCTCTTTTTCCACTTATGTGATTTCCTTTGATATTATTTCTCTTCTTTCCATATCCAAGGCTCAGACTTTCAGTGCTCCCTGCAGTTCAACCCTTTTTCCAGCCCTGCACTGCCAGCTCCCAGCTTGCAAATATCAGTTTGCAGCCTGCACACCACGAACTCCCAGCACAGGGAGGTCAGTGGGAATGGTGGTGACAGATAGTGAGAGATACATGAAATTCCCAGATTGGAAACGACCAGAGCCAAGTGCCAATATCCATCCCTGCAGCGTTCAGATGTTGGACAGCTCGGGTTTGTTGACTTGACTTTTCAAATGCAGGTGTCTCAAAATCCGCACCAAAAAAGGCCTGGATTCCAATGAAGGCTTTTTCCAGGAACCCCATGTGCAAGGCTGAGTCCCCATGAAACTTCAGGGCACAATTATCCCTGTCTTTTCTGCTCCTCAGAGGAGTGGGAAACATCTTAAAAACACATTTATTTAAGTGCTCTGATCTGACTTTAGGACCTTAGTTTTGGGCTTGTGGTTCCAGAACTTTGCCTCCTGCTCTCTCTTCACGACTGATCCCATCCCATGTGGGTTTGAAGCCCATTAGGAAAGCTCATACACAGCTTAACACTCAACTGATTAACTCTGACTTGCTCTAAGCCCTTTTTTCATACCATTCTTCAGCAATCTGACATGAAAAGAGATACATGCACTTCCATGACTCAGAGGAAAGCAGCATTTTCAAGCCATAAACCACCAGGTGCACTTTTGAGACTCACCAAAGCCAGCTCTCCTGGTTGCCATAAAAAACACATTAGCCAAAGGCCGATGCATGTGGAAGGCAATTATGCTCTGGCACATGGCAATGTGTATAGAGCAGCCTGGTAACTGTGCCTACCACACAAGGAAAAATATCCCTGTGAAAACAAGCCTGCTAAATCACTTCATTCTTTCCAAAATCCCCTGAAAATAGAAGGAAGGATTTTTAGGGTTTTTTTGGGAGGTGAGAGATATATGTGAGAGGGAATCAGATTTTCCAAATGTGGGTGCACCAGTGCAAGAACCTAAATAAATGGCCAGATCCACAAGGATTTAGAAACTCATGATGAGGTTTTTGAGTCCAGGTTTTCCTTGTTAGCATCTGATCATGCCAAACTTGTCCAGGAAATCCCTGACACTGAGTTTTCTGCATTCAGCAGTACAGCAGCTCATGCCCACCTCACCCACTGAGATCACAAAAGTCCACTTCTGCCAGAAGTGCCAGTTGATGACCTTCAACTTGGGTGCCAGAAGCAATACAGAGAGGGCCTTCAAAGGAGGAAATGACAGAGAAGGTGGAAAATTACTGGAATATAGCTTAATCAGCATAAAAATTGTTTTTAAATTGCTTTTTTTTTTTTCTCATGTAGAAAAAGGCTGGGGATAGGAGTCTTTATGGAAGTATCCAGCAATCTCCAGCTAGGGATCAGATCTGGGTCCATCTGCTGTATCCTTCTGAAAAATCAGCCCTGCATGTACACGCTGATATCTATGGAGCTGCCTCGCAAAGAGCTTCATCAACATATTTTTCCTCTTGACCTTACATAAGATTGCACAGAAATACAGCACAGGGCTCCTTTTCCCTGTTCCCATCTTGGGAAGGAGTTGAAAAAACAGAAAAATGTGCAACCTAAAGTATGGGAAGGGAGGTGAGGCATCTCACACATGTAGAGAAGCAGAGGCAGAACCAAACCCCTTAACCCTCTCCCCTCATCTACTGAAGGACTGTCAGGTGGAAAAATTATTAAACTAGGCACCACTTCAATATCTGTGGCTGAATCTGCACAGAAGGGTGAATCTCAGCTCCAGACCAGTATGACCTTCTACTCCTTTCTTAAAACCACCAGAAGAAATTGCTACCCTGAGCTGCACAGGGGCAAGAGAGGGGAAACCTGTCAACACACAGATTAAAACGAATCCAGCCACTCTGGGGGTGTTGAGGCTTCACATACACGCACAGCCCCTCTTCTTGCACTTACTGCAGGTAAGCCTCTGCTTATTCTTGCTGGGAAGAGGAAACTTGGAAGAAACGACACTGAGGGCTGATAAAGGGAAGGCTGATGTTTCACATCTGGCTTTATGTTACTTGGAAAGACCAGATTTCTTCAAGATGGATATTCAGCATCACCCAGCTAACTGGATACCAGCAGTGCTCACTGTGAAATGCCTTTTTCTTATTACCATATACCAGGCTTTGTACAGTCTAGATATTGAGCATTCAAATTGTGATATAAGAGGACGTAAGTTATCTGTTCCCTGGAAATACATGGCTGGAGTCCTGCAGAGGATGCAGGCTGGTGGGCTTCCCTCCCAGTGCAGAGATAAGCGTGCCATCTAGAGGAAATCCCTTTTATTGCCAGTGCTGGCAGCTGAAAATTATCCAATAAAGCATAATTAACCTCTGGCTTCAGAGAAAATCCTCCACCCGTGCCCCGCTGCTCTGAGCTGCTGCACAGGCATGTTGTGGCAGGCTGGCGATGCAGTGAGGCATCGCGGTGGTTTGGGAAGGTCCTGAGCGCTTGAGGGACATCCCAGCCCACACCGGCACCAGCTGGCCTGACCCTTCCCCACAGGTGATGTCAGCTCCCCACCCCGTATGAGCGTAAAGGAGGAAAAGGGAATGTGGGTGTTTCCGTAGCACGTGTCCGTGACTGGGCAAGGCAGGGAGGCTGCACACATGGCCCGATAAGAAGGCTGTATGGATCACATAATGCCCTCCAGTGGCTGCCAGCAGTAGTCCTGGACCCATGGGTGCCGATGCCCAAGCCACAGCCGAGGTCCCAGGTGCACTAAGGGAGGCAGTTGTGGGGCCGCCTCCTCCACCAGCAGCTCCCACCCTGTGGAGCACATCCCTGTAGGGCCCCTGGGGGGCTGATAGGGGTGTGCAGAGTACAGCCAAGAGTGGAGAGGGGGAGCCTGACCTCCTGTGGGGCAGGTCCACACGTCCACTCATTTTTCCTAAGGCAAAATCTCCTCCACAGCTAACTCCCCGGGCTGGACTGCTCTCACACGCTGCTGCTGGCATGGGCACCCTCACCCAAACCACCGGGCACAGTTGTAGGTCTGGGACATGGGACATCCATGGGATGGCAGGTGCCACAGCTCCTGTGGCCAGCCAGCCCACTGAAGCTCCCAGCATCCGTATCCCACGCCTTCCACTTTTTCTACCACCACTTTAGCACATCTGCAGTCACCAGCACAAGGCTGCTGTCCCACTAACAAAAACAAATCCTTCCAGCCCCAAAGACAATTGAAAAACAGTGACTTGGGTTCAAGCAGAGGGACAAGTGCTACTGCCCAGCAGGCAGCTGTCACGTAAAAAAGGGAAGCCTTGCAAAAAGCAAAACCTTTAGAGATGGAGAAAGAGCAGGGAAGATCTCACATGAGAGAAACCTTATTCTGCAGAAAAAGCAGGTGCATGCCTAAGCAGGGATTATTTGGAGAGGAGCTGCTATTGCATTGATTTGCTCATATTCTGTGGGATATTTTTTATATTTTCACCACTTTTTTTGGAAAACTATTCTCATTTTCCACACCATCTCAGAAGCTCTCCAAACATTGCTTTCTGGTGCTCTCAAGCAAGGCTGAACTCCAGCAACACCCGCAGCACTTTTTAGGTTTTAATGGTGATCTTTTTTACATTTTGCAACCTCCTCACCTTCTCACCCACACCTGTGGACTCTGAGGCTCCACTCATGACTTGAAGATGTTGCTCTCACCACTGCACAGTTGTTGTTCTCTCCCCCAGCTCCATGGCAGGGAGGGAAGGTGTGGATGTTGCCATGGCTCACGGCAGGTTCTTGTCACTCACACGGAGCAAAGGGTTTCATGGCACTGGCCGGGGAGCTTGTGCACTTTATACATCGCTTATTTCCTGTCATTACTGAGAAGAGCCTAGTTGCAATAAAAATCTGGGCTCCAATCCTACAAACACTTATGCCTGAGCTTAACTCTAAGCACGTGAGCCGTCAAAGGGGACTATTCATGTGCTTAAAATTTAAGCATGTTCTTAAGCGCCTGTAGGCCTGGAGTCTGTCAGTGGAGGGATTTGTGCCTTAAGCCCATATTCTGGGTCATTATCCTTTTCATGTCTTCTCTGCCATCCCAGAAGACGCTTCAACGGGGAATTTTCAAGTTCTTCAATAAACTTTGTCTTCCAGAGCAGGCTGGATTCTTGCCTATTCTATGGGGCAATTCTCCTCTGTTGCCTCCCCTCCCCCTGTGAGCGATAATCCTGTGCTATTTCATGCTTGGCCAGACAATTAAGCCCTCTTGCTCCTTGGCTCTGTCTTTGTTATGTATAATTGTTCCAAATAATTAGCCACTATTGCACGCTATTCTGAAACTACTTTGTATTGCAATTATACTTAGAGGGTGAGCATCAGCTCGGGGAGAATCCAAGCAGCAGACAGCCTGGAAAGAAAGGGCTTCGAGCCGGGGGAGGATGGATACGTGCTTAAACCAACACTGTGGAAAACCTAACAATAAGTAACCAGGGAGAAGAAAATGCTGCTTGGAGAGGGTCTGCGGCTGGTGGGGTCCGGGCAGGAGAGCTGAGGGTGGGCCACAGGGCCTGGCCAGGGTGTCACCTGGCTGCCACCTCGTGGGTGCTGCCTACAGTGCAGGAGGCAAAACCACACCCCACTTCCATCGCTTCCACGGTGACCCAAAGCAAGCATCTTGACCAACTGGCCACTTTTGCCATCTCTAGGGAGTACAAAGTTCTGCTGGGATGCATTTGGGGTCTGGCAAGAAAATGTTCCCTAATTGTGTCTTTAGGATGGCAAAACTTGCGATTTCTTGAGGGTGAAGGCTCCAAACGATGAGATTGGTTTGGCAGGCTCCTGTTTAAACACGTCTCTGTTACAGAGGAGTGCTGGATGGGATGCTCTTGGGAGGGAGTTACAGCTCCATATAAGCATCTTTCTGAAACTGAAAATACTGAGGCACAGCAGAGTCCCCTCAGCTTTACTCGGTCTCCTGTCTTTCAAGCAGAGAACATCTGAAAAGGGTACAACCAAGACCAGAGTCGGCCTGACCTGCACAGGTGGACTAATTCCTCTGCTGAAACCCATGGCCAGCTCTGAGTGAAGAGTCAGGGTGGCCAGTGAGCTTGGACAATTTTGTGCTTTTTGAGGTCCATTTGCTCCAGCCAGATAAGGTCACTTGAAACCCCCTGAAAATGGGTCTACAGATTTTATTTGTTTTCCAACACCTGATTAGCAGGGGAGTTTTAAAACCAAGCTGAGATGACTCTGGTGCAGATGGAAAGCACCCAAACATCTGAGACCATCGGGCCAATTCTCTGCAGAGGTCATACCCTGCTGCCTTTGGCTCAGCAGTGCTGGTGCAAATGGAAAATGAACTTTTCCCAGGCACACATGTAAGTGGCTCAGGTGCACTTTTCTTCTTGCAGCACCCTGAGCTGCCACAAGCCAGAGCTGCCTGCTGGTGTTGGGATGGCACAGTTCATTCATTACATTCATAAACCCAGCTGCTGCAGTGTAACCCCTTCAGCAACCGCTGTACAAAAGCTGTGAAGTGACTGCAGCCTGGATCTCTCCCAAAAGCTTGGAGGTGTTGTGCTGCCAATGCTCAGGCTCTGCTGCTTTGCCCGGCACTTTGGGTGCTGTTAAGAGCCAGGCCAGCCCCCAGCTCTGTAGCACATCTCAAATACAAAGTCAGGCTGCCAATGAGACTGGCTGCTGCAGAGGAGCGATCTGTCATTACCGACCCCTCCCCTTCCATCAAGGGCACACATTCTCAGTGTGCCTCCACTCGTTTCCCTATTTTCACTCTAGGGAGAAGAGCTGCAGGGGACAGCCAACACAGCCCAATCCTGTATCCTGTGCCCAGCGACGGCTTAGGAAAAGGGTAAAAGAAGGTGTAGCCAGAGAAAGCCTTCCCCTCTGGAACCTCCCCAGAGTGAGTAACCGGTGTTTTAAGCCCGGAGGTTGTATCCAGCCCGCTGTGTTTCATAACGACCCTCCCCGAACAAACCTCACTGTGTCTCATCCTGACCGTACCCCAAAACTCCCCGATGTCCTGACCCCCCGCAGTTGCCAACAGGACCCCAAAGGCCGGGATGCTGCAGCTACATGCCGAGCACCCCCCCGGGAGCCGGGAGCGGCTTCCCAGGGCTTTCCACTGGAGGTCAGTGTTGGCCTGAGCACGCCGCCTGTCACTCCGGGCCATCTCGCCCCTGCCACCCCCTCGCCGCGGCGTTACACCCCTGAAGCAAAGCGGCGGAGGGCAACGCAGCATTGCGATGGCCCTGTACAAACACAGCAGCTGCACCACCCCTCCTGTCCTTATAGGAACTTCCCGAACACAGAGGATCTAAACATAACATAGCAGAAGTGGTGATGGATCCCCGATAATCCGAGATGTAGCTCAGAGCTTGGGCGGTGCTGACTGCCAGGTGCTAATTTGTTAAAAACTCATTATTACCTGGCAAAGCCGATCTCAGCCAGCCCCACTGCACCCACCGTCCATTTCCCCATCGCTGTCTGACTTTACCGACTCAATCCTGGCCTCCCAGAAACACCACTGAATATCTTCAAGCTGTGTATTTGCAAAGGGCAAAGCACTGCATAGAATAACCATGAGTTACGGTGTAACATTGCCAGCACTGAGGCTGTCAGTGAACAGCTGGCAGCATCCAGACAAAACCTAACACTACCAGAGGGACTGGTAAGTTCTTCAGGAAATGTGTTTCAACTAAAATTTCAGCTAGTGCCGTGTTTGTTTGCAGCAGGATGGAAAACACTATTTATAGCCTGGGAATGTAATCTGGAGAGGGCATTTCTTAGTGCTTGTTTGAACCTGTTGGAAGCAGCAGGAAGGTGGTACAAGCACGGAACGTGCAGAATGCTGCTGTACGCAGGCAGACACTGCAGCTCAGTCCGTCCTCTGGGGGCAGCCAGCGTTTCCCAGTGAAAAACAAATATCTTTTCAAAGTGGCAGCTCATTTTGGCTGCGTGATTCTGAACGTGCAGCCTGAGCTACCTGAAATCAGCCTCAAGTGCAAAGAGTTGCTCCCTGAGGGGTCAGAGATGATAGCCCAGACCACCACTAAATCTCTTTGGTGATCGGGATCAATTCCACCACCCCCGTTGGCATCTCACGGGCTCAGGACAGGGCTCTCCCCACCACGGGAAGCCCAGAGTGCCTCTCGCCATCACCCTGAGGTATGACATTCCTTCCACCATCTCAGAGAGCACAGAAAGATTTGCCTCTGTCTTTTGTGTGAGCTCGAGATTGTTACAACTGTCATTACATAATATTCCCTAAACTCCCTAAATAAAGAGGGGGGGATTTCAAAGGAGACTTGGTTTCACAACTGAAATATGAGTGATAATTACTCCTGTTTCATTCAAATCCCTCTTATTCACTAAACAGGGACACCGAAAAGACACTAAAACAGATGAAGGGCTCAGGTATAAACTTTACAAAGCTTAAAACTACTCAGTCGCAGCAAGGCTCATGCTTTACATGACACCTTAATCCTACTCATTTGCTAGATTCACCCTAACTGTAAACAAAGCCTTGAAATGAAAGCTTAAAAGCCTCGTTGGGATACATTAACTTAACCAAGAAGACACTCTTAAGGCATTACTTTAATGACAATCACAATACAAGTCGCCAGAGTTTTGTGCATGTGAGGATTAATATCTACAGGAAAAAGAAGAAAAGGGGTTTGTTCCCCCTGTTTTCCAGCTGTTTGGCAGTGTAAGGTCCGTGGTGAGGGTGGTTTATTGATGCTTGCAGGGGGCTCTGGGCTGCAGCTGTCTGGCAGACAGGAATATAAAGGGTCCTGGGAAGATGTGCAACCCAGTGCTGCACGCTAGGTGCTGTCCCAACACAGCAGGATCGGGTCATCTCCTCACCCCAAGCAAGGTTTTTGGGGATTCAGTCCACAGTGGTGACCCCTGCTTCACACCAGAGCCACCTTAGCTGAAGAGATCCCCTCTTACACAGGCACACGGGTGGGGTGGGTCTCTTGCAGACACATTTCTAAATCTGGAGCTGGATGCCGCTCTCCAGAGAGCCCCACAGCAGGAGGGCACAGGCGGCTGGAGAACAGGAGCAAGTCACAGCCCAGCCCCCCTTGAGCCCAGCCCCCATGGCACCACCAGCACCTGGGTTAACACACAGAGGTACCAGGAACTTGGAAAACCCTTTGCAACACCAGCTCCCTGCTGCTGCAGGTCTCCAAGGTGACTGGGGACGAGCCAGCTCAGCTTGATCTGAGCTGTCATGGTTTGGCCAACCCTTCCCAGTGCATCCCACCCAGGCAGAACCACAGCATCTCCTGCCCACCCCCTCCACCCAACATCGCTTTTATTTCAAGTCAGTTCCTGGCTCTCCCCACCTCAGCAGCCCTCCTGCTCAGGGTGCAAACCCAGCAGGGTCACAGCCCCATCAGCTGGCAGACCCAGTGCTTCCGGCACATGTCTGGCTCTGACACCCTGGGTACTTAGGCAAGATTTCAAAAGTTCTTTTGTTAGCAAAACATTGCAGGATCGGGCCCTGGGAATGAATGTGAGCTATGACAAATGTCCTTTCTGCTGACTGTCCTTGCAAGTGATTATTTCAGTACCCCCCCACACGATCTCTGCAGGCAGTATGTCACAGGCAGGCACGGCACATTGCAAATTTCCATTAGACAGACGGTGTCTGCCTATAGAAATTGTGTGGAGAGAGCCAAAATATTTCGAGGGATAAGTTCTTTCAAGTTCTTTCCCTTTCTGAGCAGGGTTACTGCTGGGGGAAGAGCACAGAAGCTGCTGCTGAGACCAGTGTGATAGCTGAAAGGGTGAAGCTGGAAGGATCAGAGAGGAGACTCGGCACTCAGCAACTCAGCTGAAGGCAGCAGACCACAGCTAGGCCAGTTTTTAGAGACAGATGGAGGCCAAATTTTAAGGAAGCCAAGAAGAGAAAAGCATTTTCTTCCCTCCACTCTCATATTAACCCCACTCTCTGTTTCTGTGGAGCACATAGAATGAAAGAATGAAAAGCCACAAGGTCCCAAGCTGTGGACAAAAGCTGACTCCGTGGGTACCTGCCTCTATATCAGCTTTTGGTCGTGCCCAGCAGCTGAGGAATGAGATGCTGTTTTACACCAAAGCTCACATGACTTCCAGCTCCTTAGCGAGAAAAATGAAACAGGGACTAGAGAAAACTGCTCTGCTTCAGAAGATACCCTTGAAAAACAGGAGAGAAATCCTAGCTCGGTACTTTTACGCAAAGGATGTTTTTAATTTTAAAAAATCTAAATCTGGGGATGGGGAATGCTCCCTTCAAACCTTGTCAGGTGGTCTGGCTGGGAGTCCTGTAAATAAATAGCAGCAGCCCAGCCAGTGAACAGGTTAGAATTTTAATTGATTTTGTTGCTAGGAAGAAAAACTACAATCTCCTAATTTAATGTGCTAAGTCAGAATTTCACCTGCAAGGGATTCCTTGGAGGGAAGACACATTCTCTCTATGCAAATGGAAACTATAAATTCCAGTAAGGGCTGCATAGGGAAGCCTTGCAGGAGTTACCATTTGGTTTTAAGAAAATCATAATAAAATAGAGAGCTTTAGGAAGTGTCACTAAAAATCTAAGATGTGGTGGTGTCACAACAGCAGCACGAATCCATCTCCCACCAGTTACAAGACTATAATTTCCTCTTGCCAAGATCCATCCAGAGCCAGAGGAAGAGCAGCACTGGTCATGTTGGAAGAAAAAGCTTTATTTTAAAAAAGTCCTTTCTAACAATAAAAGTAATTTTTAAAAATAGTAAAAAGAAGTAGTCAAGTTGGGGTTTCTTTTCCTACAGGGAGAGGAAATGATAAACATCTTAAATATTCATTTAAAATCCAGTGAACTTGTTTAGTGGTTTGGGGTTGGTTTTTTTTTTTTTTTTTGATAACTTTCATTCCAGTTACATGGGAGGCACTCAGGGAAGAGAGGAGAAAGCCCCTTTGAGAGAGAGTTCCTGCATGTTACACCATGCACCCACCTCCTGAGTGTGCTCCTCCTCGCCCTGGGAGTGCCCCGGGGTGCACTGCTGCAGGTGGCATCCCCGGGGCCAGGCTGGGCACAAGGGCGAGCATGTGAAGCCCTGCCTGGCAGATGCAGCCAGGGCTTTTCCAGGAAAGAATGGAGCAGATAAACAGATCACCTTGCCTCCAGTTCAAAATAAGCTGAGAAAGAGAGGAATTGAGTCCTCCCACACACGTGTGTCCGCACAGATTCTGGGGCTGGGGACCCCTGCCTCCACCCCAGCTGACCCCCACAGGAGGGAGAAGTCCGCTTGCCCAGAGCCGCTCGTGGGAGCCTGGGGATGTCCAGCCAAGCCCCCTCAGCCCCATCACATGTACCGCTCCAGGCCGGCGGGGAAGTTGGGCTGCCTCATGTACGTGTTGCTGGAGCCAAACTGGCCGAGGGGTGAGGCGGAGAGCCCCAGGAGCTGCTCGCCGTGCTCGGCACAGGCCGGAGGCCGCATGGCCGGCAGGGCCAGTCTGTTTGGAGCCCCGTAGAGCTGCGGGCTGCTGGGCGAGTAGCTGCCCTGAGCCACGGGCAGGTGCGGGGGAGAGGCGGCGTAGGGGTATGCCAGGGAGTTGGGGCCGGCCCGACCCAACAAGCCAGGGCTGACGGGCTGTGCCTGGAAGCAGGGAGGCTCGGAGCTGCCGGCAGAGCAGGCAGGAGCCAGCTCGGCTCCGGGCAAGCCCAGCGATGGGTGGCCCAGCTCAGAGGGCGGTGAGGGCTGCAGGGCCTGCTGCCCGCTGATGAGGCTGTCGATGCTGAACATCCTGGGATGCTGTGCCGGCGGTGCTGCCCCGGCTGCATAGGGGTGGAAGACGGTGCTGGAGAGCTGGGGGCCGTAGCCAGGCGAGCAGAGGGCATTGGGGTAGGGCGCTGTGGGTGCCGCGGGGCGGCCGGCGGGCGGGGGCGTGAAGGCGCTGGAGTTCTGCATGTAGCCGGGGTAGGTGGTGATGTCGGTGCGCTTGAAGCGCTTCCTCCGGCGCNTCGGCGGCAGCTCCCTGCGATGGGGAGGTCGGTCCCGAGCCGCTTGGCAATATATAGGGCGGTCGCCCCCCCGGAGGGGCGTGCGGTGCCGGCCCGCCCGGCCCCTCTCCCCCGGCGGGAGGAGGAGGCCCCCGGGGAGGGGTCCCGACTCTCACGACTAAATCCCCTAGCCTCTCCTGGGGTGCCTTCCATAGCCATACCCCCGAGCGGTCCCTCCCCCGGCGGTCCTGGGGCCAGCGCTGCGGCCGGCTCTCCTCCCGGCCCTTCTCCGCGGCGTTTCGCTTTGCTCGGAACTGGTGCTTCCTCCCAGGAGAAAAACCAAACAAAACGAGTCCNCAGGAAGCTCCCGTTGTCAAACATGTCCTCTGCAGCCGGATCCAGTGTCCAGTAGTTGCCCTTGCCGGGATGTCCGGGCTCCCGGGGGATCTTGACGAAGCAGTCGTTGAGGGAGAGGTTGTGGCGGATGCTGTTCTGCCACTTCTTTGGGTTCTCCCGGTAGAAGGGGAAGCGCTCGGTGATGAACTTGTAGATGCCCCCCAAGGTGAGCTTCCTCTCGGCGGCGTTGGCGATGGCCATGGCGATGAGGNCATACCCCCGAGCGGTCCCTCCCCCGGCGGTCCTGGGGCCAGCGCTGCGGCCGGCTCTCCTCCCGGCCCTTCTCCGCGGCGTTTCGCTTTGCTCGGAACTGGTGCTTCCTCCCAGGAGAAAAACCAAACAAAACGAGTCCCGACGGCCAGCCCGGGGCGAGTTTGGTGCCGCCGCCAGCCCGCAGCAGTGGAGCAGGTAACCTCTCGCCGGGACGCCGCCTGCGCTTGGATTTCGTTGTCTTTTCCCCCGTGAAAAGCGCTCAGAGGTGGCCCCAACTCCGCGCCGGCAAGAGCCGGGGGCTCTCACCAAAACCAAGCCCGTCGGTGTAGTTACTTTGCAGCTTGGTGAGACCTCCTAGGTAAGGAAATCCTGGGAAAAGGTTTTTTTCTTCTCCCCAGGAGAAAGGGAAATGGTCCGCAGAACTCAGGGCTGCCCGGAGGTAGCTCCCGCAGTGTGGGCAAGGGATGTGGGACGGGGCTGGCACTTCGGAGATGGATAGAGAAAATGAGGGTCTCTTTAACACTGCAGAAAGTATGAAGCTGAAGGAAGACACTAGTCTCGGAATTCCCTACTGGGTTTCAGGAAAACCTCTTCAGTTCTCCAGAGCGAGGTGGCTGGGCAGAACTGCAGCCTCCCATCCCCAGCACACACCCATACCGGAGGTGATGGGGGCTGCTGGCTGCTTTAGCAGCACCAAAACATCTGGGAGCTTTCACACTGTCCTCACCCATTGCTCCTGAAAGTCACCTCTAAGCCAAATGCCTGCCCAAGGAGACCCCAGCCCGGAGCAGGGAAGGGAGCCTCTGCTTAAGGGTGGGCTGGACAAGCCGGGAGGAACTTTTATAACCAGATCACAGCTTTAGGAGTAGCTACACATCCCTGTCCTGGGGAGACAGATGGAAAAGTCTGCCATGAATGCAGTGGCAGATCCCTTCATATGTCCCCCTCTGGAGTAAAACTTGAAACCTCCAAGTTTGTAACTTGTTGGAAAGTATTTCCAATAGCAGAGGACAATGAAAGGCTTTTTCCACTGAAGCAAACAGTTGAGCTTGACCGGGTTCTGTCATCCTCCTCCCTTCCTTTTTAAACTAAACAGCCACCCAGCCTTTTGGAGAAGAGTATTTAGCCCTCTCCTTTAAGCACTTGCTAGTGGTTTTAAATTCACCATCCAGGTTATCTCCCACCAATGCTCATTCCTCTTCTTGTGCCTGCACATGGATTTGTTTGTGCTTTATTTTTCCTGCAGATATTTGTGGCTCTTCTTCCACTCTCCAGGGCTCAGGCAATTGTGGGTCTAGTCCTGGTCTGACACAGACCAGTGCTGTTGCAGTTAACTGCCTCAGTTTCCGTTCTGCCAAATGAGGATAACGGGAATGTAGGTGCTGGCTGGAGGACAGAGAGCAGGTGAAAAAGGGTGAAACACAGCCTTGGAGAAAGGCACCTTTCTATGGACACAGATCTTCAGGGACGAAAGCAAATGAAAGGCACAGCTGGGACCATTCATTCACCTTGTGAGAGCCAAGGGAAAAAGAACAGAAGATTCATATTTCTCGTGAAGCATGCATTTAAATCAAGCAAGTATCTGAATGGAGGTGGTTAATTCCAGCCAGAGGATGTGACTTTCTGACTCGCTGGAGAGGGCGGCAGGACAGATAGCCAAGAAGGGAGTCACTAAAGATCACTCCAGACTGCACAAAGAAAGTTACCCACCTGGGGGGAGATGGAAACCTTCAGCTTTGAAAATGTTAGCTGGTGAGATTTTCATGTCGATGCAAGGATTTTAAAGTATTCTGATCTGGCAAGAATGGGTTTGGGAGGGAAAATGGTTATGGAGTGCAAAAGAGGAACAACTTTTGTCAATCATAGCAAGCAGGCCTTACTTATCACTCTCTTTCTCCTTTTTTTTTTTTTTTAATTGGCCTTAACAACTGAAAATGAGTTGAAAAAGAAAACCCAACAGTATGGCTGGATCTGGAGCTGCCTGCACCTGAGGTCAGATCTAGCAAAGGAAGAGACATCTCATCTGGAGAATGGGCTATGAAGACCCAACTGCTTTACGTGTTTATAGTCCCAGGCCCTGATCTCATGTCATTTTACACACAGAGGGAGAAGCCCTGGCCCCGTCTGGGGCTGCGGGCTGGCTCTGACTCCAGCTGGTGAGTAGTCGCTTTAAAGCTGACAGGACCATTCAAACTGCTCTTAACTTCAGTGGGTTAAGATCCAGATGTCAAAATAGCTCTGACAGACAGATAAAACAGTAGGACAGAGGTGGGCAGGAGCACAGACAGGAAACTGTGTTTTACCATGGAGTAAGGAAGGCCAGAACACACAGACTCTGATTCCCACATATGCTTTCTCACTCAGGGTGCTCTTTGGCCCAGATCTATTATTAAAAAGTGGAAGACAATAATAAAGGTGGCTACCAAACAAATGTGATCTGGAACTCTCTTTAAAATGAGGTGGTGAAAGGGGAATAAATCACATTTACTAAGCAAGTGTAAGTTTTGCCAGCATCTGTTGCCTTCTGCATCAGTTCGTCCTGAATTCACAGAGTGATTTCAGCTTCCAGCTCCTGAACTGTTTTGCACTGGAGCTTCAGCCTCCTCTAGAAAGGTTGTACACACAAATCACTTTACAGCACAGGTGAACTTGCTTCACTGCAGAGGAATGGGGCTGTGCACCCTCAGCCAGCTTCTGGTCTAAGCCCAGAACCAAACTACCTTCTGTTAAACCCCATGCAGTATGGGGGTAACTGGGCAGGAGGTTCATGATCTTTAATGCAGCTATGCTGAGAGACCAGTGGCTTTTTCCTGTCCTGAGTAAAACAGTAGCCTGGATGTCTGCACTGGGCACAGTTGCATTTGGATCATCCCGGTTTCCAGAGCCCTCTGATTACCTATGCAGCAGTCATCTCTTTCTTGGTCCCCTTGGGATGGGCAACGAAAAAGAGAAGGTGGGAGCCCTGAGAGCAAGGACTTCTTCTGTTCCTCTCCCTAGAAATTCCACAGTGAGCAATGCAAAGCACCCTCCAGCCTCAGAGCCAGCCCCTGGGGGATGCTTCAATGACACAAAACCCGCTGAGGGTGCTCTTAGGATGGCCCTGAATTACCCCATCGCTTACCAACAACCAAATGTTCAGGCACTTCCTTGGCTGAAAGCAGTAAGTGCACCACTGCCCTGACATAACACTTGAGCCCATTCCCACCCTCTGTGTATCCGTGTCTGAATCCATCCATGATCCAAACTCCCAGATGGAGACCCTCAGAAGAGTCTTGGGAGAGCCTCCCACCACAGCTGCCCCACGCAGAGGGGAAGGCTTTGCCACCAGAAGGTGAATCACATTGCCCACAGAATCACGGAATGGGTCAGGCTGGAAGGGACCACAGTGGTCATCTGGTTCCACCTCCCTGCCCAAGCAGAATCATCCCAGAGCACAGGATTGCATCCAGACAGCGCTTGAATATCTCCAGTGAGGGAGACTCCATCTCTGGGCAACTTGTTCTGGTGCCCAGTTGCTCACACAGTAAAGAAGTTCTTCCTCATGTGCAGGTGGAACTCCCTGTGCATCATTTTCTGCTCATTGCCTCTTGTCCTATTGCTTGGCAGCACCAAGGAGAGCCACATAAGAGCTCAGCACGTTTGAATGAGGTGACTGCAGCTTGAGGGTGCGTGAGAAATCCTTTCCTCCTGGGACATTTCCCTCATGGGGTGCCACTCTCAGGGGAGGGACTTCTGATGGAGAACAACAATGAGAGCAAACAGCAGACCTGGAGGGTCCCCTGTGTGGCTTGTGACCACAGCCAGCACACAGGAGTGCAGGAGTGGGGCCACCAGGCTGCTCAGGACCAGCAGCCACGCAAAAACCAGCCCAAGACACCAGGCAACAGCTGGGGTCAAAGGAGCCACGATTAAACAGCCTTCCTGAGCTATTCCCTTTCTTCAAGATGCAGGAAACTGATAACCAAAGCAAATAAATCGTTCCTGAGAACTAACTCTTCAAGTAACTTATGTATTTGTAGGCAACTGTGCAGTAAAGTCCAGACAAAAATCACTTCTTCAGAAAAAGTATAGGTAAAAGCATGTACAAAAACTATCGAACAGCAGGGAAAAAAATCTAGAGAAAGGAACTTTTGAACTATTCTTCACCTTTGTGGGCAAGTTTTGGGTTTCTTCCCACTACAACCAGTTCAGATTTTCTTCCCCAAATTAATTTCGATATAATATTTTTAAAGTTTTCTTTTATTCCTATAGAAAAAAAGGGGATGGGAGAAAAAAAACAACTTTCTTTTTGTCTGTTTACCAAAAGTAATATTCCTAACAGAAACATATTTTTGTTTAAATTTGAAAGAAAATGAAAGGGATTCCAATGGACTTCAGCTGTTGAAAGCCATGGGGGACAAAGTTTGGTATGGAGTTTTGGAGACTTCGCTTCTGCAGACTTAGTTGCTTTTTTCTTTGCTCAAGACAAACCACAATATTTGGGGTGAATAAATATTTAATTTTCCCTCTTTCTGGAACAAAATACTCCTTAAATTTCTGCCCTAGATCCATACCTTGTGGCCAGAACCCAAGCCTAAGAAAAGGCCAAGCTGATCTGGTCCCTCTTGCTGGTTTCTCAGCCATCCTGCCTGGTGGCTTCAACACACTGAGAAGAGCCAAGTGTGGCTCATGCATGGGGTTAGTAAATAATATTTAATTATTTGGCTTCATAAAGCAATATAAACCCATGGTCTCCTGCTTTCCAGCTACCTCCAATTCTCCTTAAAATACGTCCCTTCCCAATAAAATGCAGATGCCCACTGACCAAGTTTCCCAGGTTTTGTTTAGAGGATGCCAGGTAGGTGGTTAAAGCTCTATGCCCTGCAAGGGTCATTCTAAAGGGCTGGTTCTGATCCTTCCCCAGAAATTTTGAGGCTTTCACTATAGAAATAGGCAGCCAGGTCCATGGGAGAAACTGGAACACTGGGCGTGCCTGAAGCCACTACAAATCCACCTGAGGATCACAAGAACGGACAGAAATTGGCAGGAAAACTTAGCGTGGACAGGGCCACTGCAGCAGGAGTGTTTTGTGCATTGCCACACTCTTTCCCTCCCCCTGATCCCATACATTATTCCAAGCCTTTCCCACACTGGGAAGTTCTGCCTCTTCCTAGTGCTTCCTAGCTGCCATGTGAAAGGCTTTCCTGCTGCCCAAACCCTGTCTCCAGCCAGATCCCCAAGCCTGCTGAGGCTCAGGTTTGTCAATGAAACCAAAGAAGTGATGCCCAGCTGCCCCAGATGCTGCACACCAGGGTTCCCAGGCAAGGACTTCAGGGCAAAACTTTCCCTTTTCCTTGTGGATTTGCTACTCCCTTAAACCACCAGAACAATTAGCTGCAAGCCTGGGCAGATGGCTAAAATCCCACCTTGCTGCCTCACTACCTGCTCTCTTTTTCCTCTGTTTAATGCTCCTGCAAGCAGTGATTTCATTGACTCCAACCATAACAGCCTTTTCCCTCCCTTCAGGCCAGGAGCACACCTCTGTCATGAAAAATTTCCCTCCTCTCTTGTACCTTCAGCCTGATCTGCCTGCAGCCTGAGCTGCAGGTTGCTTTTCTTCTCACCACTTAAAATGCTTTTGAAAAAAAGACTCCCTAATCCCCCCAGCCCAGCCAGGCACCTCTGAGAAGGAACACTAACCTCAGCAGGAGGTACAGGGCACCCCATAAGCTGGTGGGACCAGCTGAACAGAAGCTGTGTAGGAAATAAGGTCTCATGAGGTGGTGGGGATGGAGCAGGGCACAGAGGCGAAGCCATGAGATGGTGATCTGGGGGGGAAGAAGAACAAAGATCCTCACACCTGGCCACTTCCCAGCCCTTTAATCCCAAATGGAAAGAGCTCACCACGTGTGTGTTGGTGGAGAAGCTGGCTGAGGTTGTGACAACCTCATCTGCCTTTGAGACCACTCCACAAAATCTAAGATTTTGTGCAATTCAGAACTTCACACGACTTCAAAGTGCATGTGGTGCAGGAAGAGGGTCTCCAGCCATGACAGGCTGGTGTTCATCACATCATTTCCTAGTGAGAAGGGGAGAGAGATGATTCAGACTCAAATCAGACTGGGCAAGTATGAATCACAGCATTTGCCTCACATTCCTTCCAGCCAAAACCATCACTGCCTGGTGCTACTTGGGGCTGCGGGAATCAGTTCAGGCATTTCTTTAATTTGGGGGTCCACAGAGATTCAGTGAATTCATTTCCATCTGCCACTGCTGAAAAGCTGTGGGCACTGGAGTCCTCCAGCTGAGATGGGAATCTCCATCTCACAGGCAGTATTTGGTGCAGGGAGGCAGCAGCATCCAGGCAGTGGTCTCAGGGTCCATTTAGAAGGTTGGCAATGAGGCCAACTCCATCTGCTAGTGCCACCTTGAGTATAAACAATGAGGGAGATGGATTTGGATTTGAGACCTGGCTTGGATCCTGGTTACCCAAGGGGACAGGTGCAAAAACAGATACTGACCTCCCTTCTCAGCAGAGTAGCTCTGCCTTCACCTCAGCCTCAAGGAGGGCCCCATGAGCAAGGATTGGAGACCTCACAGTATCAGAAACAAGAACTCTTCTTTAAAAATGTCCAATGCAGTACACCCATGGGGAAAGGTCAGAAATTATTTTGCCTGTTTCTAAATGCAAGTAGAGCACGAAAGACTGACTCATCTGGAGCAAAGCAGCAAGGCAGTGACATCATCACAACCATCATCCAAATATTCTCTGATGGAACCAAAAATCTTACATTTACTTTGCAGATGCATCTAATTGGCATCTCTGGAAGCTTTTCCCCCATGCATAGTGTTATATATTGCATACATGTAGTTTTTGTTTGTATGAAAAAGATTTGTGTGATTCTGTAGGATAGAGCTGGTGGCTTAACCTTCATAATTTAGCTTTTGAATAGGAGTGGGTGAACAACAGCCCGTGGTCAAGTTTTCTGAATGAAAAACCTGTGGTAAATGAGCAGAAGATCTTTATTTTCCCACTGCAGCCAGAACTTCAGCATTTATCTCACCTTTTTCTCTGCCTGCTCCGTTTGATGGGCTTAAGCAGAAGTGTCAGAGCTGAGGAGGCCACCTGTGATGTATGACTGAGACCTGAGATGCTGACATGTCAGGGGAAGGGAGGGATTTCTCTCCCAGGGATGACCAAGAGCATGCTTTGTCTTCGCAGAATATGTGCTGAATTAAATACCTGAGCAGAGCTTCGTGGTGAGGGCCAGGCTGGGAGGGAGGTGCCATCCCTTAGTGCTATGGGAAGAAATCCTCTTCAAAATAATGTGAAATCATCAACTAGAAAACAACATCTGGAAGTCTCCAGGACATAACAGGGCAGATGAAGATGCTGATACAGATTTATGCAGGCCCAGGACAAGTCAGGAGACAAAATTTCGCATCAATTTCTTCCTTTCCCTCACTCAGTCAGTTTGCTGCACTATACACTCTTCTTTGGAAGATAATCAGAGGATTGAATATTATCTATTTTCTTTACACCAAACTTGGACCGTACACGCTTTGTACAAATTTTCTTGCGTTGTGTTTTTCTCAGCAGGCATGGCAAATCTTTGTAGACCTAAAAGATTAAAAAGGGGCAGCTTGCCCCCCACCACACAGGGAGGGAAACTGAGGCAGAGGGAGACACAGGAAACCTGGGCCAAATCTGGGACTGGGTAAAAAGAGAAAAAAAAATAGGATCTGGTCATCATTTTCCCAGCCTAAAGAGTCTGGGAGAGGTTTGTGAAAGCAAGTTAAGAATCCAGCTTCCATCCAAACCAGAGGTACAACAGAGGCACATCAACACAGAGGTATCTGAGATATGTACTGATCCACAGGGATGGAGGAGTTATGGGGTGCCAGGGTGGGCAGCCAGCACCATGGCAGATCCCAGAGGATTCAGCAGCTTCCACCACAGAAATAGGTGGTGTCAAACAGGTCCTGACAGCTGTGCCTTGTAGACCCACAAAATCCAGAGGCTGGTGCCTGCCATGGGCTTGTTCTTCCACTGCTTAGTCCGCCGCTATGGAAAAGGGACTCAGATGCGGCCTTCAGCCATCAACACAATCCCAGAGGATAAAAGATGAGCAGAGAACTGCAGGCTGCTCCAACAGCAGGGTGTCTGTGCTGTAAACGTCCTGTGGGACCAAGGTTGGCCTCCTTCCCAGGGCTGCCAACCCTTGTGTTTTCATCACGAATTTCTCAGAGTGGGAAGGATTTGCTCCCATTTCATTGTTTGGGTTTCTTTACTCCTTACACAACTGAGGAATCCAGATTGCAAAGGACAACGTGAGAACTGTGGTCTTCTGTGCACCCCCAAGAGGTCAAATGAAGATGTGCTGTTGCTGATGGTGGCAAGAGCTGGCAGATTGGGTAAAATGCTCTTTTACCTTTTAAACCAGTGTCCAGAATTTGGCTGGCCTAAGAGCTAAGCCTGGAGTGCCTTGAATCCCCCTTCATCAGCTGCATCATTAATACATCCCAGTGCTGAGCAGACCCCACAGAAGGGATGTCAGCACTGCCTGGACAACGGTCCTTGGCCTCTGGAGACAGGAAGTCACTTTTTTCCCCTCAGAGACCAATGAAGAATCTCCCCAGGGAGCAAATCAGAGCACACGCCCTCTGTCAGCAGGAGCCATTGCCAGCTGCTGCCATGGGGCCACCAGCCAAGAGCTGGGCTTGGGCTTTACTGCATCAAACTCCATTAACCTAATTACTGCTTGTGTTGCCGGGTGGGTGGAGAGGGACGGCAGCAAGGAGAACGAACACGCCACCACAGCAGGAGGTACCTCTGCACAGCCGGTGCCAGGGCTCGCAAGGAGGCTCTGCCTCTTCTCTTTTTCCCCAGCACACACTCAAATTACAAACCTGCCAACCCCCTGCTCGGCAAATGCCTCGTTCTGCAAACAGAAACTCGATGCCCCAGAGGGTCTCACAGGCCTTGTTCAGGTTGATGCTTGTGAAGAAACTCCCCCATTCCTATCCATTCCAGGGAAAAACAGTGGCAACAACGGCCACAGGTTAAGCCTGCCGTGGGATGCTCTGTGCAGGATCCAGACCTCAGCCCTGCACAGCACATATTGCAAGGGGGCAGGAACAGAGCAGCCTGGTGTCCTTGACCACCTTCAGAGCATCACTGCACAGGAGGATATGACAGGACTGTCTCCCCAATGGCCTTCACTGAATGTCCCCACAGCAGATTTTGTGGTCGTCACAGCCAGGGTGATTCCCATGGGCTCAGTGAGAGAGAGCAGGCTGCATCCCACCTCTCTTCCGATTCAGACCAAATGTCTTCCAGATATTCCAGAGAGCAACCAAAATCCCAAATGAAGGCAGGACATGCTAGAAGGACCAGAACAATCAGTTTACACCTATGTGGCAGTGGTGTACCAGGCTAGTTTCAACTTTCTGGTTGAGGTAAGGGAGATTTGAGGTGAATTTAACAGCTCTCAGCAGTGCTTTGGTCCGTTGGCTTGAACAAGAGAAGAATCATACCAGTGCTGAGCATGTCCCACACCCTTCTTCCCAGGGTACGACCCAGCATGGACACAAAGTCATCATTCCCCTTATGCACCTGGGGATCTTCCCCCACCAGCTCATTTAAGCAACAGGGCAGAAAAGATTCTTGGGATGTAGGAAATCAATAGAGAGTCATTTCTCCTGTGGGACATCTTTGCATAATTGCACCTAAAAAACCACACTACCAGCAGACAGCTGCTGGCCATGGCTCAGCAGTTACCTCGAGATGAGGAGTCAGTAACACCAAAGGCTGGATTTAGACCTGTGGAACAACGTGTCTGCTCCCACCATGCCACTGCAGTTTCCCCATACTGAAAACAGAGATAACGTCCGTCACCTCGGAGGTGTGTGCAAGGGTTATCTCATTAACCTGTCCATCTAAAACAGCACATGAAGATGCTTGATATCAGCACTTTTTACCAAATCACATCCAAACTCCTGGGCCAGGACTCTGGGAAGCAACAGGAAAACACAGCAAGGTCTCTGGGAAGCAACAGGAAAACACAGCAAGGTACCACTGCCAGCCTACACCAACAGCAGCAGAGCAGGGAGCAGTTGTCACATCCCCACTGGCCCTGGGCTTCACGTGTCACTGATTGACTCAAGTTTTAATTATGCCCCAATATCTCCATGTCTCCCAAAACACAAAGCTTTCAGTCAGGCAGTTCCTGCCAGCCAAAATTTCATAAAGAGCAGCGAGTGACTAAGATAGCCCAACCTTCAAGTCAGATGCTAACAGCTTTGGACAAGTGTGGGATTTTTACACCCCTATCTGCAGGAAAATCTGATGTTTAGTGCCCTGACTGTGAGCAGGTCACTCTTAAACCCCTGAACATCCCAGGCAAAAAAAAAAAAAAAAAAAAGGCAGAAAAAGAAAAAAAAAGCGCCGGAGGGGAATTGTACTGGCTCTAATCCCTTCTGCCATTCTGCATATTCATGGAACATTGTCATAACACATCAGCAGGACAAAAGGTCTGTCGGCACCTCCTCCTCATTCCTTTGATAAACCACGAGACAAATGCTGAGTAAACACTTGGAATCCATTCACTGCACTATTCTCATCGGGATGAGAAAGGGCTCCTCTTTCTTGCAGGCCCAGAGCTGCTCAGCCTAATAAAGTACGGCCCACGGCCCGTGAAAAGAGAGGCCTATGGATGATGAAAACATGGATTATCTCATTTCACCCTCCTTGTATCAGACCCTGCTCACATTGAGTGCACTTGGTCTGACACGCAATTACACACATAAAAAAAAATAAGAATAAAATAAAATAAAAAGCTGAGTGAAGGGGGTGTTTAACAAGTGGTGGGGGGACTGTCCACAAAATTTCACAGATGACATTTTCCTAGTGGGAAAGTAATTTGTTTGTGTCCCAACCATCACCAAGAGTTTTCTCATTGATATCATCATTCCCCTGAATATTGCAGTCGGTGGAAGAAGAGATAATACATAAGACAAGGCTTTGCAGGTCACTATGGCCTGATTCACACTGCCACTGACCAGCCCAGGAATGGCTCCCTGGCTATGCTGCTGCCTCAGCTCTCCGCCTGGCAGTGGGAGCAGGCAAAGCCCCATCCTCCCCACACAACTGGAAATCAAGAGTCCTGAGGTCAGACAAGCACCTGGAGAAGGAGGAATGAGGAGGAACATCCTTCCTGTGCCCGAGGAAGGATGAAAGCACCTCGGTGGTTCAGGATCTCCAGGTGAAAACCACAATGCCAGCCAGGCAGGTTGGGCTGTGAGATCTCCTGTGATGGAGGTCAATAAACTCTAGTCTGGAGTCCCTTCAGTCAGGCTTGGACGCCACCAGAGTCAAGAGCAGGTTGGTGAGGCTGGGAGAAGCGCAGCAACTTCAGTCTTTCTTCACACCCCACAGGTAGGCAGAGAGACCAGAGACACGTTACCAGATAACTGATGATCACCCCAAATCAGCAATAAAAGCCTCTTTACCTTTAGGCATTCAGTGACTTGACCCAGTTACACAGGACATCGATGACCAAAGTTGACCCCAAGTTCTTTCCAACACCTACAGCCGCCTCCTCTGTTGCCCAATTTTCTGGAGGCTGAGCTAAAAAAGCCTACAATAAAAAAAACCAAAATCATTTAATAACTCCAAACAGGGCAAGGAACTGATTCTTTTGAGAGCAATCATCTGAAATAAATCTTTTCCATTGAAACATGGCCCTTTATTTAAGAATATGAGCAATTTTCAAAGGGAAATTAGATTTCAGAGATGGTACATGGGGAGCAAGCACACTTAGTGCAATTGTGCCCATAATGAAAAACAAGACATAGTTATGAATTACTGCCAAATGATGAAGAAACAATAAATAGACTGCTGATTAACTAGGGTCTCTTTGTTAAATAAATGTCTTATAATCCTGTCCGCTAGCTGCAGGATGAGTATGGAAATAGTGTATTCAATGCTTTTGTCCCTGGAAAATCCTTAAGTTCACCCTTTAAGTTTCAAACAACTAGCAAAAAGCTTAAGCAGTCGTTCCTCGACCTGGCACATTAGCCGTGAACGTCGCTATTCAAATATTTGCATTTTACAAGGTGTTTGTTACAAAACCTCCCGCAGGACTCGGCGCAGTCTCACGGCAGCTCCAGGCGCTCGCTCCAGCCCCAGCCAGGCAGGCGATACCGGCTGTTTGCTTTCCCTGACAGGGTGACTCCTCTCCCCAGGCAACCAAGAAGCAAAAGCAAGTGTGAAACTTGCAGGGCTTCCAAGAGGCTGCTTGCTCTGCTGCCCGAAAGCAATTCCTGGGCTGAGCTGCATTCGCACGTGTGACAGCCACATTTCTGTGCCCCGGGATGGGTGACGAGCAGGCTGCTGCCTGCCACCTACAAACACCTACACCTGACCTGCAGAGCAATACAGCACAGTGCTTCATTGAAACATTGGACTAATGCAATGATTTCCTTCCTTAGATCATGCTTTTATTTCCCCAGTTGCTACATTATATAAAAAAAAAATTAAAAAAAAGAAATTCAGCAATGCTGTTAAGCCCAGATCCTCTGAGATTACTTAGGCACATAACTCCCATTCACATCCAAATGATCTCAGGTGTCTTTGGGATATGAGCCTCAGAGAACTCATCACTCGATATTTCTCACAGACAGGAGTCTCCATGCATTTTCTCTGCCTGCCCAGCAGCGGCTCCAGTCTGCAGGGCTTTGGGGCTCTGAACTCAATCCCATGGGATAAACACTGGTTCTGAGCACCCAAAGATGCTGAGCAGTCTCCCCATGCTCATGCAGCCACAGGTACCAGACACCCTCAGCTCCCTTCTCCACCAGCTGAGACCGAGCTGGGGGAGACGTCAGTTCTGAAGGGGAGCAGAAACAACCCTCAGCCTGTTCCAGGCAGCTTTCCAGGGGCTCTCCTAGGCTTTGCACCAGGTCCCATGGCTTCTGCACCATTCCCTAGGACAGAGATGCAGGCAGCTGTGCTGCAAACAAGGCTTATTTATGCCCAGCCCAGTGATGCTCTGTAGAGTAGGAGACTTCATACATCTTACTCCAACCCACTGTTTTTTGGGGCTGACTCTAATACCCCTGAGAACTGCTGGGCCCTGGGGAAGGGCCAGAATTTGCCCCCAAAGATTGACGGGGAGTTTTTCCATCTATTCCTGCAGAAACAGCTTTGGTACCTATGGCATCCTGTCAGCAGCACTCAGGTTAGAGCATCCAGCCTTAAATCGACAGCGTTCCTCTCCAAACCCAATAAGTAATTGTGGGATTCGCTACTAGGGCTTGTCAAAATCAATTGGGGTTAAACACCTTTAGCTACAATAACAGTCATCTGACCCCGGGCTCCAGAAACCGCCGGGCTCAGAGGAACCCCGAGGGGTTATTCCTGGCTTCCCATTGCTTTGAGACAGATAAAAGAGCAGACGATGCAGAGCTGGGTAATCCGTTCAGCCCATCCCAGTCATGCACTGAAGTGACAGCTCCCAGAGTTTCTGCAGAGCTGGCTCCTCCTGGGAATTGTGTGTGCAGGGACCAATTTGTTCAACAAAACCTGGGCAACCAGAGTTTTCTTAAATTCAATTGCCTGAAGGAGAAGGCAAATAGCATTTAAGCGGAGGAAAGTGCATTAAAACCACATCTTTGATACAATGGCTGATACACCCCATGCTGCCAACGCCTGAAATGATAATATTTTTTTTCTTAAATAAATAGCTCAGCGGCAGGATCCCAGCCTCCCCCAGCACAGGGAGGCTTCACGCTGCAGCAGCCACATTTCCAGCCCTTCAGGCCAAACTGCTACAATGCTTCCCCTCTTTGCTGGACTCATTACTGAGGGTGGACTGGTTCAGGAGGGACCCACAGTAGTGCTCATGCTGTGCTGAGGATCCACACATCCAGAGGGCATTTTCAGCTTATGCTTCCCCACCAGCTCCCAGGAACAACGTGTAGGAACACCAGTTAGTATGGATATCCTTCCCAGGCTGGTACAAAGGACTTTTCCTGCCCAAGTGAACTCTCTGCCTTTAGAGATATGCCAGACCTTGATGCAGAGGAAGGCAAAGCAGGGTGGGTCAGGAAGAGAAACAAATATTCAGGATTTGGGGCACTTGCACAACCCAGTGAGTTTCTTGCTCTTTCTCCAGCGTGGGATGCACCACCACATTCTACTCCTCCTGGGCAGCCTTTCAACTGTGCCTTCCTCCCTTCTCCACCTGGGGACATGGGGGACCTCAGAAGAGGCTCCTTGGGGACCTGAGACCCTGGGCTAGACAGAAACAATGCAGAGGAAAGGGACACAGCTCTGGTGTGGTGCACAGACAGGAGGCTCCGTGGCTGGCTGCTGGCTGTCCCTTAGCAGGGCAGCAGCTAACTTTATACTGGGATTGCAAATTCTCCTACCTGGTCTGAAAAATTTTGTGGAACTATGACAGCCAAAGAAAAGCATCCCTTGCCTTCACAAACTGCAGAGAAATCTGCAGTAAAGCCTTCCTCCCTGAAGATTTCAGTTTCTGCTGCTTATGGACAATCCTGACAAGGTTGTCTTCTCTCACACTAGACAGGCATTTTAACTTCTCACCTTGGCTGGGGACCAAAAATCCAGTGCCAAGGTGGAAATATGCAATCCAGTGAGCAAACAATTACCCCAACATTCCCAAACAAGCATATGTGAGGGGAGAGGGAGGGCTGAGGTGAAACCTGAGCAGAAAAAACGCAGGAGGTGATACCAGGGAATACCAGCAGGAAAAATGGGAAAGAAATAGCTAAATAAAATCTTCCCTACAACACCAGGGAATGGTTCCTTCTGCAAGGGATGTCACACCTTGGACATCTGTGTTGTTACTAGATTTCCCCCAACCCCACCCAGCAGAGACCAGACACTCACGTGTGGGATGCCAGCACATGAAACCTTCACTCTTAAAAAGTTATTATGGTAGGAGGGAAAGAAACTTGTCAGAAGAATTGAAAAGGAGGGATTGGTTGTAATTCACCATAAAAAGCAGGAGAGGGAAACCTGGAGAATCCCAGCAGTGAAGGTGCCTGCCTGACCCCAGGGAACAGCAATGCTCTGTGCTCCTGAGGGATGGGACACAGCCAGGACCACCCACGCACTCATTCACACATTGAGGGCTGTTAGTTGCTTGCAAACCCAAAGAAATAACTTTAAAAAATTTCAATCCCAAGATCTCCCTGCACCCAGAATCATCTCCCCTGCACAGAGAGATGCTGCAGGAGGGCTGTACTACCTGGCCAGAGCACGTGTGTGCTGCTGGAAATCAAAGGCTGCAACCAATCACACAGCACATGGAATCGTTCTGCTGGGATGGCTTAGCTGCCCAGGTGACATCAGCACGGGTTGGGCTTCAGGCAGCATCCCTTGGATGCTCCCAAATGTGTAGATAGGGGCACACAGGGCAGAGCATCATCTACAGGGTGCCTCTCTTCTGCCCATGCTCGGGGTGCAGGTGGAGGGCTGCTCCAGGGCTTGGTCCTCAGTTCCGGGTCCACACAAGCAAGGATGAAGAACTGCAGGTCCTTAGCCTTTTCCTGAGTCACTGCAGCAGGGGAAGTAGATCCCCCTGCATGGGAAGGAAGGACCTGGTAGGTACCAGGTAAAGGGGATACCAACCACAGTTGGGACAGGTGTCAGCTCACGTCATATTTATAAAACAAAAGTGAGTCCACCTGGTCCAACGCACTCCTGGTACCAGCAGCACGACTCCTTTGCAGGAAGATCAATCTGCCCCTTCACCTGAGCTCTATTTAAGCAAAACCCCAAAAATATTAAACGTGAAGGGAAATTCAGAGCAAGTTGAAGGGTTCTGCATTGCTCCACTCAAAGGAAACTCCACTTTCTAACGAAAGTCTAAACCAACTGTCATCGGCCAGGGGGCACAGTGTCCCTCAGAGCAGTGGCTGGTGCCACATAGGAGGTATTCAGTCCAAATTAACTCTCCCCCTAATACCTGAGCAAACATTTTCAGCTTGAGACTTAATATCCCTGGACATGTCTGCTGTCTCCCAGGTGAATCCCCAGATAAACAAGGTCAGCTCAGCCCTAATGCGACTGTAAAAAGCTGTCAGTCAGCCCAGGAGATCTGGTTGCAAGGTCAAACCAGTTCTGAAGGTTGCTGGGGCCAAACCTGGCCTGTCACTCATTTTAAGTGCAGAAAGGTTTGTTTTCTCATTACCATGTCAGGTATCCCAAATTTAGGATTAGCTGTCGGCCGCCACAACATTGTTCTTTCAAAAAGAAAAATAAAATAAACACATGCACGCACACATCCCTGGCCCCAAATAAATCTGTGTGCTGAGCCTGCCTGCAGCTGGGAGGTGAAAAGAAACCTGTCCTTCAGGAAAAGGGAAAGGGGACTTTCCCACACATTGTGTGACAGTTTCTGGCACAGAACACCCAAAGCACAGAGCAACATCCTTCAGTTAAAATACCCAGTTGAATTAAGGCATCTCCACTGCTGAAAAGCCTCTTTGTCCAGTAGATGAGGAGAAGGACAGGGCATCCTCCATTTCAAGGGGGAACATATGGAAGCTGTCCCAGGCAGCTGCAAGCTGAACAGTTTTGCTTGGGATGAGTCCTTGGTGCCATACATGAAATGAACACATCATCTCCCCAAATAATTCTAGCTATTTAAGTGTGGGGAGCAGTTTGCATCTCTGCATCCTTTCTCCCAGCTATGCATCACTTGTGACCAGATGAAGCTCTGGGAACAAGATCCAAACCAAACAAGCTGCCAGAGTCCAATGCAACCTGGGCTTGTTCCTCCCACTGCCCTTGGGGTACCAGCAGCACAGCACAGGGACAACACTCACAGTCTGGGGGATGAAAGGGAATGCACAGACCTGGTAATGAGGGAAAAAACCTCCCTGGTGCGTCTCTACCCACAACACTGTTTAAGGGGGCAAGTAGTCTGTGTGGGGTGGATACTATGGAAATAATTCCACAGGGAAAGATATGTTAAAGAGGCTCTTAAGGCAACTTGTCCCTTTCAGAAAAACTCACTCGAGTTTTTGCCTCTCACCAAATCCTATATTAATTGGCTCCAGCCCTTCACCTTCTGATGCTTGAAGCATGAGTTGATTCATGGCCAGTTTATCCCCTGCTGGGAGAACCAACAGGATTCCTAAACAACCCTCCTTCTCCCCCTTGGTGTTCAGCCACGGCATTGCTCCTGCTGATACTTAAACAAGTTTTTTCTGCTGGTACAGGGACTGTCCAGGACAGACCAAGGCATGTGCCAGGAACCCTGTCTGCAGCTGAAGAGAAGGGTGATTTTTCAGGCTATGTCTCAGGAGAGGAGGATGGGGAGCAGGGAGTTGCTGCAGCCTCGCAGAAAGAAAAAGCAAAGACAAATAAACTCCTCAGAGGAGGAATTACCAGACTGTGCACAAAGAGGCAAACCTGAAGAGACTTGTGCCAGGAATGCCTGGAGTGAGACAGGCTGATGACTGACAGCAGCACCATCCCTCTGCAGCAGGCTGTGGCAAAGAGCAGGAGAGGTGGGTTCATCTCAGCCCCTGGTGCCTCCACACATCAGTGGAGGTTTGATGGCTCAGTCCTCAGCTTGTGTTTTCATGCTCCAGCCATGCATGAAGACTGAGGAACCAGGTGGACTTGGATGTGATACCACAAAGAAAGATATCAACCCTCACCCCCGTCAGATGCAGCAGAGGTGCCCCAAACCCCATTGAGAACCCAACCAGTGTCCCCAGTGCAAGAGAGAGGGCAGGTAACCATTGCCTCTTTGGGGCACACATCTTTGGTCCCCAAATCTTTGGTCCCCAAGGCTGTCAAAAGACCCTCTTCACGTCTAGTTTTGCTTGTAAGTACCTATGTCAGCACATCCAGGACTGAGGAAGCAATTGGCCATCGGGGTGATTTCTGGAGAGAGATCATCTGGATGACGGAATGTTCACGTACAGCTCTGCAAAGCCTTGGCTCCCAAAGCAGAGCCAGACTGAGAAGTTACCATCCCAAATGCCTGCAGCTCCAGGCTACAGTTCACTGCCACACCTCCCAAAGAGATTAGTTTTTAACCCAGACCATTTGGGTATCCAGCTAAACACTCGGCCTTATAAAACACTTACAGCCACACAGCATAAGGGATGGGGAGCTGGGGCATAGCTGGAAGAGCAATTGGGCCCGGAAAAGCTCATTTTCAGCCAAAGTGAGTGAATCATCTGTGACTTCAGCAAAATTGGGTAGACATCGTCTGCTGCCCATCCTGGAGCAAACTTCTAAAATGATATCTCATGGTGAAGGAAACCTCCAGAAAGCAAAGACAACAAAAGCCTGTGGAATGCCAAGGGTGATCATCCACCACCTGCAGGGCCATGGCATTTCCCCAAGAATCTTCTCTTCCATGCTGCCCCTCACAGGGACATCCCACAGCCAGTTAACAATATCCTAAATCGAAATTTTTATGTTCTTTCCATTTTCAAGGCACGTTAATTTCAAAACAAAGACACAAGACACTGTCCTTAAACATCCCCAATATTTCAAGTTCAACTTTGTTTCAACATCCCTAAAATTGCGTTTTTTCAACAATTAAACAATTCGTCTTTTTCAGATCCACTCGGGACCTCATCTAGATACACATTAATCTTCCTGATCTCAAAGCCAAGGAGAAAAGAGGCATTTCTTTCCTCTGGTCCTACAAAACAATACTGCCACAGTGTTTGCCACCACTTCCAACCCAGGCTATCAATGCATTCAGACATGAGGCGCTCCTCATATTGCAACTCAACCTAAAATATCTGATTCTCAGTCTTGTCCCATTACATCATGCTCTCAACATCCAAAAAAACAAAACAAAACAAAAAACCCCCCAAACAAACCCAAACTCAGCCACCTAATCAAAAATCTACTTCTTGCTGAATGCCCCAGAGAGGTCTCAGGAGCTGCTGTCTCTGCTGGAGAACAGTGCATCCACTGAAGAAGGGGAATGATCCATTCATTCACCCATTCCTCAATCTAACTCCTCACCATTTGACCTTACTCATTCCTACATCATCTTGCATGTAGGTGCTGCTCCTTCCTCTTCTTTCCTCACCTCTCCCACTCTTCAGGGGTTGCAGCTGAATCAAGATCCACTCTCCAGCAATTGCTGGAGCTGGCCCTGACATGCTGCAGTGGTAGAGAAGCTTTGGCCAAATACCAGTTCTCTTCCCTTTCCCAAAAGATGTCATTCCCATCCTGGAGCAGAGCATGACGGATGTTTTCACCACTATCAGCACACACAACACACGATACAACGCAAATCCTCTCACAGTTTACAAAGCATGCTCCTTTCCTCTCCTCCTGCCTTGCCTGCTTGAATTCAGAGATGGCCAACAACTATTAAACACATCAATGTAAATGTTAGTCGATTGCTTCTAATAGGAAACAAAAATGTTTTGAGCAAAGCTAATTGCCGGGAAATAAAGTCGTTCCAATATTTCAGCAGGGGGTTATAAATCTCTTGGTTCCTGCCTCCTTCCAACATTAAGGTTTTACAGATGTTGTTGTCAGAAGGAGAAGAATGATTTCAGATGCTTGTTTCCACTGTGCATTAAAAAAAAAAGGCATAAATGTGCACAGCAAATTGCTGGGCAAGTTTTCTTTCTACAATAGAAAAACCACACAAATCTCAGACAACAAAATACCGAAAATCTGCATTGGAACTCCTAAAATCTTACAATGACACAAAATGCTCAACACACTGACAACTGGCAAAACTTTAACACATAATTCAAGCAAGCCATTTGCACTGACTGCCAAATTGCTTCTTCCAGTCCTCTGCTGCTTTTTCACTCTTCTGCACCACCAAATATTCACTGTACATGGAGGGACCCTCTAGACCCACAAGAAGAACATGAACCACTCCAGTTTTTCCTGAGCTGGAAGAGGAGGATGAGAAGGGCCTAAGCAGTCAATAGAGAGGAGAGCTGTTCTCTTGAAAAGCTAGACCTAGATCCAAATTCAAATGCTAAGAGGGCGTGGAGAAAGAAGAAAGCTTATATTAAATACAAGATGATGATTAGAGAAGAGAATAAGACTTGGTGGCTGTCTCCAAGTTGTCTTGCCAGGGTAGTTCATCATTTGCATGGGAAATATCCATGAAAAGGACTGGCTCAGCTCCTTTCCCCTGGCACAGAGCAGCTGATGAGCTCTTGGGAGCACCCAGACAACTCCAGGACTGGGGTGAAGTTCTCCACCCCGTGGTACATGCTGTACCTAGACACACAGTGTGCTCTCTTAGGAAACCATTCCCCCAGCAGCAAGATCTTGATAATCAAAAAGAAAGCAAACCCTACAAAAATAAAGCTCTCAGCTGCACAACCAATTTGCTTCCTGGAAAAACAGGGGAAGCAAGGACTAAAGGCAGACCACCACAGACCAGAGGTTAGTCCCTGCAGGAAGGTGCCCATCAAGTTCCTCATCATTGTTTTAATTGGGATAATGTAGGCATTACAGAGGACAATGCTCTGGCTCCTCCTTAGCACCACCACAAGATCTGGGTCACCTCCTGAGTCAAGCAGGCGTCCACACTGCCAGCAGTGCCTGCACCCAGCATCCAAACCAGGCACCAGCCAAAGGACGACTTGAGTGGGCTCTGGATGCCCACGTCCAAAACTGCCACCACAAAAGCCAAGGTAGCTAAAATCCTGATGGGGACAAGTACACAAAAGCACACAGCTTTGCCTCAATGAGCCAATTTAACTTCCACAGGTGTCATTGCCACACATTGCAGTGTGCTAACGTGACCTTTTTTCCCAGCAAAGCACAATCCACTCATTGTCCTTCAGCTTCACTTCCTTTTACCCCTCAGCACCATCCAAAGAAGGGGAGGGCTCTGCATCCCCCATGCCCAGCATCCCCAGTGATTTCCTTGGGGCTCAGTGGCTTCCTCTGCAAGGCATCGGGTTTGCTCCAAACACGCCTGACTCGAGCCAAGGGGCCAGGACCTCTCACGAGAGGCATTTGGGCTGTTTTATTTTTCCAGTTCAGCAGAAACTGTGACTCTCCTGCTAAGAAGCCTGGAGCCCACTCTGAAGACTATGAGCCTGTTCCAGATTTACACTGTTTTTCCTCAAGCTCAGAGATCACCACTGAGCTGTCTCTCATTCTGCTTTTGGCACTTCCTTTCATTTTAAACTGCAATCATACTCCCTCCCCCAAAATAAACCAACAGAAACAACATATCCAGACAAGGGACCATCCAGTTCAGCTCCTTTAACGTTCCCAGGACAGCAGTACAACTTCTCCAGCCAGGGTTACATTTTGGATATGATTTCCACTAGACACAAGTGGCACTGCTTAAAAAAATAATCCAAGCCAGAAATAACCCACAGGGACAGAAAAAAAGAAGTCCAACATCTCTCTTACTCAAGTAGAGGGATTCATTCTTCTCTGAGAAATCAGACAACCACCACATATGTGTCAGCAGCTATGTGTCCATGTCAAATCTCTCGATGCTCACACATGGCTGGATCCCAGGGGCTGTATTCATGTTCTCACTTCCCATCTCATGGCTTCTCTGCAGGACTCATGAGTGGGGTTATATTTAGGCCAGCTGGACCTGGGACTCATACCTGCAGTTGGAGAAGATAAGGGTGCTGGGATGGCCCATTTCATCATCAGCCTGTTAGATCACAGAGGTCAGTGTTGCATCCCCAGGCATCCCTGGATGGCAGGTCAGCACCTCCCGAGCCATGGGCTCAGGAAACCCAGTGAGAAGGAGCTGCCCCGGCTCCTCCCCGCAGGACACAGCCCCAGCCCCGTGCAGGGGGGTGGCACAGCTGCCAGGTGTGCACTCCAGGGTGCCCATTTCGGGAAGGCTCCTCCGCCCCGGCTGTAAATACCAGCCCTGACCGCAGGGTCCCAGCAGCTCCCTGCGTTCTTCCAGCAGATGTGCCAAGACAAGCCAATGTGAGGCTCCGTAATCGGAGGTTTGTTGGTCTCCTGGGACCAGTGAAAGCCCAGACTGGGGACTGAACCGCTGACTCAAGCGCACAAGCAACTGAGCTCTGTGAGGGCCACAAGCAACTGTGGAATGATTTAGGAGATGAGACCTTGAATTTGCCAATTATTTATCTAGTTGATGACTCAGACAAGCAGTTTTACTGTCCAATCCTTAGGGGAAAACATGTGGAACTAATCAGGCTACACCAAAATAAAAAAGATCAAATTAACATAAAATAAATTGAACGACTCACACAATACCAAACCGATTTTTCCTTCCAAATAGGCACTGCATCTGCCTGTTGGAAGATTGGAGATGCTTGTTCTTGCTCATTTATTATTCTTTAGCTTTTAAAGGGCAACACATGGCAGCAGAAGTCATTTTTGCAAGCACAACAAAACATAATCTCTTCACAAAGAAAGGCAATAGCTGTTTATTCAGCAGGTCCCTCCTATTCATGATGTTGCCATCTGAAAATAAGAATGTCATCGAAAATAATAATAAACCAAGACATTTTTGTGATTAGCTTAGAAAGACACCAATTTCAGTACTAAACCAGCCAATATGAACAAGGTTTTGTGCTGACAGGTACCATGAGTTTGTTGCCTGTTAATATACACTAAGGAGGAGACAGGATGCTTTGGTGATTTAATGTTGGCTGGGATATTTGGAAATTTTTACCTTTTGTGCCCCAGAACTTTGGGAAAGTCACTTCAGCTCCATTTATCAGGAGCTAGATGCCTAGTTCCCACAGAGATCCACATTTTGAGATCTTGTGGGATTTGGGACCACCTCACTGCACACTGAAGTCCAGAGCCTCACCCTTGCCCAGCCGGGATCTATGGTATGCTAACCTCTAGTTTCAAGGGTGTGCATGCAGATAAAAATTAAAACTTTTCTTTAAAACTACAGATTTTGATGACATTTCATTTTGAGGGAGGGAGATTCAAGTTACCCACCACTTTAAAACAACATGCTTAGAAACAGAACTGAAAACTATTGCACCCAGCATCAGAAAGGACAGAGATAAAGTTGAGCCAGCTTAAAGCAGACTCAGCCCAGCCAGCTCCTCCAATGCCTTGCATCCCTCCCCAGCACAGGTGACTGAAATCCCCTCTCCCAGCAGCATCACCCCTCCCTGGGACCTCAAGGTTTGACTTGGAGCCAGAGGCTCTTGCTTGCCCGCCCATTTAGCTGCCTCCTCCTCAACACAGCCTCCCAGATAACATCAGCCCAAGGTGATTATGTCCTTCCCAGACCAGCAAACCAGATTTTCTGAATGACCTGCCCAGATCACTTCTCATCAGCCTCATGCATTTGTCGGTGCCAGAGCTCTTCCTCTACACAAGTCACCAGGTATTGTCCTGGAGCCAGACGCTTTTTCCTCCTCATGTTCACTGAAAGACTGAGCATTTCATTGCTGGAGCCATTCATTTCACCCACGCTCCAATGATTTGTGTCCCCACCCCACCATCAGGGCACTCAAACTTGCCCTTCCACTGTGCTCTTCCTGTTTGCCTTCTCTTCTCCACTGCACTTCGATTGACACCATTAAAGATGTCCCTGTCAAGTAGGCTGTGGTCTGGGGCCAAAAAGGGAAAAGACCACAGACAGCAGGGAAAGGTACCTGCTGTGAGAGCTTATTTCATCCCTGGCAGAGGGATTGTATTCCACCTGAGTGTCATGGTTTAACTCCAGACAGCAACATGTTTTGATTGGTATTGGGCTATTTTTCTTCCTAGTAGCTGGTACACTCTGGGTTTTGTATTTAGTAATTTAGAGAACAACGTTGATAACACACTGATGTTTAATTGTTGCTAAGTGGAGCTTACCCCAAGTCAAGGACTTTTCCATCTCTCATACTCTGCCAGTGAGGAGAGGCAAGGGAATCTGGGCAGGAGCTTGGCCAGAACAGCTGACCTAAACTGGCCAAACAGATGTTTTGTATCACAGAACATCATGTTTACCTTCTCCTCCTCACCATCCTTTGACTGACTTGCTTCAAGATGTCCCTGTCAAGTAGGCTTTGGTCCAGGGCCAAAAAAGGAAAAGACCACAGTCAGCAGGGAAAGGTTCCTGCTGAGAGAGTTTACTTCATCCCTGTCAGAGGGATTCACCTGGGGTATATCATCTCCCCATTGAATCAGCCTGATGCTCTCAAGCCAGGGCTCAGCAGAGAATATCCTACTGCTGGTCCATCCCCAAAAGCTTCCTGGCAGCTGCTGGTGGGCTTGTTACTTATGATGGGTATTTCAAGCAGTGTCATGTCTGTGTTTTCTATCAGGGAGCAGCAAGAGCCCAATTTCTGCCTGCCTCACCCTCATCTATCCCACAGGCATGCTCTCACCCATGAGGAAAGGGGTGACCCCCAGAGTTCCTCTCACCCACAGAGCACAGGGGACCTGCAGCCAGTGGCCTCAACAACAGGACCTGCCATCTGCCCCACTTTCACTAAAACAAACCTTCCATCAGGAATGCACCTTCACTGGAGTCACACGGCACAGGAAACCAGGCAAATACCAAAGAGCAAGTGAGAGCACACCTTAAAACAGTGCCACAGCCTCATGCAACATCCCAGACTCTTGCTTTTCAGTAAAGAGAGGCATTCAGGCCGACTTAAAAGATTGAGCAGGATGATGACAGCTCCCATTCCGGGGAGAAAGGCAGAGGGAGAGGGGATTTGGTTTCAGACTAAACCCTTGCGGCAGGCTCCCATCAACACACACCCCAAGGTCACACGTGGGAGGCAGCTTCTTTAAAATAATAGGAGAGCTTGGGGCCTTATTTACCTCCTGAAAGGCTTTTTAGCTCTGCTGGTGGTGACTTCACCCCCAGGGACCTCGTGGGAAGCTGGTAATGTCAGCCTTAAAGAAGCAGAGGACCAGAGTATTCTGTGTGAGTAGGGATGGGGTGAGCAGAGCCCAGGCGGGGGCCCTATGTTCCCATGGATGGCCCCCTGGTGAACCCATTCCACAGCCATGTTTTAATGGACACCCGGTTTCAGGCATGCAAAGAACCCACTTCCTCTGCTCACACCATCACAGACTTAACAGCACAAAGGATCAAGGCTGGGAGTTTGCTGGGGAGCAGAGGAGCCGTCACTGCAGCCAGGCACAGCAGCAGCCAGCAGGTCCACAGCAGCATCTCCACTGGGACAAACAGTTCCCATTTTGCTTATGCCTCTCAGGTGTTAAAAACTTCCTTTTGCAGCAGAAAAGGGCAAATGGCATCAGCTATACATGAAACAGAGAACAGGGCTGGTGGGTCATGGTCGTTCTGTCTCACCTCAGTCAGCTGCAGAGGAGGGGTCAGGGTTTACTCATGCAGCTCACCCCTCCATTACTTAGAGCTAGCTCTGAATTAAAACTGAGCCAAGAACAGCCCAGCTCCTCAGCACCACACAAGCTGATGATCCGTGGGCAGGGCAGAGCCCTGGCAGGCAGCTCTTGCCACCAGTCTGATAAAGAAGGGCAGCTCCTCCAGCAAGCAACGTTCACTGACTTGCTACAGCTGTGTGATGACTCATCTAACCTTCAGCATTTCTTTCACCTGTTATCCTTTACCCATTTTTCTCCATTTAAATTTAAAGCCTGCAGTACCGAGCAGGAGAAGTTTCCCCACTAAATAGAGCTAGAAATGCTTCCACAAAGCTTTCAGTACTGGAGTCGGAGGGAGTCGGGTAGGATTTTTTTTTTCCTTTAAATAAAGCTCCAAGAGATGATACAGAAATCTGAGTCCACTTAAAAAGAGAAAAAACCCCAAACCATCTTTCCTACTCCTTGTGGTTATTAGACAGAAACAAACTAAAACCAAGGAAACAAAGGAAGAAGAAAAGAAAGACAAAAAACAACCAAACCCAAGCTTCAGATGGTTTCTAACTGGATTTCATGCTCTCTGAGTGCCTGGCAGGCTTTCCAGTCACGAAGGTTTTGGGGGACCAAAGTCCCTCCCTAAAGTAACTCCTCAGTTATCAAACTCCTCAGCAATTCGGGAGTTTTGGGGCATTTACCGGCAGGGAAAAGGGACTAGGAGCACAGAAAAGACCTGAGCTTAATGGACACCTCTACCTAAGAGATCCCAAGGTTTTGGGCTCCAGTCCCCACTCTGCCTCCAAGAATGCCCCATGAAATACAACGGAGCTCCTCAGCCAAATGTCCTTAGAACTGGCCAAAAAAACCCCGGCGCCTTCCCCTCACCCAGCCCAGCCCCTCTCAGACAGCCCAGAGGCTCCAGCAACTTCTCCCCTAAACAAACCAATGCAGCAACAACTAAACCCAGAGCTCTCACCTCTGCTCCTTCCCTGGATCCCAAACTGGGGCTGCAGGACCAGTACTTTCTTCGCTGGGTGTGATACCCTGTCAGCAATTCCACGCTGACTTCTGGGGACCAGTAGGAGCCCAGTTAGTGAATGCCTGTCCTCACCCATCTGGGCTGGGTTCCCTGCTGGAACCAATTAGAACAATTAGCAGCACATCAGTGTTTGTGCTAAGGACTCTCACATGAGGGTTTTTGCCAAAGACCTGACCCATTTCCTCGCCCTTCAGCATCTCCTCTGCTGTTTGTGGGGGCTCTCATCCCCCCACTTTTATCCCTTTTCCCCCAGAGCTCATATTATTAAGGGGCTGTGTAGCTCAGGGAGGGAACGGCAGCGTAGATAAGGCAGGAGTTAATGAATTGTTCATGATGGAAGAATAACAACCAAGCTAATTAAGGGTCTTCATGTGCCTCCTCCAACCTTCATTAGTTGCTGTGGTGACCCTGTGCCTACTCAGACAGCAGAAACCTATCTGTTTTCCCAAAGAGACTCAAACTCTCCCTTCTCCAGGACAATCTCTATCACAGTGTCAGTTAATGGATGCATCATTTCCCCCCTAATTGTCAAAATTAAGGCTATGACTTTTAATTATTATTATTAATGATAATGTCACTTGCGCCTTATCATTTTCATTAACTGACGTTCTTCTTAACTTTTAGAAACATGTTATCCAAAACATAATTATCTACTCTTTTATTATGTAGTGCAGATGGACTTTAGCAGGTTGGACATGACTGCTGAGAGATGTCTCATCCTTCACGGAGGACTGGACTTCCAAGCCTGTTTTGGTTCTCAGACTCTGCCCACATTTAACTCGTTCTTGAGGTGCTTCTCTACCAGCATCAGCAGGTGCCCTAAAAATTGTATTGATTAATTTCCCTGAAAAAAACCCCTCTTCTCTCAGTCCTTTAGAAAAACATCAGAATTACCATCCTAACTTAAACACCTGGACTAACTTTGGGGGCAAATTACTCCTGGTTCCTTGAAGAGATGCAGTGAATTCTCCTAAACCCCAGTAAGCCTGCCCTTCCTAAGGAATCTTGTCCTACTAACTGCAGAGAGTTAGGAACCAGTTTGGTCAAATTTGAGCAGCTGCTCTTTGGAAAGGCTATTTCTCCTTTTGCCAGACATGTAGGATGTATTTCTGTCAAATTTGAGAGTCCCTTTGTACATTGATGTCCCCATCTGGAATACATGCTGCTTAGAAAAGGGGAACATATCTAAGTGGAGAGGAATAGATCTGCTGCAAAGAGGCTGCAAATTCATTAGTGCTGAGCCCCCAACAGTGCTGCTCTGCTGTCTCTCTGGGAAGTGTCATAAGACCCAGATGTCACTGGAATAGCAGAGATGCTGAGCCTACCCAGGGCATGGCTGCTGGTACCAGTCCTGCTCATGCCCCATGGTCAGAATTACTGGCAGTGCCCCAGCTCAAAGTGTTGTCAAAACAAAGTCTAACCCTGCTGGCACCTCCACACTTCTCATCTCTGCCCTGCACCAGCCAAGATGCCAACCCCATTCTGTCTCTTCCCATTCCCCTACCATGAGGTCCTTTTGGCAAAGCATGGGCTTGTTCTTGCTGGAGGGTACTCAGGGAGCATCTGCACAGCCATGCCTGAAGGAGTAAACTGGTCCATGCTTTTCCATCAGAGTCATTTGGAAGGAATAATAGGGTGGAAGGGCAACTAGAAGATTTTGACAAAAAACATCAATCAACAGACAAAGCAATTAAGGTTTTGACTGTGTTGCTACAGACTTTTCTCTCCAAAATTTTCCAGTGGGAGGGAATCAGATGCAACACACCCGTGAAAGGAAATCGGGTACTTATCACTCAGCTCTTCCCAGCAGCTTCACTTTTAGTGCTCCCTCTGCCAGCACAGCCTAGACCTCACTTCTGAGGCACTCTGGGATGGAGAGACACCAGGAATACTTCTCTGCCATGGTACCACGTATCAAATTCCTTCACTCGTGGAGAGCTCTCACTCAAGATTACCTCAGAAAGTTCCCTTTTGGTCCCTGTGATCCATGCTGTCACGAATGTAGTTGCACGGAACAGCCACAATAATTAAGTGGGCCCCCTCTAGTTGTTCTCATTAGATGCAACTAAATAAACTGACTAAAAAAAAAAAAGGGAGAGGCACGACAATGACTGTTGTCAAGTAATCAACATAGCAGATAGATCTCAGTGCAACAAAAAACTCATTAAAAATATTGCTNTGTTAAGTTACACCGTTAAAAATAGTCAGGCTTTTAAACTAAGAATCAGATCTTTCAATATACGGGCAGTACTGTACATCCCATGAATTCCACTTCCAAGCTGCATCCTGCTCTCCGCGAGCCTTGCACCCCTCCTTGTGGTGCATCGAAGCAACTGTCGTGTGAGCAAAATCCTCTCTGCTGGGCTTTGGCTCCCAAAAAAGAGCACAGAGACATCCATCATCTCTGGCACCAAGCACCACCTTCTCCATGTTGTGAACGTCTCCGAGCTAGAGACATAAACAACTTTTGCTTCTAGAAGTCAACTCTAAGCACACGTTTCAAACATCATTAAACTGGAGGGAGTAGACATGTGTGACACATTGAAACAGTTACACTCCTCAATCTTAATGTTTGTTTAAAGGTTACTTTTGGATGAAAGCTGGTTAGAGAATAAATAACAGATGCTGAAAGCATCCATTATGTATTTTTGCAATTAGCAGAAAATCTTGGTACTTTTCTTAAAGAACATACATAATTTTGTGGGATGTTTATTGCTGGAAGCAATCTGGGCTCTCGCTGGCAAGAGCAGCGTCCAAGAGCCCAGGGAAGCTTCACAAGGAGTCACACATAGTAAGCCAAAAGCAGTGCTTGCTTCAGGAACAGCACTTAAAACCCTGTGCTTGCTGTTGCAAGGAAGTGGTCAAATGCACTTTATTTCCACAGAAAAATTTAAATTAGAAAGAACATGGTGAAATCATCCCTGTTTCTTTTCCACGGGCATTTTGATTATCCAGCAAAAGAGGGGCTCCTGATTATACTTTCATTTGAAAAATGCACCCAGGATGTTTCAGGCTATTGTTGTCTTCTCTGCCCAAGGGTTTCTTCCATGGTCCAGCTTCCACCTCCCCTTTTGGGGTATGGAGATACTGCTGTACCTTGGGAACTCTTGTACATCCAGCATGCATGGCCTGGAAGGGAAAATGGAAGTAAGGAAGCCACTACAGCTCCCAAAAAGTATCTCCTCTCATAAAAGTTTGTGTGTGGAAAATGAGGTGGAGCAGCAGTTTAACTGTGCCAGTCCTCTCCCTGATGATTTCCATCACATCCAAACAAAGCTGGAGGGGGTGTTCAGACAGAACAGAGGTATTTGAGTTAGAACAAAATACAGACCTCAGCATACTTGGTGACCATAGCTGGGAACTTCAGCTGGTTCTGGTTGAGGAAGACAACAGTAGGAATGCCTTGAATAGAAACCTAAAGAGTTGCCCTATGCTCAGTCAGGAGAGAGGACCACCAGATTTATATCCTCCATATACCCTGACAGATCCTGAGAGTTCCTGAAGACCTCCATGATAGATTAAGCTTTACGCCTAAGACTTGATCTAATTCTATCCCCAAATCTCTTTTTATACCTCGTGGTACTAAATGGAAATGCATGCTGAGAACACAAGTTGTCCAAGATACCATTTTCACGTACCATACCCAGCCCATCACACTTGGGTAGTCACACAGCAATCTTTGCCATTTCTCACCACACAGAAACAGCATTGTGCTAAAAAGCCCTGCAGCATAAAGCAGATAATATCTTTTGGGATGGTGCCTTGTATTTTCCAAGAGTTGTCTCGATGCAGCACTTATTACAAGAAACTAAACCAAACCCTCCTATTTGTAAATTGGATAGAAAAAGCACAACTCAAACTGGTATTTGGTTTAGGACTGAATGGTTCACACAGTGCTTAAGAAGCATTTTAGACAAAAGCAAGCGGTCTGCCAAACATTTGAGGGGTAAGAGAAAATTTCTGCTTTGCTGTCTGAATGTAGTTACAAGCCAGGATGACAAAACAGCCTGGCACTGCTGCCCACAGTGAAATACACTCTGCATCTCATGCTTCACATGCAAGGCTCACATTGCCTTCACTCTGCCTAGTTTAGTTTCTACAGTGTTATCCTGAAGAAAAACTCCTGTCTCCACAAGCCCTGGCATTAGAGGTGGCAGAGTCAACGAGGGGAGATGAGGAACTTGTAGGCAGGGATTGCTTTTGCATTAATTTCTATCCAGCACAGTCATGAAATAGCTGCACCCCACAAGCACCACTGCCCTGTGGAACAGAGATTTATCTAAAGCTGAAGTCTGACAGTGAAGCAGAATTGACTGAGCTTCTCTAAGCATCTTCCCTCCCCTCCTCAACCATCTCACTTGCCTCCATCGATGCATTACGGGTCACTGCTGGTTTAACATCTAGTGACTGAGGAGGTTTTCTCATGCAACTGCTGCTAAGCACTGTGCTGAAGCAAGGCAGACACAGCTGATCTGACTCACCCAGGAGAAAAGAGCAGAGGTACTACACTGAGATTTCCTGTAGCTGGGGAAAAAAAAAAAAAAGGCAATGTGCTTTATGTCGGTTTTGTAACAGCTTATGTACCAAGTTCATGTCAGAAACAGGTTCAGATTGCTCCAGATGAAGGTTTAAAGGTTTTCTTTATTTAGCAAGGCACATAGAGATTGGCAAGAGCACCCCCCTTCCCTATCCCAAAGAGCATTTGCAATTCAGAAAGGTAAGGAAAAGGTGTTAAAAGGCAGAAAGCAAAGAGGATAGAGCATACCTCAGCTGAGCAGATTAGAAGACTCAATAAAGACGCCTATTGTTACCAGCAGAAATACTCTACAAATACACAGGCTGAAACCCACCATCTTAAACTAAGCAATCCATGAAAAATAGCAGACAGATGCAAGATTAAATTCTTCCATGCTCCCCTGTCTCTATGGAAGGCTTATAAAGGGCTGCAGATCAAGAGTGTGCACACTGCTGCTATATGAAACCACGTATTAATATTTTTATATTATTTAATATTTACTGTCTCCTTTGTTACCTGATCAGACAAATCCTCTTCACATTGTCTCGCAGTTTTCATTATCAGCCATTAACCCCGGGATGTTTGGACTGCGGCAAGGGCACAGCCCCAGGTCTCCAAGTCCTGCTGCACCACGGCTTGAAGAAATAACCTGACTGTGCCAAGGAGCCAACTGTTGCCCACCAGGGCAAAGGCCAGCAGAGCTGTCACAGATCGTAGCCTTCAGAGACATCTGTGCCACAACAGGCACTGAACTGGTACTGAACCTCACACCAGAGGAGGAAAGTAATCCCCTAAGCTGCAACTTTCCTAAATGCTGGCAGCCAGAAACTGCCAACCGGTAACGACAGCTGGCAGCTCCGCTCTGAACTGAGCAGTTTTTCCATTTAACTCTCCCCTTCTCCCCAGCCCAGCCTGGGCAGCAGCACACAGATGTCCCCACTGTTGTAAGACACAGAATTTTCCACAAGACCCTGGAACTCCCTCATGAGCCAGCTCTTCTTATGAAGGACAAATTGTTGCTAGTGGGGGATATCTTACAATGAGGCAATCCTCAAGTGCATGCTTATGGTCATCTCTGCCTGCCCCTACTCCCACAGTGGGAGATTTAACTCAAAATCTCTGTCCAAAAGGTGCAAATTTGATGGGCAGCTTTGCCCCTGTCAGTACGTCCCTGAGGAGATGCTACAACTTCAGGGTGAGGTTTCAGCAAAAGTTTGGTCTGTGCAGTTTTACCAGCAGAAAGGTACCTACCTCTGCTGAAAAATGCCCTGCTCTCCCCACCCCTTTCAGACCAGCTCTCCAAATCTTTCCAGAGTAAAGTTTCCAGTTGGAAGGGTTGGATTTGCTGATCTTAGAGGTCTTTTCCAACCCAAATGATTCTATGATTCTAAGTTCAAGAAAAAATTTAATAGGAAGCTACAGGTGACAAAACAACCACTTTTGTAACAAACCTTTACATAAAATGGGTTATTTTAAAATAAGCCTGGCAGCCTCTCAGTTTCTTTTATAGAGAATGTTATGCTGTGCCAATCTCCTTTAGGAACAGCCTGGAGTACAGCACGTAGGCATGTGCTGCAGAGCCAGCAGAATGGCAGTGAGGAGATCAGCTGCTGATTGAGCAGAGAATCATGAGAAATCCAGACAAAAAGTGTCTCCAACAGCAGGTGCACAATAGGTTTGTGTTTCCCAGACCACTCCAAGTCCCTTTTCTTTCACACGTGTCAAATGAATTATCACTTTACTATAGAGTCATTTGATAAACTGTGTAATCAAAAAAAGATACCAGTTCCACAGGCAATGGCCTGATCTTATCCTGTGCCTAAAAGGCTCTTCAGGACTTCACTTTTGATGGTGAAAACTGAACTTTCATACACACACCTGTGCACATGGCCACATGAAGCATCTAACTCTAATAAACACTCACCTTATATAGATGGATATGCATGAAAAATATTCCTTGTGACAGAAAACTGTAATCCAGGCACTCATTAAGCCACAGAACAAAGTTTATTGGATCTCCTCAAATTCTTTATACAGTTTTGCTGCTAAATGGACACAACACGTTGGCATATTGCCTTTAATCTTTATTTCAATCAAAAGTCCATCTTGAAAGAAGTGGTAACACATTTAATGGCATCTTCAATAAATAAAATGACAAAAAATCTAGTCCTTGCACAGACACATTACAATCCACTCCAAATTCAATATTGCCAAAACATTGTTGGGTGTTTTTCTAAAACTTGCTCCAGAGGGGTTTTTTTTTTTTCAGCACTTAAATACACAGAAAAGTATATGATGAGACAAAATGGATACTCTATTCTGAACAGAACTTGTAAAAACCAATAACTTAGAAACAAGAGTGAATTAAATCTCTCTAATTGAATTAAAGAAGAATCCAGTTTGAAGTATTTTTTGAAAAACCCTGATTCTAACCTTCATATTAAAAGATGCAGTTTCGCTGGATCCTATCCATGTCAGCATACTTATACAGTAAGAATTAAATTTCAAGTTTTCTATTTTTTGTTTTTAAAGAGAAATTAATGAAGTGAGAGCATTGGCCTCCCACACTCACAGAAGCAGTCATGGTCCATATATGCTGCAGTAGTAAACAGCTATTTGTGGCCAGTCCATTGCCTGAACTCCTACCAGACTGGAAAAGCTACTGCAGTTTACCCTTGTTTCTGAACTCATCTCCTCCCCAGTCCAGCAGCCTCAACAACCTCAGTGAGATGAGAATTCCTGAAAATACAAATCTGACTGCAGGATGAGGACCAACGCATCTGATTCTAATTAAAGGCCAAGCTTAATTTAAACTTTTTCCTAAGCAGAGAAAGTCATGACTAAAGAAAAGCTGAGCATCAAGATTTCCAAACTGCAATTCTGTGTAATTAGCATGTCACAAACCAATTATAGCGTCAGTTAATGTAGGAACAACCACTGTAGCACTAAAATCAGTTAAACTCTCATCTTCAGGCCTTCAGTGGAAGCTTAGGGCATGCAAGGAATGCATGGTTGGGCCCCTCCAGGCCTACGAATACTATATAGGGGACAGAAAAGCTTAAACAAAAGACAAAATTGCACCACATCTGTGCAAATATTTCAACCAGGCTGTTTCAACCAGTTCCCTGCTCACCCCAGCTCTTGCTGCTGACTGCACTTGTCTAATTCAAGAGAACATGGTGAAGCAGCACTCTGTTTCAGGGAATGAAACTTTTCCCTGCAGTTATCTTCCCCTCAGCTGACCACATCATAACAAAAGTGCAATAACTTACAAACTTCTCAAACAAACAGCTATTAAAATTACACATTTTTAGGGAAACAAATTCACTAGTTTAACCATAAAAATATTTCCCCAGGTAACAAACCTTAAAGCATTTGGTAACACAGTATTTCAATAATAATAAGGAAAAACCCTTCCACTTGTTACAAAAGACAGAACTGTCAGAAGATTTTGCTTACTGTACACTACTTCAGAGCTTTGCCATCTTGTGAAGACCATGCTGTAGTTAAGAACATACCTATCATTTAAGATAAATGAGTATTGAAATACTAAACTGACTTTCTTAATCTTTTGCAGATGAAAACAAGGAAAAATCCAGGGCTGTGTCATCCAAGAATTTGCAAGACAGTTAACATCCAGAGTCATAAGGAAGCACCACTTTCCATGAAGTACTTTGTATGTCTACTCCTGAAAAGCATATTTATTAGTTTTTTGAGAACTGCTAAAACAGATTCTCATACTAACTGCAGCTTGACTTAGAGAATTCAGGTTTGGGGATATAAGGGAATTTTGGACGAAATTATACTTTGGGAAAAAAAAAAACCAAACAACCTGATAAACTTGGTCCAAGCATCCAAAAAAACAAACAAGGGTACATGGGTCCTTCATTGCTTAATGCTGCTGTTCAATTGATCCTTAAAAACAAAAGTAGGTGTATGGCAATAAGGAAGAAGAAGGGCTGCCCATGACAGGCACAGAACTGCGACAGAATAAACAGTTTCTTCAGCAAGATGTATTAACTGTGATTCTGCCATGTGAGTAACTGAACTTGCACTAATGGAGAACCCTGAAACTCGTATACTATAGCCACAAAAAATTATTTCCTATTTAAAAAACAGATCCACTTCTAATCAACTGCTTTTCCAATCATCATTAGATATGTGAAAAAAAATAAAAAAATCTTTTAAAATAATTACAAAGAGTGGACTGCAGTAGCAGCTATTCAAGCAAGATTCAAGCACAAGTTTAAATGACATTTCAAGCTGGGAATTAGCCTTCTTTGTCGAAAATTTGTACAACTTTTTCAAAAACCTAGAAAGATAAAGAAGAATTTTATGAAGCATTCATCAAACAGTCACTTCAAGTTAAACCAACATAAACAGTACTTGAAAGTATTTTTAAAAATATATAGGGTTTTTTTAGAACATTCACAGTAATTCTTTAACAGTGAAATTGGCATCAATTTTGGGAAGCAGACAGAAGAGGAACACTACTTCAGAAGAGCAAAAACTCATGAAAATGAAAAAGGCAAGACCCTGTTAAACACAGAAACACTGCAAATGTGTTTAGTCCAGCTCACACTCAAGCAGAACTAATCAATTTCCTCAAGTTATTCACATCTTACTCAGTCCTTCAAGAGTCAAATGAAGAGTTCCACAACCTCCCTCAGTACTAACATCAGTGCTTAATTAGCAGACTAACCACACACACACACACACATCTCAGAAGAATGCCAGGGTGACTTACCCTGCCACTGTCACCCCCATGGCTTTTTGGCTTATATACTTACTTCATCAACAGATTTGGAGGCATCCACTTTTCTGACTTTTCCCATTCTCTCATACAAATCTATGATAGGCCTAGTAGACTGCAGATATGTATGAATTCTAAGAGAAAGCACAGGGAGGAAAAAACCACGTTACCTAGTGAAATATAAAGAGAAGGGGAGTGCAAAGTTTTGAAGACAGTACCTCTTTTCCAGGCTCTCCCGATTATCATCACTCCTACCACTGCTCTTGCCTCTTTCAAGACAGCGGCCGATACATATCTACAAAAAACCATCAAAATGATGACTACAACCAGGACCACAAACTGCCATCATCCTAAGAGCAGGAACAAACAAAAATCCTGAAAATCTAAACTGGCCTGGTACACAAAATACAGTCCAGATCTGGTGGATGCAAGCAGAACTCACAAGGGAAGTTAGGTTCTTCCAAAGAAGGATGATGGTTTACACCTCAGTTTATTAAAATGGGGTTGGGGTCAGAGGAAGTAAAAGCAGCATCAAGCTCTGTGGTTTGCCTGGATCTCTGACCTGAGACATTTAAAAAAGAAAATTACCTGATTTTCAAGGATGTGTTCGGGTTTTCTGAAAAGCAGCATGTCAAATGGGACTATTATACACATCTGCACTAAAGGAAAGTCACTGTATGTTCTCTCAAAAATTTTGTAAGGCACACTGACAATACTAAGTTATTGTCAGTTAAAATGTTCTTACTTGATATTGCTATAATGAAGACTCCAAAAATCTAAGTAAAAAATGAAGAACTAACCATAGCTAGAAGCATCCCAATAAACTGTTTTAAACCTTTAGTTAAATAAGCAAAGCTGACTCATGTACACTCCATGAATACATTTATCCTACTCATGCAAGAGGTACAATGGTCAAATTTTTTTTTCCTACATAGTACAATCATGGTAAGGCTTATTTAGGCATTGTCTATTTTCAGATCTAGTAAAAAAATAGGATTTCCAAAATAAAAGCCCCACCAAGTGAAAAAATTAATTTAGTCTTATTCAAGGTTTTAACAGAAAAATAATAATCCCTTACATGCTCTTTAGGATTACAAAATAATTGCAAGTAAGTTAAAAAGAAAAGTAACAAAATCTCAAGAAGCTGGGGAAAGGGGTAAAAGGAAAAAAGTCAGCTTAAGGTGCTGGGATATTCATATCAGTTTTTATGCTCAAGGGCACTGACATATTAAAAAGACAGCGTATCATGGCACTTATTAAATGAATGTAATGCATCACTGTCAAAATGCCCTTGTAATCTAATGACTTGCTGAATAAAATGTTGATTACTGACTATCCTGTAGCACAGCTTGTAACTATGAAAATAAAGATTGCTGCTTCACTTCAGATTTACAGACATTGTACCAAGTTCATTTTGGACTAAACAACCAATTACTAAGAGCAAACACAGTAATATTTTCTGAAAAGTAACCAAATAATTGTGTAAAATGTATTTAAAGTTTTGATAAATTTTCCTTAGGAATGCAATTGCCTGGAGTACTTCCTCAATATAATTTATTCACATATGATTATACCAAGTGTCATTAGCTGTCTATTTCAATAAACATGCAGCTTTTCATCTGCTAAAACAAGTTGCCAAAAAATCCTTCAAACTCACAGGCCAAGTTTTCCTTCAATTCTTACATTAGTCCATTCTCCCTCACAGAGTTTAATTGTTCTTCTTGAATGATTCTCACAATATTGCAAGAAAGGAAGTTACAGAATTACACACTTCATTACCTCATTGTCACAATCAAAAAAGAGAACAAATGAAACATCCGCCTTTCCATCCATAGTCTTATTCCAGCCTTGAAGATTATCTTCATTCCTGGGAAATCCATCAATCAAAAACTTGTTCTTCTGGGAATTGGCAGCCATTGTTTGATCCATAGCCTGATAAAAGATAATTCAGTTCACAATCTCCTGCACATACACTGATTTATCTACTCATTAATTTACCCCCAAAATGTTGACATGGTAAGTTGAGAAGCATTTATTTTAGGATTATTGCAGATCTACAAAATGTGCTTTTGTTTCACTTTCGATGCATGCTGGTTAATTCACTGTTGCACCAACACAGCTATTGTTCAAACTGAATTCATTATTTCACAAAGCTCAAAATCTCATAACACAATCCCAGCTTTAAATCTGATTTTCTACAAGATACTGGGAAGTGTCTTTACACAATAAGACATCAAAACATTCCTGATCTAGAGTTAATTCTAAGGGAAAAGCTCCAGATAAATTTAATGCCATGAACAGCAGCCTTTTTTTGACTTAAAAGAGATACTCCCATTGTTTTCATGGACACCCAATAAGGATAAAGGCTGGAGCTTTTCCTTCCACAAGAACATCAGTAGGTGCTCTTCACCTTCACCTGACTATCTATTTTGTGATTAAACTTACAAATCTTAGTGCCTTTAAGGCCTCTAACCTCCAATCAAATACGACTGAGTGGACCAAGAGGTCCAAAAGCTAGTGCAGGGAAATAAGAAATACAGTTTCACTGATTTTCCCAGAGCTGCTAAAAAATAAAGGAAAATAAAAATAATCCATTTTCACAGATCCCCAGGTAGGAGAGTCCATCAGCTCTCCAGCAGTCAGAAAGAAACACAAGTGGTTACTGAGAGAAGCACCTCGGTGTCTGCCCATTCACACCGCTCACGCTGAAGGAAAGGCAGCTCTGTCAGAACACAGCCACTGCTTTGCTGCTTAGTCTGCAAGAGTGACCCCGCAAGGAAACAGCCCATTCCTTACCCTCTTCAGCAAGCTGATTGTTATCTCAACCGGCACGATTTCCCCCTCCTTGATGTAGTTCTCAATGAGTTCTCCATACTGGGAGCCCGGCCTTTTGCGCTCATCCCGGAGGAGGTCACCGGCAGAAAGGTGCGTGTAGCCGTATTTCTGCAAGGGCAAAACAAACACAGGCTCCCTTCAGTCAGAGCACTTGGGCAAACCTCACATCAGTCAGCAGTGTCAGCCCTATTTATCCTTGCATTGCAACAGAAAAACCCAGGGAACTGCATTTTGCTAGTGACAGATCTGTTCCATCTTCAGTGTGCAATCTCACAATACAGCACACTCTGCACAGAGCACGCACAGGAAGAATCAGAGTCATGAAAGATGGAAAAGACCTCCAAGACCACTGAGTCCGGCCTTTGGCCAAACATCATTTGACAACAAAACCAAAGCTTTAAGTGCCACGTGCAGTGGTTTCTTGAATGCTTCCATGAATGGTGACTCCGCCACCTCCCTGGGCAGCCTGTTCCAGTGTCTGACAATTTCAGTGATGAAATTCTTCCACATGTCCAACCTGAACCTCCCCAGGTGCAGCTTCAGGCCATTTCCTCTTGTCCTGTTCCTGGGAGAAGAGGCTGACTCTTATCTTAGTAAAACTCCTTTCAAGGAGTTGTGAACAACAAGATTTCCCCCAAGCTTCCTTTTCTTCAGGCTACACACCCCCAGCTCCCTCAGCTGCTGCTCATAGGACTCACTCTCCAGACCCCTCCCAGCTCCATTACCCTTCTCTGGACACACTCCAGCACCTCTATGTCTTTTTGAAGTGAGGGGACCAGAACTGGACATCCTTGGGTAAAATGCTCAACAGGGCTTTGGTCAGGTATTTGTGTACAGTTTTCAAAGGCAATTTTGTTATGTTTGGAAGCAAGACAAGACAAGAATTTTGTTTAATTACCCACTTAAAGAAAACACATAAGGTGATTGCAGGTCCTTTGGAGCTGGAGGAATGCCCCAAGCACAGGATGAGTCAGGAATCCCTGTGTTCATGTGGTTCTGGCACCAACTTCCTGTCCTACCTTGGTGAAATCACCTATAACACGGCAGCTGCACAGTCCTCCTGCCCCTGCCACCTCCTTCCCTGGGATGACCATGACAAATTGAGAGAGCAGCCCCTGGAGAAAACCAGAGATTTCTCCTAAGGATGACGTGGCAGATGAAGGTAAATAGCTACACTGGTGCCACCCTCTGTCACACCACGTAGAGTAAACAGAGAGAGCAGAGAGATCAGGTTCAGATCTATCAATCTGATAGCAGTGTGCAGGAAAACAGCACACAGCATTGCTCTTTCACCTCAAACTACAGCTAAAAGAGTCACTAATAAAAAAATACTGATGGAAAGCATTTATTACACTTGAATTTCTCAGGCATTTATCATTGTAAATAGAACCCAGTGCAAGCATACACAAACATTCCTACCTAAGAGAAATGCATTGTTAGAGAGGAAATTTCACAGCACAAAAAAATTATTTTCTCAGCTCATTTAACACTGCAAGAGAAGTAACAAAGTGCACTATGCTCCTTGACCAAATATAGTCCATAAAAACAGGCAATAAAGACATCTCCTTGGTGAGTGCCTAAGCTAGCTATACATCCAAAACAGAGCCCACATATACATTCTCATCTGGAAGTTTTTACACAAAACAAAAGCAACAGCAAAAAACTTCAGGGTTATCAGTTTTGCTGCAGCAACACCCAAAGCAAATTTCAAACAAGGTGTCTGAGAGGCATAATAATGTGACTACACACTTGGTGAGGCTGTGAACTCAGGATTTAAAAACTTGGCTACCAAACTAAGTACAACAGAAATATTACACAACCCACTAAGTGACTTTAAAACATTTCAGCTGTGTTCCAATTTCACCCACAAAAGCATGGAAAGTTAGTTCTGCCATAGTCGTAATTTAAGAAGGGATATAATTACCTAAATCTCCAAAACTGTACACAGTTGGCAAAAAACAGAAGCAAGATTTTGCTGTAAGTAACTGTGAAGGAAAAGCTCCACAGACATCCTCTGTAAGCTCACTGTACTCTTACTTAATGTACATTGCACTTGGATATGCCTAACTAATTGCAAATCTAAATATTTATAACCTACAGAAGCCATAAACCAGAATAAATTGTTCCTTATAAGCAAGAAACATTACTCTGGTGAACGCTGAATTAACACGTAGTTCTTCTCGCTAAAGTTATAGAATGATTATTTTTTTAACATCAGGTTTCTACAAAGGAGAAAACAGGAGGAAAATATAATCCTTTAGGTTTTAGAGGATTACCAAACCATTTAATTTTCCTTGGCATTTCCCTTTTCATGCATGAAAATGAAATTGAGTCAGACAATTTTTGGAATTCTCCGTCTTTTGCAACAGCAAACTAAAGTAGTTTTTAACAGCTGAACTGGAAAGTAAAAGACAGAAGTGTTTTAAAGTTCTGTTGTACAAACAGACTTGTTTGAGATAATAATAAATTATATTCAAGACTAACCCTCAGAATGGCTTAACCAGGCAATAAGAAAAACAAACCTCTCCTTCAGGGGCAAAACATCTATTTGTTAACTGTACTGAGGCAAGAGCCAAAGAAAACACAACGGTTTAAACAATGCAAACAAGGGGGGAGAACAGCTTGGCTGCTGCTCCACACACAGAAGGCTTCAGAGATGTGGTGCTCACGCTACCCTTGCCAGTTTTAATCAAGGCATTCAGGACACAAAGTTTTCTTTCATTTTAGGTGAGAGAAACCCTCAGCAAGCGTCCTGAACTGGAGCAAATCATCGCAGCGCCAAGGGCTTGCAGAAGAGACTGTGATGTAACTGCACAAAACACGGGTCAGAACACTCTCCAGTCTTGACAAGGTCTGCCTTGTGCCAGCAGGACTTTCCAGCAGTGCCAAGCACATCTTGATGCGATCCCCAGAATAAAACTCGGTGCCCCTCCTGCTCCTGCCTAATTCTTCTCCTCTGCAACCAAAAAGGGAACAGGATTGTGGCTGCCAAACAATGAAAAAGAAGTTTCCCCAGCTCTTACTAGAGACATAATGTCAGATTGAAAGGACGACTTGAAAAAAAATTAGGACAAAAAAAAATTTCCAAATACTTGGATGCTAAGCACCTAAAACCTGGAGAGATTCTGATATTATAGAGAAGAAAAAACAAAATATAGAATTAACTATTCTGAAATGTATTTCAGAGATAATGTTTTCTGCTATGCTGTCAGGCTGGTGTGATCTAGAAGAAGAAAAAAAGATTAAATCAGTAAGTTACTATTACACAAGTTCTCATTATTACACAAGTAGTGCAAGCCCTTCATGCTGCAATGATTTGCTCCAATTCAGGACACTTGCTGAGGGTTTCTCTCACCTAAAATAAAAGAAAATTTTGTGCCCTGAACACCTTGATTAAAACTGGCAAGAGTAGTGTGAGCCCTACTTATTACACAAGTCTACTTACTACACAAAATTTTCATTATCTTCAAAACTATTTTTCTGAATTATGGGTCTCCAAATATAACTTACAAAAACCAATTGTGAGTGAAAAAGTGCTGTCTTCAGCACCACTCTAGACATCCTCCTTTTTTGCTTTAAAAAAATAAAACATAAAAATCATTTTAAAAAAAAATCCCAGTGAAATGGAAAGGCAAGCTCAAGTTTTCATCAATCCCACCACAGCAGCAGTGGATAGAGCAGACCAGAACATCACTTGCTGTTTGTCTCTCTCGGTCAGCCCCCACGCAGCAGGACAAACTGGGACACACAAGCTGTGCGCTCCACGTCTCCAAATTCCAAGCCGAGACTGCAGCCTCCCCGGGATGCCCTTCCCTTCCCTGCCCTCCAGCCCTTCCAGCTTCCTTCTGTCAGCCGGGATTTGCAACTTTCACTCCGCAGACAGAACACGCTTTGTTTTCCGTAAATACAATAAACAGATGAAGAGAACTGGAAATCCGTGAGTCACATCTGTGCCACGCTGGAACCAGGCGGAGTCTGCTCCAGCGATCTCGGGCAGCCAGGAAGGATCAGAGGTGTCGGGAAGGATCGGGGGTGTGCGGCAGCTGCCGCTGGGACTCCTTCCCCAGACCCTTCCAAGGGCACAGGGTTTATTTCTGATTCAGCCCTGTGTGGTCCTGCAACACATCTCCCCACTAAACACACAGCTTGAGACTTCCTTAAGGGAGCAGAAGCCAAGAAGCAAGAGAAACACAAATTACTGCTTTGACCTTGACTCCTATCTTGGCTTATCATTGTTAGTTTGAAAATGAAAGTCACAGGGCTTAAGATTTAAACAAATAAAATACAAACTTTTATTGCCCCAGTTCTGACCTGTCATCTCTTGGGCAACCTTAATAAACAACCAAAACTTGCTACATACACCATTCAAGAACTAGTTAAAATAAAAATAGAACTGTGTAAAGCCTGCAGCATTCAGGGGTTTTTTAACCTAGAAAGCTTTTGTCTGTCCTATTAGCACATGGAATTAAATCTTTGGGGTACAGACTATAATGCAGTAATAAACTTTGTCTGCTTATGCCAGTTAAAAAAATGGAAGAGATGTTCTTAGTTTGAAATATGTTCTCATCTCTGGGAAAGAAAAACAAACAAAACCGCCACATTAACAAACCAAAACACACAACACTGACAGTGCCTCCAAGGGAGAGGGGGGCAAACAGAGCATCCCAGTGCTTCAGGAGCACTGACTCAATACAAGGCACCCCCACTATGTTCAGGAGAGTCCAAAGTTTAATGCCCAGTGTTCTGCAAAATGGAAATGTTCAGGGCTAAATCTTCAGGGGGTAGATTTAAACACTCACCATGCTTTAAAAAAAAGCTGCAAAGCTCAGAAACAAAAATTTATATTCTAAAAATCAACTATGAGAACTTAAGGCTAAGAAGAATACTAATACTTGACACTCATTAAAGTTGAGTTTAAAGCAAACAATTTAAACCCCGTTTTTATTTCAAGGAAGTTAACGCTGTCTCTCAGCAGACTTCTAGGAGACAATGAACTCATGACAGCAAAACCTAAATCCTCTGCTACTTTCAGAGGAGCATTTCTGATACAATGAATTCTTCTTTGCATTGTTTCCTTCACCCTAGGAAATCTCCTTATCATATATCCCAAAGCAACTTAACAGCTTTTTCCATTTGGATATTAACTCATGCTCTTATAAAAACGAAAAGGCTCAGCATCCCACCTTGTGGAATTAATTTTAGACTTAACACAAACATACAGGATAGGGCTGTGGCAGAGGTGAATTATATTTTAGGTACACTGAGAGCGATGTCTTGCAAACCCCAAAGCTCTACAGATCACCTTGCCAAAACAAACAGACAAAATAAGTACATCTCAAATCTTGCTTGGAATAAAGACAAGTGATTTAGTTATTATTCTTCCCACTAACCAAAGAGCTTTGCATCTCAAGCAGAGGTTATAAGGATTTAAAATTTAAGCACAAGAAAGCATATTTTGTGCAGATTTGCTGAATGCATTTTTTTTCCTTGACTTTACCCTAATGATTTTATAAGCAAAGTTCAGAAGTCAGCAATAAAGCACATTTCATTATCTCACAGTCGCAGAATATACACTGTGGAAAGCATGAAGGTTATTGCAAGAACCTGCATTCAAATGACATCATTCAACTACAGCTCAAATATTCTGCCTCCCGTGACAGCTACGCAACAGCCCCAGATGATGGCAAACTCCACCTAACAAAGCTGTGGAAGGTTTCAGGAATTAATCTGCAGAGCTGGAAGGGAGAGGATAAGAACTTAAGAGGGAATTCTGCTTCTAAATAGGAGGAACTGCTCCAGAACAGCAGCAGTTCTGCTGCATTTGCATTTCCCTGACAATTCTGTGTGTCTGTGGCACATGCAGGAGTTGAGTCTTCCCTCTGTATTGGAGAAAACCAGCCTGGTTCAGCTGCCTCATCCAACCTTATCTGTGGAGATAAAGAATCCTAATCACTTACCCACTGTTCCCTTTCTTACATTGTGTCAATATCCATTTCCAGTTGTTATTAGGTCTTCTTCCCTCAAATAATTTCTCAATTTGTGTCCAAATTTGGCACGAATGCATGCGTTCTCCACATTCAGGGACTCCAGCACACACATATTGAGCAGTTATGATTTAGGTTAGTACTTAACAAACACATATTTCACCTACAACATGGGATACCCATCTCCCTTTTCTGGGAACGTAAAGCACCGTCAGCAAAAGAAATTACAACACTTCTTTGAGAAATCATTCCCAGGTAGTAAGTACATAATATCCCCTTTCCTCTACAAAATACAGACACCCTTGGTTTTCAATAAAAATGGTTTGATGCTAAAATCATACAAGATCTCACCTCAGCCAAATGAGACTTCTTCCACATGTGATGTGCTCTGTCCCAAATCTCCAGTATGAATAGCAACCAAGACATATTTATAGCTCATACTGACTTTTTGTTCAGCACAACCTTCAGCTCTACAGCAAGATACTGGGTCAGATTCATTCCAAATGTAAACTAATATTATTCAGTCCATTTACAACAAGGATGAATGAGGTTTATTATTACTCAGCTACAGCCCCCTTTTCTCTGTGGCAAACTGCCAACAGGGTTTAAAATACAAATAAAAATACACTTCCAACCTAAAGGCAGCATTGACTGCACACAGGCTGCTCACTCGCCTGCAGCAGGGCTCTCTGGGGGCTGCCAGGGGCCAGCTTGAGGATTTGTGCTTAGAAAAGCTGCTGCTCTCCAGTACCTCTGCTGTGTTTCACCCACACTTCTCTGTTCATGTGCCCTTTTTCTAAAGTTTTCCAGCACACTTGCATCAGTCCAACTGTTTCTTAAACTACCTCAGAGCCTTTGTGCCTCCCAGTTTAGCCAGTGACTCTCATGGAGGTGTCTGAGCCAGGAGGAAGGTTGTCCTTTGCATTCAACAGGTCTGAGTGCTTTCTACTGTCAGCCTACTGACTTCAATGAACTTCTTTCCATGTGGTGAACAGGATTAGCAGAATTAAAGCAAATTTGCATTTATTTGAATTTGGATTTCCCTTTCCAGGCTTAGAGAAGAAAATAAATACAGCACAAACAAGGTTTTTCTTCTTCCCTTTCTAGCTGGAAATACAATTTGAGTAGCAATGGCTCATTTGAACTTCTAATAAAGTGGTCTTTATCCAATTATATCAGCCTATCCAGCCATAGGCATTTATCCTCCTAAACACAGGCCAGCAGCCACACAAGGTACTTCAGCCCTGAGGCTACCCTAATGGTTTAGTGAAAGCCATTAATGACAGCCTACGAGGTTCCCCTATAGTTTAGGCTCATTTGTTTGCTACGTGCCAGGGGCTGAATTTGACCTTACCAAAAAGGCTTTATGAGCACTACGAACCTTCCATCCCACAATTTAATTTAATGAATATGCTGGTTTGAATGCAAGTCTGTAATTTGAGGTTTAAATCCTTCAGAACTAAAGTCATAACGGCATTTTTTAGTCTGGACCAAATTCACTTAACTTAGTTATACAACACTCGGGTCTGGGATTGTAGCAGCAGCATGGATAAACTGTAACAGCAGTCCCAAGGCACCACCAGAACAGAGGACACACACAATGTGTCTGCTCCAGAAGTTTCGGGGTTCTTTCCCACCAATAGTTTCAGAAACATGGGCATCACTGCAGTTCTTAACCACTTCTTTCCGTCAGGGTATGGATAAGCTTTGATCCTATATGGCTTTTAATAAGAAAAGTACATACAACTGCTCAGTAAAGAAAACGGGGAAAAAAAAGATAAAAGCTGTTTCAAATCCAACATACACACATGTTTGGAAGCATTCAGCCCTAACTACTTCCGTAATTATGCACCTGGATACAATGTAATTACCCCTGCGGTTTTTGGTGTTTAAAAGGACAGTACTACACCATGTATCATCCACCGTTCTTTCTTAGACATTTGTTGTCTCAAAAGGCCGGAAAAAATGTATTTGGAAAACTGAAAATTTGATAATATAACTGAAAGCTTAGTCAAATTATACTGTCAGCCTTAGACTTTTTAAAAAGAAAGAATAAGATGAACCATCTATGGGATCAGGATATCCTTTGACCTCTATCATATTGTGTCACAGAAAAAAAATAATTTTGCCCTATTTTTAACGTATTACTTCCACAACTTACTGAAATGGCACTGGGTCAAAAAGTCAACACCCTGCAATGCCTGCTCTACCAGCCATAACATTTATGGAACAGGCCTCAGAAGACACGGACCTTGATCCATTTGAAGTGCACGTATTCCCAATCGCTGTAAGACACCTCACGTCCTCTCCCAGGCCACAACCCCGGCTGCCTCAGCATCCGGGTGGCAGCCCCGCAGCCACCTACGTGGCCCTGCAGACGTGTACGGAGCCACCCACTCGGGATGGGCCGCAGGACTGGCCTGACTAGGCAGCACCGCCCGGGCGGCCGGGAACTTCTCCAGGGCCGCTGTCCTGCCCCTCCGCCAAGGCACAGCGGGCAATCGGTGCTCCCGGCCGAAACCGGGGCAGCCTCCAGAACCCCAAGTGGGTGTCCCCAAAGTGGATGCAAAAACCACAGTGGTGTCCCCAGCGTGGATGCCAGCAGCAGACCCACCAGCGGGTGTGATCCCGCGGGGCTGAGGGAAAAGGCAGGAGAAGGGAAAAGGTTGGGCGGTCTGACAGGGCCTGGAAGGGAACGGAGGGGCTGCCCCACCACTTCACCCACCAAGGGGGAGATGTGGGTCGGTTGTTTTTATTTATCGCCTCGAAGGGACGAGGAATGGATGGAGGCTCGACAAGAGACCAGACCGAAAGGCAGATAAGGGTCCCGCCACCGAGCAGAGCGGGACACGACCCCCAGGCAACCATCCCAAAGAGGGTCACGGGCCCCACAAAGCGATCCTACAACTCCCAGGGCCCCCCGCGGCCGGGGCGCCGCGGGAGGCCAGGCCGCGCAGTCCCGCACCCCTTCCACCTCACCTCCACGATGCGAGCGCACTGCGTCCCCTTGCCCGCCCCGGGCCCGCCGAGGACGAAGACGACGACGGGCTTCATG
>VZRS01007576.1:63210-84146 GCA_013398055.1 Ifrita kowaldi
CGGGGTCGGGTTTGGGTTCGCGGTGCCGCCGGCGCCGCTCCTCTCTCACGGCCGCTGCCCGGCCGAGCCGGGGGCTGCAGCGGGCAGGCCCCGCGCCCGGGAGAGGGAGAAGAGGAGAGTGCGGAGCTGCGGCCCTGCCCGGACCCCGTTCGGCCCGACCCGGATCTGAGGTACCCGCTCGGCGCCGGGAGGGCCCGCATCGCCTCCAGCCCCACCGGGCACACCGCGCCCGGTGCCCCTCTGCGAGTGCGGCTCTGGATATAAAGAGCTAGAGAGGCGGGGGGGGGGGGGTTTCTGCTTCGTGCTTGTCAAATGGAAACAGCGGGGCTTAAAAAAATTTCCTCTTTTACAGACTTAAGTTTGAGGCTTATTTGGGCATTTGGCTGTTAATGGGAATTAATTAACTGCCGCTGGCAACGTGAGAGGGAGCTGAGTTCCTTAGAGGGCTGCCTTAAAAATAAAGTTCTTTCCTGGCAAGTTGAAATGCAGAGGAAGCACCTTTGCTTGGCAAAGTTTCATGCTTGAGATAACTACAAAGAGACTTCTTGCTTATTTCTTAAAAGGTATTGAGGTGTTTGCCAAATGATATGGGCTGTCGATTGTTTTGTATGTTACTTTGTTTAGGCATCTCAAAAAAATCTGATCCTGCTCGTGTAAATAAGTTAATGTGCTTACATGCTTATTTCTTCGGGGCTCTTTGAAGTCTGACTGCAAGCTTTGCACTGTATTATTTGAGTTAAGCCAGAGCTTTATTTCAGATGTCTTCAACGTTTAAGTGGTTTGAATGCCCGCTTGAAATCCAAAGACTGAAACAGGGCTTTGGGAAGCTGATCTAGTGTTACATTTGCTAAATCAGTTTTTGTGTGCCGTGGGAGTTTCTAATTAGTGATAACTTTTTTTTTTCCCTAAACTATATCCAGGGCAGCTTTTCCTTAAGCTTTATCTGCTAACTTGTATTTTGGTCTACACATCTTCCAAGGTACCACAAAGAAACTGTCGGTGGACAATAAAAGTTTTGTGTTGACTTTGTAACTGTGACAACTTCGTAGGACAAAGTTTCTGCTTTGTTGATCTGGACTTGAAACAAAAAAAGTACCAACAGTTTATGTATCCTGTTTCTTGGTTTTCTTGCTGTGTCGTGCTTTTGTTCCTTCTTTTAAACATTGTTAGATAACTATGTACCTTAATCCATTTTTTTAATCTCTGTGATCTTCCCAGATTTGTTCCCAAAAGGATGGTCCCTTTCAGTTTCCCTCTGTCCAAGTGTGCACTTTGGGACCCAGTCCCCATGGGCGATGTCATTGGCGCACACATCACCTATTACAGGTATCAACAACCTTTCTGGGGAAGCTTAAAGTTAAAATAAATTATGGATTGTGTGATGCAAAGCCTCATTTTGACCTTTGGTTCTGTTGCATGACAAGGCCCAAAGGAAAAGGATGCAGTGTGTTTGCTATAAGCATATAGGGATTTTCACTGGAAAGATTTGAGTTTCCTTTGCTTTGTGTAACACAGTCCAGCGGCTTGAAGATGCATCAGTTGAAAGTAACTTTAAGTTTCTTTCCATTTTCTTTCCACATGGATAAGTGATACTTTTTGAAAACAAGCATTAAAAGGATTTTGTGACTTAAACTTGCTTATTGTCTCTTTTTAGAAACCCCAAGCTGTCTCTGGTGGAGAAAACCTTGCGGCTTGCCTATCGCCATGCTAAGCAGAATGAAAAGAAATCATTTTCCTGTTTTTTGCTTGGGACCCTGGCAGTAGATGAAGGTAGATCTAAATAAGAGGTAGACAGGCAATATTGTTTGGTTGGTTAAGTTGTCATTAAGGAGCCTGAGTTGTTGCCCTTGGACTCTAACTTTATTTATTTATTTATTTATTTATTTATTTATTTTGAAGATGGGGAAGGCATAACGCTAACAATAGACCGCTTTGATCCTGGCCGAGAAGTTGCTGGTGGATCGGGCAAAATTCCAACTGCATCCCTTCCTGGAGACTTTTTGATTCCATGTACAGTTAATGCCTGGGGACCTTGTTCAGATAATATTATAGTGCACAGTGTTGAAGATATCAGCTTGGCTTTCAAGGTAGGCAGCTCTTAGGAACTTTTGGGTCTCTTAAACACTGAACTGTCTGCTAGGCAGGATGCTGGACTATGCACAGGGCTTGATTTCCAACACAGCAAGGTTATGGCTGAAGCAAGACTATGTAATTGTGGGAAATGAGCTGCTTGAGTGTCATTGCAAAACGTATTGGAAACTGTTGAAATCAGTTAGTCCTCACAGGTGTTTAAGGATCACACAGTCTTTAATCTTGGTTTAAAATCTTGCTGACTGGCCGAGGTTTTTCAGCTGGTCTAACCAGCAAAAGTGATAGCAGCAGAGTTACTTTAAGAAGAGAAAACAGCTTTTTTTCTTTTTTTTCCTCCAAACTGTCATTCATGTGTTGCAGTATTTGGGCAGTTGTTGCTGAAGTGTTGCTAGGCAAGTGACTCACCCAAAACCTGTAAAGCTCCATGTAGGTTAGCAGCCATAGCTGAAATGTGTGCCTGTTGCTTCTGTGCTCTGCTGTAGACACTTAATCTAGTAAATACACTTTCCATTCCTGTGGACTTTTCCCTGCAGTTGTTGTAGTGTGTAGTGTTTTATAATACAAATTAAGCTTGCTTTACATCTGAACTTTCTCATGATGATACATCCGGATGTTAAATTACAAATTTCTTGAATGCAAGTAAGAAAACTTTGACAAATCAGCTTGAGCCTTTTGGTTGTCTGTTATTATATTAATTTTTATATAACTGAAGTAACCCCAGGTTTTCTAATACATCGTAAGACAATGCTAAGGTGTGCATAGCTAATTATCAAGTGTTTTCTGCATCATTCATTATATTCAGTAGAGCAGTGAGCTTTGGAGACCTGGGTTAATGGCTTTGTGTATAGTAGCTGTGATGAATGATTTGAGTTCCTAGTGTAATACATCTTGAATTGTGGTAATCGTGTGAAAATAATTTAGTGTATTTAACTCTTTTTTTTTTTTAGGGTCTGCAGCAGAGTCTGTGCAGTAAAGAATCTCTGGATCTTTCTAAGCTGCTCACTGTTAGAGCTCACATTGCTTTCACAGAAAACCTGGATAATCTGCATTTTAATTTTCGCTGGGCTTCTCTTACTGTGGCGAATATTTTGGAATACACCCCTGTGAGGTCTGTCCCAATTATTCCTACAGCGTTAGCAAGGAATTTGAACAGTCCTATGAATATTGCACAAGTTCAAGGAACTTACAAATGTGGGTGAGTAATGGGTGGTGCTGAAACTGTCAAACTTGCCTGTCAGTTTGTTGCCTTTCCTAAAGGAGGTTGGTAGGAGAGATCCCAACTTTACTTTGCTTTTTAGTAAAATAACTGGCATTAAAATAACACATTTTCTGGCCTTGGAAATATATTAAAAGTTATGAACAAGAAACAGGAAATGGGGTGGAGCAAAAGCATTAACTGGAGTTCTTGCTTTTGGCTTCAGTGAAAGGATCTTCCTGCTGGAGCAGGGGAACACACCTCTAGTTAACATAATAAATATAAACAGCTTCCAGCTTTTTAAACAACATCAGTGCTTGCCTTACAATGAAAATCAGATGAATGCAAACCAAAGCTTTTTTTTTTGTTAATTGTGCTTCTGAGGTGGTATTGGGGAGTCATCATTCTAACTTAATTTAGTAGAATGGACTAAGGATAGAGCAGGGAAATAGTTGGAAGCAACTGAATGTCATTTCATTTGGAGAGGGACTTTACGAATGGCTTTCTAAAGGTTGCTCTTCAAATTTAACATGACTTGCACTTCTGGATTTGTTATGAATACTAATTCTAGTATTCACTAAAATACTACAAATAGTACTAAATAAATTTTGTCCTTGATAACTCTTTGATACACAGGGAATTGATGAAAAGCTGGGGAGTTGCTGTAAGTGTGTGGAGTAAGAGTAGTTTTGGTTTTTAATTTTTTTTTCTCCAAACGTCTTTTCTTGCAGTATTTTCTAAACTTGTACTTATCTCTTCAGGATTTTTTTTCCTGAAAAACTGGCTTCCAAAATACTGAAAAAAACCCAACTTTTGCTTTCTTTCAGCTACCTTACTATGGACCAAACACGGAAATTGCTTTTGCTTCTTGAGTCTGATCCCAAGGCTTATGCTCTGCCATTAGTTGGAGTGTAAGTGTTTGTCCAGATTAATACACACATTGATTTGAGATGTATCTGAGGGATTACATAGCAAAAACCTGGTAACAGAACTGTTTCTAATTAGATTTTTTTCTTATTTCTAGTTGGCTGAGTGGAGTTACTCATATCTGTAGTCCTCAAGTCTGGGCCTGTTGCTTGCGATATTTGTTCAGTTCTTCAATTCAAGAAAGGCAAGTCACTTTTATGGGTAAAACATAGAAGCTATTGGCTGCCTACAAAAGTATTCCACAGAAATGCATGACAACATGGGCTCTGCTCAAAGATATTTGAGGGACTTCTGTGATTTATAGGATGTATAGAGGTAAGGCTGTCCGGCTTAAATGGTCTTTTTGGTTTCGGCTTCTACACAAAAATTTTCTGTGACCAAAGTGTTGGAAAGCTGAGCTGATATCTCAAAGTCAGAAGAGGGTAAACATTAATATCCTTAAGGTCACTGCATTTTAGTTTAAATAAGAAGCCACAAGCAGGAAACAGTAGTTTAAACAGTGGTGGGGTTTTGGTTTTGAACTTTTCGTAGGGGTATTTTCTTTGAGATAAGTTTTCTTCCTGGTTGTGGCTGACCAACATATTGAAGCATATTGATTTGCAGCCTCTGCTGTCCTGTTATGACTTCCTGTTAAATGTTCAGTTTTTGTAAGTGTGTTTGCATTCTGGGGTATTTCTTCATTGTGATGTTAGTGTATAATCATTCCTCGTTGTCTACATCTTTTCACTTGTAACATTTGCCAAGTTCTATTTGTGTGGAAGCTGGGAGAGAGTTCAGGTGTTTTTAGTTTGAAACTGCACCTCGGGTAAATGAAACTTTAAAATATGCTGTATGCATAAGCACTTCTGATTGACCACATTTGTTTTTAAATTATGAAATACAACCACGTTTGGTGAACAGATGTGTTTGCAATTATAGAATAGACTTCTTTCCCTTAACAACTTAAATATGTCCAAACACAGATAAGAGACCAATTAGATTATTAGATAGGCAAGTTAGATGCTTGACTCTCATTAGCTTCCACTGATTCCATCATGGATTAGGGAGATTTGATGAACCATGCAAACAGCATTAACCTCTGCAGGCTAACTGCCTAATCTGTGCATCATACATTTTTAACTCTTTAAGCTGTAAGCATAATTTTGAAGTTGTATGAATGTGCTTTTCAAGCATCCTGTTTCTACTGCTTTTTCTATCACATATATTATTTAATGAAAAAGCAAACAGATAAACACCACAAACAATCATGTTACAAGTGCTATAAAAAGAAAAACTGTTCTGAAAGCAGTTCTACCTTTTCCTGTAAACACATATTATTGTCATTATCCTTGGACTTGTTTTAAGTGCTGATTGTTGTTACTCACTACTCTCAACTTGTAGAAAAAGAGCTTCAATATAATTTTCCTTAAAAAAAAACCCTGTTTGCTAATGAATTTTTTTGAATGTTTAGGGATAACTGAGTCACTAAGTGTCTTTATAATGCATCTTCAATTAAAAGCTGAAAAGAAAATAAAGCACAATATCGTCCTTACAGATGTTTTCTTCTATGTTATGCTTGAAGTCTTCCAGGAATTCATTTAAAGTACTAAGTGATCATAAAGGTTTTAAATAAAAAGGAGATTAATTATTCCCATTTCTCTACTTTTTTTTGGTTCTTGCGTGTGGCTACAGTCATAAATCCATCTGCACTATCCATAGTCCAGCACCACTCAAAATGCTGTGATCCACCAGTTTGCTAAACTGTGAAAATTTGCTCAAAATCTAAGAGTCTTCTTCCTGTTTAAGTTATTTAAAACTGTGATTTTCTTCTGTTTTAGGGTTTTTTCAGAATCTGGGAGTTTTCTTATTGTGCTTTATTCCTTGACACACAAGGAACCGGAGTTTTATGAGTGTGTTCCATGTAGTGGGCAGACTGAGCTGGGGTTTCAGATCCTAACTTGCCATGAAACAGTTCACCTCTTCAAAGTAAGTGTCTTGCTTTCCTGCTGCATCATGGTGCTTCAAAATTTGCCTTAAAGGAGTCATTATGATGGGACTCAAATGGATGTGCAGTGTTTGAAAACGATGTAGCTCTATAAAGCTGCTTTTTCCTGGTGATTATTGAAAATTTAGTTTGTCCCTCAAATTGAGAAATTACTTCCAAAGTCAGCACTGCTCACTTTTCTAATAGCATTAAGGATCTGTCTTTTAAATGTACTGTGCTGTGTTGTACTTGGTTAGTGTTCCTTCCTGCTAGTGACCTTCTGGCCTTCTGAGCAGAGACTCAGACTTCCTATAGCTTTTGTTACTCTGGTGTGCTGTGTGCACCTTGGCCATATCTGGCAGCTGCTCTGGGGGATGCTTGCAGGAGAGCAAAACTGAGCATCATGCTTTCCTTGAAGTTGAATGCAAAAAGGAATTCAGTGTTACTAATTTCATCAAATTTTATCCATTGCAAATTTTGTCTTTGTGCAAAGTAACTCTTTGAAAGAATTTGATACTATTTCTGGGAGGTGGCTAGTAAGGTTTGAGGAAGTTCTAGGAATTCTCAGCTCCTTATGTGTCTTCCTAGGCTTGTGCAGAACCTGAAGTAGAGTTGTTAATTTGCTCAATAAATGCTGCTATGCTCTGTCAGAGAAGCATTGAGTATAACGTGTCCTGTGCTGTCTACACTGTTCTCTTCCCAATTGAATTTCCTTGTTTTCAGGGCTGCCTTCTACCTTTAGCCTAGGGACAGCTTAGCTTTCTGAAGATGACAGATCTCTCCACAGAAGCTCACTTCTGTAGTCTCCAGGAGTTGCCCAGCTGTGGTGTGTGAAACAGTACAGGAACGTTTGCTGTTTCCTGTAGTGGTGACAGCCCTGGAGGAGTATCTGAGCAGTTACAGTGAGGAAGCATCTGCTCATGGCTATAATTAGCCCAACTACTTTACAGAGTAGCAGGGGAACAGTGTTGAACAGGAAGGGAAGTTGCCTGCTTCCTTGTAGTGGTGAAAAATTTGAAAGTAGAGGGCAAGCAGCAAATAAGCACATAAATGTCCTTAAAGCTGTTTCTTTGGGAGTAGTGCCTCAGTGATTGAAAGTTTGAAGGTTTCGTGCTTCACAAATATGGAACACTTCATTCCAGAATGTTGAACCATCAGACAAGAGCCCTATCCAGTTTGAGTTGAGTGCAGAAAACCAAAATGCAGAGACTGAGTTCTTCAGCAGAATTTGCAAGAAACTACCAATCAAAAGGTAAATCTTTCAGATGCCATTTATATGCAAAAATGAAGTATTTATTGGATGAAGTTTTTGATCTCTTCTGTGCTATGTGTCAGTTTAGCTGTGCATACATTTTCTTGCATTAAGATCTGTGTATGTGCTTTTTTTTATTCCTAGAGTTAATAGTTTTCTAGTAAGATGACTGTATTTCAAGAAAACCTGCTTGGTACTGGTGGTTGTAATTTTTACAGTGGATGTTTCTAGAAAGACTTCCTCACTGATGAGGCTTTGTTCACTGTATTAAGCTTTAAGTGAGATCTGTCCTTTGAAGCAAGTCTCTAATTGAAATCTACTTAAGTTGGTAAAAATTCCTTTTTTTCTTCCCACTTTTCAGAGCTCCAAGACCTGGATAGGTTGAAACTTACTGATTTTTAAGAACCTGGCTTATCCATCAAATTTTTATCTATAAGATGGCCTTTATTTTCCCTCAAACAATGTTAGAATCTTCACTGTAGCACCTCCTATCTTTTAAATATAAATCACTGCTTTGCTGTTAGAATGTCACTTAAAAGGTGTGTTTGTGTGAGGCTGTGGGGAGAGAGGGTTTCTATCTCCTTGCTCAAAAGCAGCATTTGTATTGTCATTGTTTGATCTTAGAACTGTTTGCTGGGTGTACTCCTCAGCTAACCAGGGAGAATATGGATAGCAACTGCTTCTTGGAAAAATGATACATTGTAGATGGCACATTGAAAAACATGAAGTTTCATGTTACTGCTGCCAAGTCTGACAAGCAAACTTTTTTACTTTGGTTTATTTTGGTTTTAGTCCTCCCCAAGGCTCTTCACCCAGCAAGTTGTCAGCAAATGATCACGACTCTGGTGTGGAAGATGAGGATTTATCCCCCAGGCCAATTCCAAGTCCTCACCCAGTGAGTCAACAGGTAACTTAAATAAGTAGTTGTTCTGAGTATCTCCGATGTGACACTTAGAGCAGCAAAACTGGGAACTGGACAGTGTAAAGCTTCTCTCTCAAAGTGCTAAAAGGGGAAAACAGTGAAGAAATGAACCAAAAGTCCCAACTCCTGCTCTAGTTAACCTGTCATTTTTCCAGGATTCTAGGCACTTTAATTCCTGTATGTGCTATGGTTTGGGAGCAGAGAGAGTAGTTTCTACTTTAGGAATCTTACTGTTATTGAATGGAAGAGCTGGGGTGTCTGAGACAGAGACAGCAAGCTCTTACGGTTTTTTATTTCATTTACCCAAAAATCTGCTGCTCTGTCCTTTTTTTACTGAAGTGTGTGTACAAATACAATAAATACCAGCCCTTGTACAGCATAGGTCTAGAAGGATGTGATAGTTGTGTATAAAATATGTTCTGTTGCTGCTATCTCCTGGGTCTAAGAATAGTAAGAGGGGCCTTACAGTATATTTCTAGAAGGGGAATATGCATATTCTGAAATGTGCTCCTGAATTACATGGAGCATTCATTTAGCAGACATGGCTGTTGCACTGAATGAAAGCAGTTTTGTCCTTTCAGAATGATCCTAGAGATCTTGCTGCTTTTTCTGTACCTGGATTCTCCAATCTTTTAGGAATGTGTTTAGCATGTAGTTGGTTTGGAGCTGAGAATCATCATATATTGATTTTAAATGAGAACATTTTCTTTGAGGAAATTCTGCATTCAAAGAGCAGACAATGTTTTATATTATCATACATGTGTGTAATTGTCCCTTCAGGTTACCAGAATTTTTCCTTCAGTCCCAGAGCTGTCACTTATTTTGGATGGGAGTTTCATAGAATCAGGACAACCATCTAAGCCTGTGGGGACTTCAAATGCTAAAAGTCTACCCACAGGGCCAAATCAACCTATTAGAAAGAAGTGGTGCATGAGATCTACATGTCACCCCAGCCAGCACTCTGAAGACAAGCAGAACTTTCCTGCTAATATGGGAGATCCCTCTTTGAGACGATCACCGAATCCTATAAACCAGAAGATTCCAGGTTCAGTGCCTTGTAGAGGAAATCAAACTCTACTACAGCAGCAGGTGCAGTGTAAGAAGGCTTGCCCTCAATCAAGAAAAAGTTCAGGATCATCTTCTCCTTCAACCCCTTGTAGTGGGCCTTCCCCAGATACATCTGTGCACCACCCCAGAAAGCCATTGGAAAAACCTGTGTTAAATCCTGAAAGTGTCACACCACAGGGAGAGCCTCCAGTTAGGAGAACATCAATATCTGGTTCCAAGCAGCTTCCTGCTGTGACACAGCCAGTCCTCCACAACTCTGCTTTGTCACCACAGAGCTGCAGACAACCACCAGACCTGCAGGTGCCAGTTCAAGTGCCACCTTGTTGTCCAGCATGCAGCTGTCAGTGTCCTGCTTCTCTCCAGTATAATCCCATAAACTCATGGCAAGGAATTGGTAAAATGAGCCCCAAATACGGAGTGGAAATCCAATCGGAGATGGCTCAGCAAAATCCTTGTGCAGTTTTCCATCAAAATATCATTTGCCCAAATGTTTGCTGCAACCCAGGATATGCCACAAGCAGCCCTATAAATGTGAAATATCCTGGGAAAACAGGGAGCTGTTCTCTTGACAATGGCTTATCACCTGGAATAAGGATGCCATCAAGTGCAAGCTCCTCGAGTCCACAGTGCTGTGCAGCCCACTCCCCGTGCCTGCACACGCCTGCTCCTGCAGCAGGATCAGATAATGGGATGATGGGATTATCTCCAGATGCATACAGGCTTCTTACCGAGCAAGACAGACAACTGAAATTACTTCAAGCTCAGGTTTGTGGAAATGTCAGCTTTCTCCTCTCCCCTCTTAGTGATTATGCTTTGATAGTTCCCCTGCCAAAGGAATTAAATTAGCTGTTGTCTATCCATGCTGGAACAAGGGAGCCTGTCGTACCAGCTGCAGTCTGGGCGTGGAAAGGGCACTCAATTAGCTCTACCAATTGGTGTCCCTTAAATAAAAATTACTTGACTCACATCTAATTAAATTTTGCATGTATTTTTATGGTATTTCCATAACATGAAGGTTTATTTTTAGTTGACTGTTTGTAATGCAAACTGATACACTTTCTGTATAAATGCTTTTCTGTATACATGCTTGTCTGTGTAAAAAAAAAAAATTACTGCATAGGTTATAGGCTTTGGAATTATTGTGAACATACAGATGAAGCACAGAATGTTCTCATATGCTGCTTTTTGCATCTTCAAGCCTGCAGCTCCCAGAGCTGTTGCTTTGAAAACTTCAGTTGTCTGCATCAATTCCTGATCCGTCAGGTCTTTGTTGCTGTGCTGGAAAACTGGACTTTGGGGGTCTTGCTGAGTTCTGTTGCCTTACTAGGTTAAGTTTCTTCAAAATACCAACCCCTTCATTGCTGGCCCTGTATTTTGCAGGGTATGATTTGGGGCTGAAGAGCCTGAGTCTAAATTTTGCTGCCGGTGATGAACAATACAAACAAGGAAGTTTGCAGTACTTAAACTAGAAAATTGTAGCTGGAATATGTTTTTGGTATAGTTCCTGTGTGTAAAATCAAGCTCCCGAAGCATGGCTTGTGTGTGAGGGAAACCCCTCCTTATTGCAGCTTTCACTGTTACTGTATTTCTCCCTGGAGCTGCAAACTAATCGGTGAACAGGGTGGATGAAAATCCTAGAGAGAAGATTGCCTGGCAACCTTAATTTTATCATTTAATTGCTTAGCTTTGTAATTAATACAAAGTTGGTGTAGGGACAGTTGGCATATAAATGCTTGGCTGGTAAGTCGGTTAATAGGCTTTGTATGTGAATGAAAGGGGAGGAACACTTCCAGCAAGTGTGGTGCAAATAGGCTTTACCCAAGTTGTCTTGGTGCTGCCTCTGCCAATGTGCTTAAAGATCTTCTGTGCTAGCTCTGCCAACATCAGAATTGGTGTTTTGATTTATGCTGTGTGCACTGCTGAGAGCTGGAAGGTGTTCAGACTGTTGTGGCAGTGCAGCTTGGATTTGAATCCAGATCTTAGCAGAAGCAAATTAATTCACTTTTGCCTGTTATGGCTTATATTTTAGTGTCCAAATCCTAACTTTGTGCTGACCGTTACAGATCCAACGCTTGCTGGAAGCGCAGGCTCGCCAGGCGGGTTCCTCGGAGCCGGGAGCCCCCAGCCAGGCTGTGCAGCAGGAGAAGCCAGGGGACCTTGTTTCCATGGAAACACAGACCTCACCGCGATCACACCAGAGGAAAAGTGTGAGCGTTGCCGTGAGCACAGGTAACGCTTCCTTCTTTTAAAACACACCGGCTGGCACCACTTTTTCTGGACGTTTCTGTGGTTTGTTTGGGCATGGAGGAAATGTGTTGCAGAAATGCTGAAGCTGGGCAAACATGCACCTAGATCCAAAAAACACCTAAGTTGTTGAGGTGTTATTTGCAAGTTTAGGCTGAAATTACTTTTGTCTTAGACTACCATCACTAACAGAATGATTTTTCTGATAGCTTTAGAAAGGTGTTCTATTTAAAATTGTGTCTTATTGAAACATAACATAAAAGAAACACATCTTTTTTGATTTTATACACTGTTCTGAAAAGTAATAGCTTCTATGCCAAATAGTGTTCCAATAATTATATTATTGATGTTGTTTGTAAATCATGCATGAAGAGGAGATTGTATTTGCTTTAAGTTAGGCAAGTTATGGAGCCGTATCTGTACAGCTGCATATTAACATATTGGTTCCTGTTAAATCCATGGAAATGTTGTGATTAGTCTAGAGGAAACTTTGAAACAGGCTCAAGATCAAGGCATTAAAATGATTTAATACAACCATTTCTTTTCATCAAGTATGCTTTGGAAGAAACTAGGACTTGAATGATGTTTTGGCAACTTTTAGCTGATATAAACGGTTCACTTTTCAAATGGTGAAAGAAACGTGAACGGGAGAAAATTATTCCTCTAGCTTTACAAAGCCAGAGGCTCTCAGAAGAAAGTAATGACTTTTCCTAAATAGTTAAATCTCTAATTTTGTCCTAGGTGCTAGTTTATTTTGGAATACAGCCTCAGAAAAACAAGGCAACTCCATACCACGAGGGAAAAAAGAAGATGGAGAGATTTCTAAGGAGGACATAAACATTTCAATTAATGCTGAACAAGATTCAAGTAATACAAGTATTGCTTCTTCCTTAAGGGTGGTTGACATGCCCAGCTTTGTAGAGAGTATTCACCTTGTGGAAGAAGGAACTAATCAGAACACTCCCCAGTAAGTAACCAGAAACACTCTGTGCTCACATAATGGGCTGAACTGCCTTACATAAGTTATTACTTCTGTAATATTTTTTCTTCAGGAGTTATAAATAGTCTGACTTCAATTGTTGTGTTCTCTCCCTTCTTGATTTTTTTAATTATGCTTTGAATTGTACAGCTCACCAAAACACAGTTGCCCTTAGAGTCTGCATTTATCAGTCATGCAGACGTAGCTCCCCTACCTATCAGCAGTAGCTGATGGCAAAAGCCTTTGACTTGCAAAAGCATGCACTGTGCTGGCAGCATTCCTTTTCTTACCTTAAGTCCTGAGTGGAAAAGGAGGTGCTGCTATAGTCAGTTGTTTTCCTACAGTGGCTTTTCCTTGTCAGCATTCGGAGCCCTTCCAGTTCTGAGGGGCTTGGGATGAGGAGTTTATGATTATGTGGCTGTTCCCTGAGTTTCTCTTTATTTTATGCCTAATTACTTTGTGTGTGGTGCATGCAGGTACTGACTTCACTGCTGTTAATTGAATTATTTTTAAGCTCAGATTCTTTATAGTGCAGTGACTAATCTCAGACTAATTTGGGAAGTGGTTTTAAAAATATTTTTAATTATCTATATGGATGCTATTTCTACGTAGGAATAGCTCAACAATTTAGCACTTTAGTGATCTAATATTGTCTAAGTATAAAAAGCCAAAGGAGAGGGGATACCCTTCCAGTTAAATTAGGTTTCTAAAATATTCATATTGAGAAAGATGATGGTAATTAAGCTATAACTTAACTATTCATAGTCCTTGATTAAAGTACTATCTGCAAACATGTACTGCTACCACAAATATTATGGATTCAGATCAATCTTATGAATATTGTATTTTAGGACAATGCCATCTTAAGATTCTCTTCAACTTGGATTCATAAACCTGTAAAATAGCTGTTAAGTATCTTATAGTAAGAATGTAGAGCATTGCCCAGATTTCTTTGAGGAGGAGGAGGGGAACATTTTTGGGAATGATGAATAATTGCTAGTGTAACAGTAGCTGATAACCTACATTGACTATCTGGTATGTCACGTGGTTTAAATCTTATCGCTTTCAACACAGGCAATTGATCAGTTGAGTTCTGAAATTCCCTTATCTTACACTTGTCTCCTCAGGAGGAACAGGAAGGGGGAGGAGGGTCGCTTAAGGATCTTCTTGGGATGATAGTAGTATTGATATGTCTGGTCTCCAAAGGCTTATGCCATGCACACACCAACTGAGGGGGGGTGCAGAGCTTTGTGTTGTAACTCATTCAGAGTATTTACCCTTTTTACCCTTTTCAGCTCTTCTTTCACATCTCTTATTGAAAAATATTTCAGCTAGGTGTTTGTTCTCAGTTTGTGATACTCAGTGTGCATGTGTGTACTTGTAACTGTCTTTGAGAAGTTTTTGAACTGCCACAGGAATCCCATGATAAGTTATGCAGCTTGGTAAAAGCTGCTTTTTGAATGTCATGTGTCAGAGCATATGGAAGGCATTTGTTCCTAAAGGCTTGTAACTTTCCTTTCATCTGGTTTGAGGTTAAGTCGTGGAATGTCACTGAGCTTTGACTAGTCCAGAGATACCATTGCCACTTTCAAATCATCTTTTGACAAACTAGTCAGGCTGTTGTAGTTGCACACTTGGAGGTGTATTTCCTCAGTCCTCAAATGACTTTTGAAAGAAAGGGACTGCAGAAAGGAGCAAAGCCTCAAGCAGCAAGCAAACTAAAACACGTCAGGATCTGTTTGCAGTGCTTGATTGTTCTCCTTCTCTGATGCTCATGAAAAAATAAAGTACATGTAGTGGTAATGATGCTTTTGCTGTTTCAAGGAAGTGTGTAGCTATCTTGATGTTCTCTTCCAGGACTGGAAACGTTTCCCAAGCACTTGTTCATGGTTCATCGTTGGAAGAAAGTGTCGGTGTGTCTTTACAGAAAGAGCCATCGGAGGGAGCCAGGAGCCAGGTGGTGGTAACAAGTGAGCAGAGCTCTGAGCCACCCGCCTCGCTGCTGCCTCGGCAGCCCTCAGAGGAGCAGAAGCTTTACCAGGACTTACTGGTAATTCATGCACATTTTTATATTCTGCACGGAATGTAACAGTCAGAGCAGCACCCTGCTAAAGTTGTGATGTGGTATTGGCATGAATGAAAACTGCGTGTGGTTTTCAGATTCACATTGTGCTCTACAGAAGGCTCCAAGTTTGTGGTTCTTCAATTTTTTTTAAATGTTAAGTGGTTGTTTTGTACTTGTCTTTCATGCATACATGGAGTACTGTCTATTATCTAATAAATAATAATTCTTTAATTCAAAGGTATCAGCTGATAACTTCCCAAATTAGTGGCCTTTAAAATTACACAGCATTTTACCTTCAAGTCCCTTAAAGGGCAGATCTTTTAATCTTGAAGAGTATCAGTATGTGATGTGTTTAAATTCAGAACAGACTCTTATAGAAGGCTTGAAGTGTAAGATATTCCAGTGTTAGACTACACTGCTGTGAGTTTAAGCGATTGCATCTGAGCTAAATCTGAATTTTCATTCTTTGTCAGAATAAGCTATTAATCCATCAAGTTGTATTTGAAGTTGTGTAAGAATAAGTCAGGATTTTGGTATTTGACAGCTCCTGCATGTCATGACGTTTCTGCCATGTGGTCTTTTCCCTGCTCCCCTTTTCTGTAGGGCCAAGTAAACCATCTCTTGAAGTCCTCAGAAGAGCAAGATCACTTGCCTTTAAAGTCAGGATTTGTTAATGATGATGGTCCTAAGTATCAGGATATTGATGGTACAGCAGAAGTGGCTTCAGAGACTGACACAGGAGGGGTGGACAAAGAGAGCGTCATTAGTGCCACACTCAAACAGCTGAGGAGTCTTGGAGTGACAGTGGACTCACCTGGCAATATGAAGGAAAATACCCACAAAGTGGAGAGTGCCAGGTAAAATACTGGTGGTTTTGAGTAGTAGTGTGTAGATCCAACTGAAAATGAAGATTTGGCTCAATGAGTCAAGAGAAGACTCTGTTCCCTGCCACTGGGATTTGGATGCAACTTGATCTGCATTTCCTGCAAAATTGAAATGCTGGCTCATGCTGTGGGCATTTCAGATAGGTTTAAGAGCTCTGCAAGCAAAACTCAGATTATTTAAATATAATACAAGTAGCTCTAGCTGTTAGAGCATCTGGTGATTCTTAAAGCATTGTGCATGCAGTAGCATGCAGTTCCCTAGAATAACAAGGAAACTTTGGGCACTTCTTTGGTCTGTGTCAAAGTATTCCAGAGAAATTCTGGACTTGGGAGACTGAATGTTAAGCAGCTGTGTATTTTATCATTGCTTCTTAACTTTTGTCTTGCACTTTACCAGAATATGTGAAATTGTTACTCTGGCTTTGGTATCTAATCAAAACTGGTTCTGTCCTAATTGCTTGTTGCTGTGGGTGCTGTGCCTTGAGCAGAGAAAGTGCTGGAGAGGGAAACAGCCTTGTTGAAACAGAGGAAGGAACAGAGAAATAACTTCTGAAGGAAGGTTTTTAGGCACAGGAATTTACTTGTGTAGCTGTGTAGGCATAGGCTGACTGCCTGGTACAGCTTCACTTTCATCCTTATTGTCTTTTTGATCCTAGGATGTAGCTGTTCTGTAAACAAAAAGTCTAACCACCTCCTAATTAATCTTCTCTTCAGCCATGTGTCAAAAGCTGTTTCCAGTCATACAGTTTCTAACCTCTTTTCTCTCCTTTTTACTTGTATTTTATTGGGTGTTTTTCTGGAATTTCTGGACTACCTTCCTGCGTGGACAGTCTGTCAGTGTTGTTTCAATGTCAATAACATGCTAATGTGTGAGCCCATAAGGCAGAACTGGAGCTCTTGGGGATTTTTCTTCAAACTTGGGGAGTGGGGTGGAGTTCTTCCTTCTGCCACTTTCAAGACTGATAAACAATTCTGAGAAAAGGTCCACAGCTCAGCAGAGAAGGAAACAACAGTGCAGCTCCATAGCATAATAAGTGGTTGTTGTTGTTCTGAGCCAGTTTATTCTCCCTGGGCAAACTTCAGAATTTGTGCTCAGTGAAATGGGAAGCCTCTTAATTCTTAATATGAGCAGCTTTGGTTTGTGAGCTTATATATTAAGTGTGAACTAAATGCAGTGGTTTACAACCATTACTGGTGTACCAGAGCTTGTTCTTTCAGTCTTTAAACATTTGATATATATACAAGAAATTGCTGTACCAGGCAACAGAACAAATGAACATTTCCCATTTGAAGATACTTCAAAAACTAGAACCTTGTAGGCTTCTGGAAACAGATGCTATGTCAGAATTTCTGTAAAAATCCTGGAATTACCATGCATTGGGGAAGATGTTCTTGGTCTCAGTCATTTGGCTTGTATTTCTAGCTATAAAGTTTGGGTTGGATGGTAGAATTCAGAGCTGTAGGATCAGACACACATGATGTCACATTCACTGGTGAGAAAAGACCAAGAGCTCAAACCTGCTTTAAATGCAAAACCAAAACCAGCTCTGTAACCTGCTAGAGATGAGTGGCCCTTCATATGAGGGTGCTGTGTATTGAAGGAGAAGGGAGTATCATCCATCCTCTGACAGTGTTTGGATACTGTGGGGATGAGCAGCTGCTCTTCAGTATGTGCAGATAATATGATCTCAGTCCTGATGGAGCTATGGTGTTCAGAAGAGAGGAGAAATCAGTACACTGAGCAAAATTGTGAAATTCATGCTTTTCCTGTAATGCTAAGCTAACTTTTTGATGCTTTATTTCAGCATTTTGGCGTGCATAAGTCCAGAAGCAGTGGTGCCTGGATTAAATTCCATGTCACTTGGCAGTGTCAGCATGTGTCCCAATGTTGTTGATCTGAGCATGGAAGCAAATGCTATAGCACTCAAATATCTCAGTGAAAATCAGTTATCCCGACTGTCTCTCAGCCACTCAGGCCAACATCCTCCTGCAGATTTCTCCTTCCAAGACATCTTGCAAACAAATATGGACAAGAGCATGGTGGGTCTGAGTTTAATTTCACCCAACAACATGTCCTTTGCAACCAAGAAGTACATGAAGCGATATGGGCTGATACAGGGCAATGACAGCAGTGAAGATGAAGAGGAACTGCAGGCTCAAGATGGCAATTTTGGCACTGGCAAAAGCATGCCAGACAAAAACTGTACTCCTGTGTTGGACAGCTTCAGCCACCGGACTGAATTATCCAAAAGAATGGATGGAAGACCTCCCATTCACCTAAAAAGTCACAGCAGAGAGTTGACTACTAATGCTTCTCCACCAGAATTAAACAGCCCAGTGTTAAGAAATACTACAAATGAAATTTTTCCTCCCAGAACAGATCAAGCAGATGAAAACTCGTTTCAGTTCCTAAAGGATTTAAAATCAAAAACCAGATTGTTACCTGGGAGGGTTGAATTCACTGAACAACCTGTCAGGAAAGATGAAGGAGATACTCAGGCCTTCTGTGGAAATCTACATACTCCAACTCTTGAAATGTTAAACCAGTCAAACAGTATAAATTCTGTTGGCACCATTCTTGATGTGAAACAACTCAGGCAATTACCAAAGCTGTTCTGAACATCCCCTGAGATGGCTGCAACCACTGCTTCAAATCAGAGGGACCTCTCTGTAAAAGACTACAGGAAACCACAGATTGAGCTGTCTTTGAAGAGGTCACTCTGTTGTAGCAATGTAAAACTGAGTTTTCAGCCCAGCTCAGGGACAGCCACCTCAAAGTGCCTGGCTGAGGCAGTGCTGATCAGCATTGACATATGTGTGCACTTTTGTTTACAGTTAGGTGTGATTTTAAAGCATATTGAAGGTGAATCAACCTTGAGCCCAAGATGTACTTTTAATATAATTTTAACAGTGGTGATTACTTAAGTGTTCTTCTGTAGACTTTTTTAAAAACAGACTTTTCCATGTTTGTGCCAGCTGTGAGCCACTGATAATGTGTGTGGCAGAGCAGGGGTAACAGAACTAAAGCACTAATTTCCAGAAGTTTGTTGAAATGGTTGGATTACTGTGTGGGCGTTGTGTCTGTGGGGAAGGGAAGTATAACTTTGGCTTTACTTTGCATAAAATTATTTTGAATTCAGCCAAATTGGCACATGTAACTCTCTGTATCATGAAATCTTTGAAGGAAAGGGGGGAAAGCTGGCACTTTTTAAACTTTTGTGATTGTTTTTTTCACCTCTCGGTTTTCTATTTATTTAAAATTACATACTGCTCATAAAAGTCAAAGGTTCCATTAAAAAAATTAATCTTCAGTTGTCTAATGCTGCTTTTATTTAAGACATATGTGGCTTCCCAGTCATTGTTAGAACCTGAAGTTCCCTGGTTCACCTGCTACTGAGCTCCTCGAGGATCTGATACTGGGTGGTGGGGTATGCAGAAATAATAGATTTACTTGGTTCTGAATTAACACGTAAATATTCTGTCACCAAGCACTACAGTCTATTAATGAAGCAGCTCTTTTCCATAACCTTGTGATGATAATATTGCACAAGGTGAAGAATTTGGCTGGAAGTGGTGATTCATTCCCATTCCCGGTGGGAGGACAGTGGAATGGTGGTGGAGCCATGTGTTTTCTCACTGGCCTTTTAGTGCATCAGCATTCTCTTAACAGGCATTGGAACAAACTTTGTTTTAGTGATGGCATTGTCTCAACAGCAGTTCAGCCGGTGGTGTTGACCTTGCCTTTCCTGTTCTGAGTGTTAAACTAGAGATTAAAACACCCCCCACTGAAATCCTGGGCCTTTCCCAGTCAAATCCTAAGGACTGCAGTGTTAGTTCATGGTATGTTTGAGTGGGCACTAATTGCTAATTAATTTTTTACTGAATTAGGCTACGATAAGCCATGTGCCATTTTGAAGCCAGTACAGAGAGAGGAAGGCAGCAGCTGCCTTTAAGCCGTGTCAGAATTTCTCCTCTCACGCAGCCTCTTCCATCAACAAGGATATTTGCTTCCTTTCAGGAAAGGTGCTACTTTGCTGTGCTGAAAAATAAAACCTTTCTCAGTCCCTGAATCTCCCCTGGATCAGGCATAAGCTTATTATCTGCCAGCACATTTTCTGCTGAATCAGTCAAAAAATAGTTAATGTTTTTGAACATTCCAGTGAGATGAATGAGGCAATTCATACCTCTGAGCTATTGTTGCAGGGTTTTGTTCTTTGTTTCCTATTGTAAAATGTCTGGAAACACAGGAAGATGACAGTTGTATTGGTTAATATTTTAAAGACTTTCTTCAAATGCTCAAGGGCTAGAAACAATTTGAAAACAAAAGCCAAACTACTTGCACACAGCTCAGGACATGGGTGTGGTGTTATAATAAGTTACACAAATCATATAATCCTGGACAGCAACCTCCGAGCAAGCAAAATGTTAATTTACTGGTCCAAAACAACAAAAAACACCCTTCCCTTTAAGCAGAATTTTCCTTTCATAGTGTGGTGCTGAGTAATTTCAAGATGTCTGGACTTTTTTTTCCTGAAAAAACCTGCTGCAATTTCAGGCAGAAAAATACATGGAAAGCCAGGTCTGGCTTTGTTAACTGAGCACTGGGGCCCAAGCTCTAGAGCTGCCTCATCAGGCAATGACATGGCTAATGGGGCAACATTAAGGCTTTATTGATTTGGGGTTTTTTTCTTCTATTGTTTCTAGCTATTTTTTATTGTAATTAAGGGAAGGTATTTATAGTGCTAGTTGAAAAGGTGCTGGGCCTGCTCGGAGCATCACTGACCGCTTCACTCTGGATCATTTTGGTGCTCCCCACCCTGACTGAGGGTTTGATCTCTCTTCACTTGAAGAGGTAAAAATGCGGGCCGGAGGTGGGTTGAGCGCGGTCCCGGCTCCCACGGCAGCGGGCACGGCTGCGAATGGCCCTGCAGCGGCCCTCGGTGCTCAGAAGATGCTCGGCTTCCTAATCTCCCCCGCCCAGCCCCGGCTGTTCTATCTTTAACGCTTCCTGTTGGTGAGAGGAGCCGGCTCGAAAATGGTCGTGTTTCCTGGCGGGAGGCACGGCGGGCTCTCCGGCGCGTCGTGACCGCCCCTGCCCCGCCGCCCCACGCACGCTGCCGGCATCGTGCGGGCTCCTGCCGGCCGGGACAAGGCCCCGGCCCCGGCCGTGCCGCGGGGGGAGCGCCCGGGGCTTGTGGAAACCTCTCCCACGGCCGCGTCCAGAGCGGGAGGCTGAGGGGAAGGAGTGAAAGGAAGAATAACAGCTCCGGCATTTCCCCCTGCGGGAGGGCGCGCAGGTGGCGGGGAGACAATGGCGACCCCCGCACCCCGGCCCCGCCGCCGCCC
>VZRS01007579.1:0-26357 GCA_013398055.1 Ifrita kowaldi
TCTGTGAGAACCGGGACTGGAACTGGGGGAGCTGTGGGGTGGGAGGTGTCCCCACGTGTGTCTGTGCCCCGTGCGAGGGGTTTGTCCCCATGGCCTGTGAGTCACCCAGGGGGATCCCTGGCAGGTCCCCAATATCCCCCCCGAGGTTTCCCCAGTGCAGGGGCTGTCCCCCCCCCATGTCCTGGGGTCTCTGGGGGGGTGTGCCCCCATGGGGGACGTTCTGCCGTGCCAGTCCTTGCACATGGACACCCTCTGGGAACAGTCAGGATGATCCCTGCACGTGAGCTGATCCATAGGGAGAGAGTGTCCTTGTGCCCTGACACGTGTGCCTGTCCGCAGTGCCCTGTGTGCCTGCTTGGAAAGGAGAGGGTGTCCCCATGTCCTTGGGTGTCTGGACCCTGTGGCTGCCCTCCAGGCACGCAGGTGTATCCATGGGAAGGGGTATCCCTGTGTTCCCACCTGGGTGGGGAGGGTGTGCCCAGGCCTGTCAGTGTCTCCAGGTGCTCCATGATCTCTCGGCTGAGAGAATTGAGATTGTTCAGCCTGCAGAAGAGGAGGCTCTGGGGAGAACTTGGAGCCCCTTCCAGAGCCTAAAGGAGCTCCAGAAGAGCTGGAGAGGGACTGGGGACAAGGGATGGAGGAACAGGACACAGGGAATGGCTTCCCAGTGCCAGAGAGCAGCGATGGATGGGATATTGGGAAGGAATTGTTCCCTGGGAGGGTGGGCAGGCCCTGGCCCAGGGTGCCCAGAGCAGCTGTGGCTGCCCCTGGATCCCTGGCAGTGCCCAAGGCCAGGCTGGACATTGGGGCTTGGAGCAGCCTGGGACAGTGGGAGGTGTCCCTGCCCCTGGCAGGGGTGGCACTGGATGGGCTTTAATGTCCCTTCCCACTTACACCATCCTGGGATTCAGTGATTCCGTGATTTTTCTGTGAGGCATCTCCCCTGCCAGCTCAGGCAGGGCTGTGGCTCTCTCCTGCCATTTCACAGTGCTCACTTGGTGCTTCCTGGCTACCAAGGCAGGGAGTCCCCAGGAGGCCTGGGAACGTCAAAGGGCCTGGCTGGGAAGCACTGGAAACCTCGTATTTGAGCACTTTGAAGGGCCTCAGAGTTTGGTATTGATGTTGACCCAAAATCCAGCTGCATTCCATTTAAACCCAAACCTGGGCTTGGCAGTGCTGGGTTCAGATCCGGACTCAGTGCTCTGAGAGATCTTTTCCAACATGAGCAATTCCATGATGCTGGGATCACAGCTGTGTTACGTGCAGCCTTGCAGCAGGTTTGTACGTGACAGGGTGCTGCAGTCACTAAGGAGGAGACTTGTGGCAACTCCAGGGAGTTCTCAGGCTCTTGCTGTTGGAATTCTTGTTCTGACTGGTAAATCTCCTCACAACAAACAGCCCTGGAGCTGCTCCGAGGACGCTGTCACTGTTCATAATTAATTAATACCCTTGTTCTGCCTTGCAAAGCGTTTGGGAAGTGGATGCAAAGCTCTCCGGGGCAGCCCAGAGGCAGGGAGCAGGCAGGAGCCAGGTGAGCTCCAGGGCTGGCTGTACCTGCTGGGCCACGTCCGTGTGCCGGCAGGTTCCCGGAGTGGATTGGGAAGCTCAGTTCACCAGGAGTTTCCCATCTCACGGCTCACAGCTCTGTGCTCAGCTCACAGGGACAGCTCAAGTGGCCTAAGCTTCATCCCGTCTGTCCTGCTGGGGCTTGGGGTGCTCCAGGACTGGAAAAAGGCTTTTTCCCTGAGCCATCAGCCATGGAGGCCGTTCCCAGTTCAAGTGGTGTGCCGCGTCCGGGTGAGTGGAGGGGCGGGAAGGGGAAGTGCTGGGCAGGGAAGAGGCTGAGGTAGTAACAGGGAAAAGAGAAAGTGGGAAGGAGCAGGCTGGGCTGTGGGATGAGGTGTTGTCCGTTCTCTGGTGCATCCAAGTCCTTGGCAAAGTCCTGAGAGCACCTGAAGTGTTGGTGTCCTGGTGTTGGACAGTCTTTGAGCTGGAGTGAGTGGATGAGTGAGACTGGAATCGATTTTCAAGGCTTTAGCTCTGGAATGAATGGTAAGACGCAGTGGAAGCGTGCAGCTGGGCTGCTGCTTCCTGCAGCATTTTGGAGGATTTTTCTGGCTCCGGTCCTGGCACGTTCCCATTGCAGTGCTGAAGGGATCAACGCCTAAAGCAGATGTGCAGGGACCGGGACCGAGGAGCTGCTTTCGTTTCGTAGCAAAATGTGTTTGCCACAAATATTCTGGATTTAAAATAAACCACTGTCAGGCTACAGAAACCTCACTCCTCTGTTAACCCAGCTGTTACACTGCTGGCAGCACCTCTCCCAAAAGAGCTTACATTCAAAGGGAGTGAGATTTGTCCAGTCATGCCCTTGATTTATTTTTTTCCGACTTCATCTCTTCTGTTTTGTGAGAATGGAAAGGCAGAGTTGAATTCAAGGCTGAAGGTTTTCATGGAAAGAATCTGTTTGGGAACTGATATGGAAAAGGAAAGGCACGTAAAGAGCAAAAAACATGGAATTCGAGACTGGTTTGGCTGGGAGGGACCTTAAAGCTCATCTTGTTCCACACCCTTGCCGTGGGCAGGGACACCTTCCACTATCCCAGCTTGCTCCAAGGATTGAATGAATGAATTCAGGGAAGTAGTTCAGCCTTTACCTTCTCTTTGAAGAGGCTGTGTGGCTTTTATTGGGTTAAAATACTGCTGTTAAACGTGCATGGTGTTCTGCTGGGCAGCATCTCTCACCAGAGGAATTGTTGTCAGCCCACACTTGGTTTGTGGGAATTGAATGTCGGTGCTTATTATCAGGAGTACCTGATTTCAGCACACAGAAGTTTAGGGAAATTATTGTTGGATGCAGCAATCTCGTGTGGGTGTTAAATATTGCTGAGGAGCTTTGGAGTGGGAACCACTCTTTGTTTATAAAATGCTGTTGTGGGCACATGACACACACATGCACCCCAGACCTGTTTGCTGGGACAGCCTGACGCTGAATTTCCATCCCCACGGCATCACACCACATATCCTGGGCTCAGGAATGGGAGCAAAGGTCAGTCCCTACTGCCAGCACCCCGGACAAGGTGGAAATGAGGCCAAAGTGCAGCAGGGCCCCAGCCCTGAGCCCATGTCATGGGGCTGTGGCAGGGGGAGACACCTGTTGGGGAGGCACAGTTTGCAGTTTATTCTCCTGGTACTGGATTATTCTCCCTTCTTGCTGCTGGGAATGGGAATGTTTCATTCCTAAAGATTTTATCAGTGCTGAGCAGAACCTTCCTGTGGGTAATTGGCTGTGTGCCAGCTGGTGGATACATGTGGAGTAACACTTCTACTGGAATTCAGACTGAAAGCAGCTCTGGCAGGGATTCAGCCTGGATCTGAGTTAGAGGATCCACGGGGTCCAGAGCAAGCTTGATTGAATGGAGCTGGGGTTCATTCGTGTGCTGAGAGATCATGGGGCCAAACACAATTTCTGAGCAGAGAAAGGAGATTTACGAGTCAGAAACTTGTGGGCAGAACTTGTTCATCCCATGGTCTGAGTTTGCTGAGGGCTCTGGAATAAGACACGTTCATGTGCTTTGAATGTCATTAGCAGAGGTGAATCCAAGAGCTGGAGAGGGACCCTGGACAAGGGCCTGGAGGGACAGGACAAGGTGGAATGGCTTCCCACTGCCAGGTGGGATATTGGGAATGAATTCTTGGCTGTGAGGGTGGGGAGGCCCTGGCACAGGGTGCCCAGAGAAGCCGTGGCTGCCCCTGGATCCCTGGCAGTGCCCAAGGCCAGGTAGGATGGGGCTGGGAGCCACCTGGGACAGTGGGAGGTGTTCCTGCCATGGCAGGGGTGGCACTGGATGAGCTTTAAGGTCCCTTCCCACCCAAACCAATCTGCGATTCTGAGTATTTTGTTGATAGAGGCAAGAATAAATATTTTGTGAGCCCTTTGTGGCCCTGCAGTTGTGCCCCCTGAGATGTGTGTGGTCACACTTGGGCTGGCCCCATTTGCTGGCACCAGCGTGTGTTTTTACAGAAATACCCTGGACAGTTGTGTTTGCTTTGCAGGGAAATCACCTTGAAGCTGCCCAAAGTGCAGGAAGGTCCCTGGTTTAGCAGGTGAAGAGGTTGGAATGAGGATAATAAGGGCAGAACTCCCTGTGCCACCTGCTCCATCCCTTGTCAGCTGGTTGGGAAGAAGGATTTCATTTTTGCTGCTCTCAGTTGGGCAGTGCTGGCACTGCAGTGTGGGGTCTGTGCTGGGAAGGTCACTGCAGTGGTGTGACCGCTGGACTCTGGTGGGGGCACAGGTCAGGCCGTGAGGGGAGGGACTGGCTCGTGCCCAGGGTTTTCCAACAGCTGCCCTTGGCAGGCGAGGGGAGCTGGGAGAGAGTTAGGCTGAGACTGCTGAGAATTCCTTTAACACCTGTAACATCTTTTCCTTAGGTTATGCCTGCCGTAACATCTCCACCTCCAGTGCCCTCCAGAGTAAGTGTGAAGCCTTTCTATAAATCCATTTTTTCCTTAAAATCTGTGGAGCAGGAGCTGACCCCACCCCGGTGTTTGTTTGCAGACAGAACCCACGTCAGCTGTGATATCAAAGGGGATGTTGCTGTCGTGCGCTTCAACACACCAAATTCCAAGGTATTGAAAATTCCCATTGAAGGCTAAGAACTTTTCTAACCTTACAAAGTTGGGAGCAAAGGAGAAATAGGAAAAGGAGATCTTGGGATTTCAATGAGACATCCAGAGATGCTTCTTGGAATACTTTGTGTGTGCTAAGCTAATTTTTCTCTCTCCCAGGCACTTATTAAGGTCTTATTAAGTTCCGAATCTTAAAGAAATCTTAAAAAAATTCTAAATCTTATTAAATTCTTGGATTCAAGGTGGTTAAAGAGTGTGTCCATACTTCAGTGCTTTGGAATCCATAAATGCTTCTGATTCTATTATCATGGATACGATATAAATAGAACTCATTTTCATTTTTTAGATCAATACAGCTGCAGTTGTTCAGGTATCAGGAGGCAGGAACTCTGTAAATGACATCTCAGGAATACATCTAAAAATGCATTTTGGAGTCTCATAACCAGTGGTGAATTTTGGATGTCATCTCACAGATGGAAATGCTCTCTTTGAAGCTATGGCAGAGCTTGCAGTAAAAAACTGGTTTTTAAAGCTAAGCAGCTGAGCTGGTCTGATGATATATGAGATATAAAGGTTGAATTAGTAGTGCTACAAAAAGTCTTGTACTAATTGTAGCAGACAAGAAGAGTTTTTTTATATAGTCCTTCCTTTTGAGGAGGGGCAGCAGTCTCAGGTTTGAAATATCCTATTTTCCATGAGGATTTTGGTGGTTCCTGAAGAACCCAGGCTGGATTTGTCCTGCTTGTTGCAGCCTTTCAGTAAAGCTGGAGGGGTGTCGTCAGCCTGGTCTGGGGAAGGTGTCCCTGCTTGTTGCAGGGGGTTGCATGAGATGACCTTGAAAGGTCCCTTCCATCCCAAACCATTCTGTGATTCTATGATTATGTAGAAAAAAACCCATTTACAAGCTCATAAAATCAGTGTTTGGGGCCACAAAGCCACCAGTGGGGAGGTAAAGGAGGAACTTCCTAACTAAAGATGACCTGCTGCAGGGTTTTATCCTGGAGTGGGTTTTGTGCTAGGACAAGGCTGAAGTTACTTGCAGCAGACCTGGGCTCCAGCTGAGCTCCTGCTGACGGTGCTGCTTTGCTCCCAGGTGAACACCCTGTCCAAGCAGCTGAGTGCAGAGTTCACCGACGTCATGAACGAGATCTGGGCCAACGAGGCTGTGAAGAGCGCCGTGCTCATCTCCTCCAAGCCGGGCTCTTTCATTGCTGGAGCAGATCTCAAGTAAGCACAGGGCCTCAGGAGCTGACGGAGCTGTTTGTCCAGCAGTTTGTCCTTGACATCTCCCCGGGGTGAGGCACAGGCTGGGAGGGCAATCCACGTGCTCAGGATGCCAAAGTTGCTGGAATGAAGTGAGGACCTCGGCAAAGAGGGATGTGGCGAGTCCTTTAACCCGTCCTGGCTGTGGCACTTGCTCGCTCCTTCCTGCGTGCTGGGGTGCAGCCAAGGAAACCCGTCCTGGCTCCGGGCTGGGCATTGTCCTTCGGTCTGGGGTACAACGAGAGTGGGTAATTCACATGCAGGACTCGTTTAAGCTGGGTCGGAGTGCCTGGAAGCCTTCCAGCCTGGCCCCTCGCTTGGGCAGGGTTTGGCACTCTGCCCTGTGCTGAGCAGCCTCCCAGGCTCCCTGGGTAACTTTTCCAGGGTGTGGGATGATCCTGTGGGTGCCCACTGGGACCTAGAATGCCATTGAGTCCTACTGCTGACACTGACAGGACAGAATAGTTGCTTAAAGACATTAAAAGCCAGAAAGCTCTGAGGAAGGAAGGTAAATTACAAATAGACCCTCCAAAACCGTGTTAGGTTTTTGGCTGGCCTTGTCCAGGGACAGAGACTCGCTCCCTGTGCAGGAGGGAAGGAGGTGAGTAGAGCAAAGGCCAGGCTGTGGTTAAGAGGTGTCTCCTGGCCTCAGCATCTCCAGCCTCCCAAATTGCTCCTGCCTGGCACAGGCTGCAGGCCTCCAGGAGAATAATTGGCACAGGGAGTCTCTAATTGGCAGTGTGGCATCAGAGCACTGGCCATCTGCTCTTCTAAAGAGTGATCCTGGGCTCTTTCCTCTACCCTTCCTGGCAAGTGCTTTTGGGCTTCCTGTGACCCTTCCTCCTGTCCCAAAGGCTTCCAGAGCCCTGGCACAAGGGATCCCATTCAGTGCCTCAGGCACAGCCCGTGTCAGCATGCAAGGCCTGACCCTGCTGGGTTTGGTCTCCTTGTGTTGTCTGATCCAAAACTGGGGCCTGAGCAGCTCTTGCCTGCCTGTCAGGCACTGGAGATTGTAGGAAAACAGGAACAAACTCGTCAAAACCTCTCATTTTCCTGCTGTTTTGTCGGTGCTTTTCCTGTCCTGATCCACCTCTCTCCTGCCCTCAGCATGCTTGAAGCCTGCAAGACTGCTCAGGAAGTGACTCAGCTCTCTCAGGACGGACAGAAGATGCTGGAAAAGATTGAGCACTCTCCAAAGCCCATCGTTGCTGCCATCAGTGGCAGCTGCCTGGGAGGAGGGCTGGAGGTACTGGACAATCCCGGGGCTCTCAGCAGGAGTGGGAGCTGACACTGCTGGTTCTGTGATTATCCAAATGATGCCTGCAGGACTGGTACTGCGAGAGGGGTTTGGGAGCTGAGGAGGGCTCATTACATCATGTAAATGAGTTTGTGGCAAGTTAATGGCTTAGCTGTGCTTCAGGGCTCTGCCATGTGAGTTCTGCTGCTGCTGTGGAAAGAGAGCAAATCAAATCTGAACCTGTGTGAGCCAGGCTAATATTTAGATGAGTGTCCCAGGGAAAACCGGCTGTTTCCAGCAGGCGTTGGAGCTGCATCAATGCTGCTGGCAGAGTTCAGCCTGGAAATTGCTGCTTTTCAGATGAAGTGAGTTTTGTATCCCAGCAACTTCCATTCTTTATAGGGCTGCTGTGAGAGGAGTGAGTGTGGGGACCCAGCCAGGCTCCACCCTGCCGGCAACTCCGCTGCAGCACCTTGGCTGGATCTTCTGCCTTGTAACCTCCATCTAGGATTTTGTAAACTGCAAGGCTCTGCTCATTCCTGGAGCAGAGTTGTTACTAAAGCAGTGTAATCTTGGAATGGAGTCTCTTCAGTTTGTACTGATTTCTCAAGCAGTCACAGCTTGTTACACCCACTTTGTTGACTCATCTGGACTTGGCAATCCAGGGATAAACCAGGACTCATGGCTGATCCATAGATGGGACTGTGCTCTTGGTGTGGTGAATTAATTAAGCCCTTGATGGTCTAGGTGAGATTTAAAATCAGCTTGGGAGTTTGATTTCATCTCGTACATGCTTGATGTCATCCCGCAGAAGAAGCCATCAGTGAGCACAGAGGGAGTTTGGGCAGTTGGATTAAGGAATTGGGGCAGGGTCATGAGGAAAGCTGAGGCAGTGTGTGGGAGAGAGCTGTGTGATGGATGCCCAGTTCTCCTGTGGTCTTTCATAGGGAATCTCTTCCTTGTCTCTTCCATTTTTTAAGGTTGCCATTGCCTGTCACTACAGAGTAGCAACAAAGGACAAGAAAACAGTCCTGGGAACACCTGAAGTGTTGCTGGGTCTCCTGCCCGGAGCAGGGGGTACTCAGAGGCTGCCAAAGATGGTGAGTAAGAGACAACCTGACTCTATAGCCCCTTCTGCCTGGCAAGCTCCCACTCTGGAATCCTTTTTGTGTCCTTCCAGGTGGGACTTCCTGCTGCCTTTGATATGATGCTGACTGGGAGGAACATCCGTGCGGACAGAGCCAAGAAGATGGGGCTGGTTGACCAGCTGGTGGAGCCACTAGGTCAGACACGGTGTCTCTCAGTTCCTGTCAAGGAACGTCTTCCCTCACCAAAATGTGTTCAGAGGTCTTGCCCTGCTCTGCAGGGGAATCCCTGTTCCCACCTTACAAGCACAGGGACCTTGAAATGTGAGGCTGTTGCAGAAGCTGAGTGAACAGGAGAGGTCAGCATGGAGGGCAGGCCTGCTGGCTCTCCTCCTTAAGCTAATTATCCAGATAAGAGCCCCCGTTCCTCATTTATCATGTCAGAGGACAGATTGCAGCCCCTAATGGAAGGACAATAGATGACTGATGTCTGTGTTTCTGCAGCCTGCAGATGGTAATCCCTGACGGGAGCTGCAGCAGGCAGCCCCCATGGCTTAGGCAGTCGGAATTGCCAGCTGGCTGTCAGCTGGGTGGAGAAATTCCCTGCAAATTGCAGAATTCCAGGTGCTGAGCAAGCTGCTGAATAATGTCTTGCTCCCAAAGTTCCTTCACTAGGGCAGCTTTCTTGGAAGGTGACTAAACAGAGGAGTTTGAGGACTAAACCCCCCCAGAGCCTCCTGAGAGGTGTGATCAGCCCCACCCAGGAGTTAGAAGCTCAGCTGGATCACAGGGTCATGGAAGCGCCCTTAAAGCCCGTCCAGTCCCACACCTTCCACTGTCCCAGGCTGCTCCAAGCCCTGTCCAGCTGGCCTTGGGCACTGCCGGGGATCCAGGGGCAGGCACAGCTGCTCTGGGCACCCTGTGCCAGGGTCTCCCACCCTCCCAGGGAACAATTCCTTCCCAATATCCCATCCATCCCTGCTCTCTGGCAGTGGGAAGCCATTCCCTGTGTCCTGTCCCTCCATCCCTTGTCAATAGTCTCTCTCTCCATGTTTCCTGTCAGCTCCTCCAGGTACTGGAAGGCTGCAGTTAGATCTCCCCAGAGCCTTCTCCTCTCCAGGCTGAGCAATCCCAATTCTCCCAGCCTTTCCTCACAGCAGAGCTGCTCCATCCCTCTGATCCCCTTGTGCCTTCTCTGGGCTCTCTCCAGCAGCTCCACATCCTTCTGCTGCTGGCCTCAGGGCCGGGGCAGCTCTGCAGGTGGGGTCTGACCTGAGCACAGGGGCACAGGGGCAGAATCCCCCCTTTCCTGCTCCCCACGCTGGGGGATCAGCCCAGGATACCCAGATATCCTTAGCTTACCTGTAGCTCTATTCATGCTTATAGAACAGATCCATGGTTCTCAGGCTGGAGTTAAAATTCCCTGGATAAACTTTCCCACTTGATACTTGCTTAGGAGTGAATTGGTTTTTCAGAGCCAGCAGATGTGGCTTTTTATTACCCCAAGTTGCTGAAAGGAAACGTGAGCTCTGTGAGGAGCTGCTGGGAATCCTGGCTCAGCCCAGAGAAGCACGTAGGAGGAACACAGGAATACAAATGATATGCAAACATTGGATGTATTCCTTGTTATCCAAACAGCAGCCAGTGCCAGGAGGGCTCCTGTTCACTCTGTGTCTGGGGAAAGCAGCTCTACCTGGGGTGATGCTTTAACTGACGACAGAAAGCTTGGAAGGAGACAGACACCATCAATCAGGAGGCAATTTCAGGGCATGCAATCAGTTCTCTTTCAGCAGGGAGCTCTGCAGCATTCCCTGGATCCAATTCTGGCTTGTGCCATTTGTAAAAGAAAGCAGATGGGAGTGGACAGCTCAGAGCTCCAGGGTTAGGACACAACAGAACACTGGGAATTAACTGCAGGTAAAGTAAACCCACATGTGTGGGGTCAGCCACTTTGTGTGAATGGTTCTCACAGCTCAGACTTTAAATGAACAGCAGTTTTCTTCAGCTGGAGTATCAGAATCCAGCACTTGTTAATGCAAGCTGCTGGAAATGGGAAATCAGGGATTGACATCTTGTAGCACATCGGATCATAAAGGTGAAGGTCTCAGCCTTGAATGGTGAGAAGAGAATTTGGAAGCTGGTGAAGTCTGAGCTCTCAACTCCCAAATGCTCTGAGATTTCCAATGAATTCTCTAAAACCCACTGGGCATTGCTGAAATGGAGATTATGCAGCAGCTCTGAGCTGTGTTTTGTCTGCTGCCTGTAAAATCAACTATGTTTTTTTGTTTGGCCTGTTTTTCCTTGGACTGGCTTTGACATTCTGCCAGGGCAGGAGGGAGACTTCCACAGGGAGCTTCCCTGAGCTGTCAGAGTGTTTGTGCTGCTTTATCTCCTCCTTGCTGAGAGAATCCCCCAGCAGGGAGCAGCTTCTGGGATCTGCTGGGTGAGAATCCTCAAGTTGTTACACAGAGAGAGGTGAAACAAAGGGGCCACAGAACTGCTCCCAGGGCTGGAGCCCCTCTGCCATGGAGCCAGACTGGGACAGCTGGGGGTGTTCACCTGGAGAGGGATCCAGGGAGAGCTCAGAGCCCCTTGCAGGGCCTAAGGGGACTCCAGGAGAGCTGGAGAGGGACTGGGGACAAGGGATGGAGGGACAGGACACAGGGAATGGCTTCCCAGTGCCAGAGGGCAGGGATGGATGGGATATTGGGAAGGAATTGTTCCCTGGGAGAGTGGGCAGGCCCTGGCACAGGGTGCCCAGAGCAGCTGTGGCTGCCCCCAGATCCCTGGAATTTTCCAAGGCCAGGCTGGACAGGGCTCGGAACAACCTGGGATAGTGAAAGGTGTCCCTGCCCATGGCCGGGAGAGCATTCTATGACCCTTAACATTCCCTTCCCACCCAAACGATTCTGAGATTCTGAGATTAAAACTTTAAAACTGAGGACCTCAGCCTTTCATGGAGGAGGAGGAGAATAGTGGGAGCTGAAACAGGAGGGAGTTTCTGATTTTGGATTTTGTCTGTCTCCTCTGTCAGGGTGTCTGTGGGGTGTTTCCTTAGCTCTGAGGACTCTGTGCAGCATCTGGGTGTGTTTGGAGCAGTTTGTATGAAGGTGAATGTCCCTGCCCAGCTGCAGGGACACAGGGTTGTCATCTCACCAGGTTTGTTCAGCCCAAGGTTGCACATTTAGCTCCAGGGTCTACTTGGTGGCCCTGTGCAGCTTCACCAGGCACTGCTCTGTCATTAATGACTCAGAGTTTGCCTCTGGCAGCATCTCACAGCTGCCTCTTCAGCCCTGTGATGTGTCCTCCTGTCCTGATGATACAATTGTCTGGAAATGAGGAGGATTCCTGTGCTTGGAAATTGTGCAACCTACCCTCAGAGGCTGCTAAAACTGGTTTTGTGGTGACTTGCTTCATTGTGGGACAGCTTTAAGTTGGGCCGGGTGTTACAGGGTGTTGCAGTAGCTAAAGCAAGTGAGAGGTTTCCTGCACTGGGTTCAAAGGTTGGGGTTTGTTGGACATTGGCTCCAGTGCAGGTGATTTGCAGGGATTCAGCACTCCTGAAATGCTGTCTGTGTGTTTAACAGCTCAGCATTGGCACAGTGTGGTGGGGCACACTTGTTCCACAAAGGAGAGGAGAGGTGCAGCAAGAGGGAGGGGAGGCAGAACACCTCAGTTCCCTCAGGATTCCAGGTGCCTGCAGTTATGGCAAGTGGAAGCTTTGAGGAATAAAGGGCACAAGTGGTAAAAAGATGGTCAGGAGCTGAAGACACCTCCAGAGTGGTCATGGAACCTCTGTCCTTGGAGGTGTCCAGCAAGGTGTCCAGAGACTGGCAGAAGGTCCCTGAGTGTCGGGGTACACTATGTGGTGATAGAGAGATAGGCCCTGAAGGCTGGAGAGAGAGAGAGCCTCTTTCCTGGGCCAGGAGGTGACCCTGGGACTGCATCCAGGTCACTGGGCATGGGCAGAGAGAAGATTGTGAGTTTGTGGACAGGGTTGGACCTGTGAGAGGTGATGGTTGTAGTTTGTGACCTTATAGGGTATTGTTTGCCTGTTACCATAATAGGCAAAATCTGGGCACTACCCCAGGTGATTGGGGGACACTGTGGTGAACACCTTTCCTGTTTATAGGATGTTATATCCTGCGTGTGCTGGGATTTAGGGGAATTCTGGCTGCGCAATAAATGACTTTGCATCTCCCTCTTGTGTGTGGAGTCCATGCCCATGCGTGATCACTGCACCTGAGCAACCTGATCTGATTGCAGAGCTGGATGTAACTTGGCCCTGCTCCCACGGGGAGCTGGTGTTCCAGCATTTCTGCACAATGCCCTCTGTATAAATCCCTTGGGGCCTTCATATGGTCCCTGCTGAGCCTTTCCTCCATTGGGCATAACCAAGAGAAGCCAAACAGGAGCGGGAGCAGTTCACAGCCCCGTCATGTTGTGTCTGGTCCTGGTTTCCCTACATCTTCAGCCCTCAGAGATAACTTGTGCTGTGTTCTCTGCTCTCCCCAGGGCCAGGAGTGAAGACTCCAGAAGCAAGAACAATCGAGTACCTGGAGGAGGTGGCCATTGGCTTTGCCAGGGGACTGGCCAACAAGACTGTGTCTGCCAAGAGATCCAGAGGGCTCATGCAGAGTAAGTCAGCATGGACAAATCCCAAGGGGCAGCAGTGAGTGTAATCCAACTTGGCTTCTCTTTTCAAAACCAAGTTATTTCATGTTGGAATCATTGCTTGAGCAACGTGGGGTGGTAGAGAAAACATTGCTCTGCAGGTCTGGGCTTTAGCAGAGCTGGATATGGTGGCTCCTGAGTTTGCTGGAAGGGAGCCAGGCCTCAGGAGTGAGAAGGGAGCAGGTACCTCCAGGGATTGTCCATCTGCAGAGTTTTAGTGGCAAGTTCTGTACCAGGCTCGTGAACTCAGGTGGGAAGAGGCACAAGGAGCTGCTCAGTGCTGATCCTCAATAGCACAACCCAGAAATGGGGATATCTCTGGGAGTTCTGCTTCCCGGGGCTCAGTCTGTCACCAGCTGTGTTAGGAGGACACTTCAGCCCTCAATGAGACTCATCCATGGAATAATCCATGGAAACCCTCTGAGCAGCCCCCGCTGCCTGTGCCTGGGTTTCAGGTGCGCATTTCTAGTGCAGATATTCACATTTGTATTGCCTTACCTTTGCAGTCCATCCTGGCAGGCTGGCTGTGCACCAGCACTGTGCTGACCCCTGTTTTGTCCTGCCTTGCAGGGCTAACAGACTATGCCATGGCTCTTCCTTTCGTGAGGCAGCAGGTTTACAAGACAGTGGAGAGCAAAGTTCAAAAGCAAACCAAAGGACTCTACCCTGCTCCTCTGAAGATCATCGAGGTAACGCCTCTGGGAGGTGGGAGGAACTGCAGGGCAGGTGGATCTGTGGGATAATGTGGGACAGGCAGAGGGAGGGTGATGCTTCCTTTGAGTTAAGCCAACATCCTGATCCTCACAGAAATCAGTCCTGAGGAGTACTGGCTGTGGGGTAGAATTCAGAATCACTGCCCAAGAGACGATCACCAGTTTATGGGTACTGGTACCAGTGAGGGGTAGAGCAGGAATCCCGACTGAGGGAAGGCTTAGCTGGAATATTTTGTCCATGAAACTTTCAGCTGCAGTTTTCCCAGGTTTTCTCTACAGTCTCTGAAGAGTTCAGGGACTTGTTTGACACCATAAAAATAGAAATTGCTTTAATTTTCTTAGCATTAACTACATAATACTTTATTAGTCTTCTGTGTTACACAGACATCCTGTTACAGACACTCTGTGATTGAATCTTTATTGTGAAATGACTTTTCACTCTTGAAGTTGTTGCCAACTTCAACTCTAAAACCTGTGAAGGATTCAGAGAGCAGTGACATTACAGGAGCACAGTTCCTAAAACCACAAGGGATGGCTAAAAATGAACCCAGTGGTAAACTCACCCATCCTGTGCTAGGACAGGGTGACACAGCTCTGCTGAGAGCAGCAGGGACAGGACTCGGGGAGTCTGAAATGTGCCTTGAATGTTGGGGAGGGGTCACTGGAGACAACAGGGAATAATCCTGTTAAAGTGTGTGTTTGCAGCATGACTGAGCTGTGGTGTGTCTTTACTGCTTTTGGATTAGGTCGTAAAAACTGGTCTGGATCAGGGGAATGATGCTGGATACCTCATTGAAGCCCAGGTAAGGAGAGGAGATCCTGGCAGGGATCAGGTAATGGTGTGGTCAGGGGATCTCTGTTTAACCACACACAGGGTTCATCACAGCCTGCTGCTCATCCCATTCCACCCCCTGCCATGGGCAGGACACCTTCCCCTATCCCAGGTTGCTCCAAGCCCCGTCCAGCCTGGCCTTGGGCACTGCCAGGGATGGGGAGCCTCAACTCAAGCCACTCACAGGCAGGGCCAGTGTGGGTGATTGATGCTGCTCCTCCTGGTTGGGGGAGCAGAGCTGAAGTTCCACACCCCCTCTAGGAGCTGGCTGTAGATGTTTTATCTCTCACTCATCTGACCGTGCTGGCACATGGGCCTCGTGTCCTAAACACCATCCAGTCCTGCTTGAGCTTTGCTGGGACACAGGGAAAACTGGAATAGAGTTTAACTGAGGGTGTAGGACAGACTGTGGTGGGCAGGTCCAGGGCTGGAGCAGGCAAGTGTCCTCCCCAGCAGCTTGTGTGTGACCCGTTTATTCCACACACACACAGAGTCTTTGTTTTCCTCAGCCATCCTCATCCCCTCCATTTCTCTGCCATAATAAACAACCTATCCCTAATTATTTTTTCCTCACCAGTCCTGTTTTTGCCACAATTGTGCTCAAATTTCTGGTGCCACAGAGGTAATTGTGGCTGTGCACAGAGTCACAGGTGGGGTTACCTGGGCACTGCCAGCTCTGCAAGATTGAGTCCCCAGCAGCCCCACACTTCCATCTGATTATCTCTGCATTTGGATCATCCCCAAGGTCATTGTCCCTTAAATGCTGGTGAAATCCATCCATCTCCCACTTCCCTGATGTGCTTTGTAACTCCTTTTGTTCCCTTCTGGTGCCAAGGCCTGCTCTGAGCTGTAGCTGTCACCTTACCAGTGCCCTCCTGGCTGTGCCCCATCCCTGCTGGTTGTGCATTCCACCCACGTTTGGTCTGGTGCTGGATAAAAGCCTTGGGATACTCTGTTCCTTACAGCAAAGAGTGAATGGGTTTTTTCCTGAGAGCAGCAGCAGGATGGAGATCTTCCCAGAACCCCTGAAGAATAATAAGTGTCAGTGTCGGGGCTTTTTTACTGCCTCCCTCTCTCCCCCAGGACAGGAGTTTGCAGATTCTCTTCTAGGCTTTGTTTCAGATATTTTAACTCATAGGGCAGTGGTGAAGGAAGGTACAGCCTGCTCCAAACCACATTCCCTGCTTTTCCTTGGCAGACTTGGCTCAGACAACCTTTGTTTTGTGTGTGCTTGTGCTGTCTTTGTGTTCCTCAGAACATTCGTGCTGAGGGCTGGGAGGTTATGCAGGCCTTAGATTTTGTTGCCTGTGATCCTCTGAAAATAGGATCAGGCTGCTGCTGTCAGAGAGAACTGACCTGTTTGTAAAGGTTTTTGTCAAAGCCTGAGAACAGGGTCCTTCCTCCTGGATCTGTGGGGACAGTGGCCCCAGTTAGTGCAGGATGCATGTGGGTAGGAAGGGTCTCATGTCAGGGAAATCCAGTCCTGTCACTGAGGAACTGGAATCATTAAATCGTGGAATGGTTTGGGTGGGAAGGGACCTTAAAGCTCATCCAGGGACACCTCCCACTGTCCCAGGCTGCTCCAAGCCCCAATGTCCAGCCTGGCCTTGGGTACTTCCAGGGATCCAGGGGCAGCCACAGCTGCTCTGGGCACCCTGTGCCAGGGCCTCCCCACTCTCTCAGGGAACAATTCCTTCCCAATATCCCATCCATCCCTGCCCTCTGGCACTGGGAAGCCATTCCCTGTGTCCTGTCTCTCCAGCCCTTGTCCCCAGTCCCTCTCCAGCTCTCCTGGAGTCCCTTTAGGCCCTGCAAGGGGCTCTAAAGTTTCCCTGGAGTCTTCTCTTCTCCAGGTGAACACCCCCAGCTCTCCCAGCCTGGCTCCAGAGCAGAGGGGCTCCAGCCCTGAGAGCAGCTCCATGGCGTCCTCTGGACTCTCTCCAGCAGCTCCACATCCTTCTGCTGTTGGGGAGGAGGAGGTAGTGCAGGGTGGGCTGTGCTGAGCCCAGAAGGTGCCTCTCCTCAGAGGTGACCTGGGCCCTGGTCCCTTTTCTATCCAGGTTGCTCACCTGTGCAGTTACACAGTGCCTGTCTCTCCCCTTGCCATGTTTTTGATGTGCTGGCACTGAGACAGCTGTTTAATGCCAAACTCTGCTTCCCTCTTCCCTTTCTTCCAGAGCTTTGGCCAGCTTGCAGTGACCAAGGAATCCAAGGCACTGATGGGGCTCTACCACGGGCAGGTGCACTGCAAGAAGAACAAGTTTGGGACACCCCAGAAAGAGATCAAGTAAGTGCCAGTGTGGGATGCCTGAAGGAGCAGTTGGAGGACCTCTGAAAGGCTCCTGGGACTGAATGAGCTGGAGAGCTGTGTATCAGAGCAGAGGTTTCCAGCCTTCAGAGGCTGACCCACTGCAGTTTGGAGGCCTCAGTCCTGTGTGGCCTCACTCAAGTGGTGCCTGGGTGGATGGCAGGAGCTGTATGAGTCTGACAGCAGCGATGGGAATTCTGCCATGTCCAGCTTTGAACGTGTCCCCTTGGTCCTTCCCTGCAGGACTCTGGCTGTGCTGGGAGCGGGGCTCATGGGAGCCGGGATCGCCCAGGTTTCCGTGGATAAGGGCATCAAGACCATTCTGAAGGACACAGCACAGAAGGGCCTGGACAGAGGCCAGCAGCAGGTCTACAAGGGGTATGTGAGTTATGGGGGATTTGCTCTGGTGGCACTGGCCTGCCTTTAGTCACAGTTCTCCTCTGCTGTCAGCACCAGGAGCTCCTGGCACTGCTGTTCTGCTGGAGGAGCCATTGGATGTCACAGAAAAGCTTTATTTTAATGTTGTCCCCTGCAGTGTGCTGGGATGTTGCTGTGGGATAGGCCCAGTGGCTCAGCCTTAGCTCCTTAGGTAGGCAGAGACCTAAGTTTGGGTATTAGATTCAGCAGTAACTTCTAGAGCTAAGGAAAGAGTAATTCTGGCTGCCTAAGGGCCCATGTCAGGGGAGGCGTTCCAGGGTTTTCTTCCTGGGTTTCTTTCCATGTTCTCCTGGCTCTGCAGTAATAGTGCTCAGCTGTGTGTCATCAGGAATGTCAGTGACTGACCTTCAGCTGAGCTGTGGGAGCAGGACTCCCCTGTCTCCACATGGAAGGAGGGGTCAGAACACAGAGCGGCAGTCCTGCAGGGTTGGAGATGGAGTTTTGGGTGCCAGCTCTGGGAGGGAGACGGGAGGGATTCCCATGGTGCACCTCCAGCATCCTGGCTGGTCCCCTCAGGAGCTGTGACAGAGCTGTCCCTCCCTAGGCTGAACGGCAAGGTGAAGAAGAAGAGCCTGACATCGTTTGAGAGGGACTCCATCCTCAGCAACCTGATGGGCCAGCTGGACTACAAGGGCTTTGAGAAGGCAGACATGGTCATCGAGGCCGTGTTCGAGGACATCAACGTCAAACACAAAGTGCTGAAGGAGGTGGAGGCTGTGAGTATCAGTCCTGAGCAGCCCTTGGGTGTGGCCCTGGGTGGTGGAGGGTCTTGGGCTGTGCTGCTGGGTTTGTCCCCTTGCCTTTGTGCTGCAGTTGGGTTCTTGGTACAAATCCCTTACATCAGGGCATGGGTGAGCATCATGGGCAGCCTTTCTGTTCACTGGGGACATTCCCTGCTCAGTAAGGAGTTGGTAGCTGAATGGGGCAGTTCTGACATTCCAGTTCATGAGAGTGCTCCAAAAAAAGCTTCTGTTTGTCTGAGGACATTGATGTGACAGTGATGTCCTCTGGTATCTCCACACCTCGCAGTCCTTCACCTGCTGCCCCTGTGTTCTGTTCAAGGGCACACTGGGGGAACGGGGTGCTCCCTGCAGTGTCTCCTGTGGCTGCAGAGGCCTGGCAGGAACATGGAAGCTCTGGGGCTAATATTGCAGACCTGGGGATAGTTCAGGGCAAGTCAGAGCTGGCTGACTTGAACTACTGCTTTCCAATTAGTTTCTAATGAGCAAACCCAGTTTGCCTCGTTTGCCAGGGTTCCCTGGTGTTGATCTCCCAGGGCCTTGCACATCACGCACCAGATCCAACTCTGGAGCCTGTGTGCTGACACAGCCCCTTGCCCCCCTCCCAGGTGATCCCTGCTCACTGTGTCCTGTCCCTTGCCCCCCTCCCAGGTGATCCCTGCTCACTGTGTCCTGTCCCTTGTCCCCCTCCCAGGTGATCCCTGCTCACTGTATCTTCGCCAGTAACACCTCTGCCCTCCCCATCAGCCAGATCGCTGCTGCCAGCAAGAGGCCCGAGAAGGTGAGTCCCCAGGGCCACGTGCCCTGTGCAGAGCTGTCCATGGTGAGGTGTCTTTGCTTTAGGGACCTTCTGCTCCCTCCTCAGGACATGGCACAGCTCATCCTCTGCTCCCAGTGCAAGCTTTGAGCAAAGAGCTCGTGATCTTGGGGCAGGTGGGAGGGAGGTGAAGGTGGATTCACCCCAAGGGTGATGTTGCTGGGGCAGGTCAGCACACATCAGAAGGTGTTAGTGCACGTGGGGGCAGAGAAGCTGCGGAAGGTTGGAGCCAGGTGGAACCCAGGCTCTGCTCCCGGGGAACAAGGGACAGGATGAGAAGAAATGGCCTCAAGCTGTGTCAGGGCAGCTTCAGGTTGGATATCAGGAGGAATTTCTCCCTGGAAGGGCTGGTCAGGCATTGAAAGAGGCTGCCCAGGGGGTTGGTGGAGTCCCCATCCCTGGAGGAGTCCCTGGAGGTGGCACTCAGTGCTCTGGGCTGGTGACAACGTGGGGATCAGGCACAGCTTGGACTCCATGATCTTGCAGGGCTTTTCCAGCCTCAGTCCATCTGAACAGGAGCCCTGATCCCTGCAGTCCTGAGGCAGCAGCAGGCTGCCCTGCCAGGGGTACCTGTGGTGCCTGTGAGCGTGAGGTGACCTGCTGGAGGTTCCTGTCACCCTGCTGAGCCTCTTCCACATTTGCTATGAGACTTCTGTTGCATCCAAATTGCCAACTGAGCCTCATTTGTTCATCCTTGCAAATAACATCCTCTTGCTGTTTAAATTGCCTGTGCAATGGCTCTTATGGGGAAACTCATAGGAAGTCAGTTAACTAATTAGCGCATTTTCTTTAATTAGTTTTGCAGCCTGCAACTCAGCAAGGTGCCTCTGACTTACACGGGGCTTGGTGCCAAGTATGGCTGCCAGGAGGCATGAAGGTGACACGCTGATGGCATGGTCACATTCAGAAAGTGAGGCACACAGCCGGATAATCTCCACTTAAACGCTGTTCCCGGGGGAAGGCTGCACTTCCCTCTGTAATGAGCTTCTGCATAGAAACCTTCTCATCCTTAAATTCACTTCCTCACCAAAGACATTCACAGGCAGCACACAGGGACTCCCTGAGGGCTGCTCCAGTCTGAGCCCAGCAGATGCAGCAGCTGGGTGGGGCTGCCCTGCCAGCTCAGGTGCCCCTCCAGGTCCCACTGTGCCCATCATTTCCCTGGGGATGAGCTCAGCTGGGGTTCCCAGGCAGATTTGGCTGCCAGACTATAAAGTGGTCCTGTAAAAATTGTACCTTAATCCTCAAAGGCAGGAGCTGCTGGGCATGTGCTGTGTCCTTGGGAAAACCAAGGAGAGAAGGGAATTGGAGAGCATTCCTGTCACAGAGGAATACAGTGTGGTCAGGGCCCTGCAGCCCATGCTGGCCTTCCCTCTGTACTCGACGTGCCCAGCTGATTCCTCAGGGAGCCAGAATCTGTCTGAACCCAGCTCTTCCCTCTGCCAGGTGATTGGGATGCACTACTTCTCCCCTGTTGACAAAATGCAGCTGCTGGAAATCATCACCACAGACAAAACCTCCCAGGACACGGCGGCTTCTGCTGTTGCTGTTGGCCTCAAACAGGGGAAAGTCGTCATTGTGGTGAAGGTGAGGGGACACTGCCCACAGCAGGGGCTGGGTAATGCAGGAAAGGGCCTGTGCACTGAGGGGAGGGTGAAACATGGCTGTGCACACACTGGCAATGGCTGCTCCTCTGAGAAGTGAAAAGGGCGGTCAGAAAGGGGTGAGTGCCCAGATGATCCTCACATGTCCCTCGGAGCAGCCGTGGAAAGCCACCAGGCACAGGTGCAGGGCCAGCACGAGGAGCTGGCACTCCTGCCCCACACGGCTTCCAGGGCATCCCAGACGGAGCAGTCTGGACAGGACTGTCACCACCTCAGCTCCCTGGCAGCCTGCAAGGACAGAGTCAGTGTCAGTGAGCAGGAACCCTCCTCTGCCTGGGTTAGATCTTGAGGGAGAGGGGCAGGAATACATGGCAAAGTGGATTTAAATTGGATATTAGGGAGAAATTCTTCCCTGTGAGAGTGGGGAGCCCTGGCTGGACACATCGCTGGAAGTGTCCAAGGCTGTGTTGGATGGGGCTTGGAGCAACCTGGGACAGTGGAAGATGTCCCTGTCTTTTCCCTGATTCCTGAGGTTGCCAGCAATGCTGAGCACATCTCTCCTGTAGTGCTGGGAAAACTGGTTGTTAAAAAGTGCTCTGGACAGCTCCAAAGGCCAGTAGGGACACAGTGCTGCTTCCCTGAGCCTCATCCCCAGCTCAGCTGCCTCCCTGAAGGGCAGTTGCAGCTCATCTGTTGCTTCCTGACTTTGTGGGGAGCAGCAGAGGCTTCTGCTGGTTTCCTTTGTGCTGAGCACCCTTTCCCTCACCAGCCTGTTGGGCTTGGTGAAGCAGCAGCCTGCTCTGGGCCTGCAGGCACTAGTTCAGATAAAAACATTGGGATGGGAACTTCCAGGGAGTAAGTTCATGGAAGCCTGCAAACGCTGCTGAGCTCTGCAGGGGAAAAAACCCCAAACCAATTCTAGCAGTCAGTACCATAGTGTTGGAGATGGGGCTTGGGGTGTCTGACCTGCAGCCTGGGCTGTGAACCACAGTTCTGGTGCTGCCAAGAACTCACCTCCCTCCCTGCTGCACTCTCTTCCCCAGGATGGGCCTGGATTCTACACCACCAGGTGCCTGGGGCCAATGCTGTCCGAGGTGGTCCGAGTTCTCCAGGTGAGTGTCCGTCAGCTGCTGAGCATCCCCCAAGAGTCATGGAAATTGCTTCTTCCTTGGCCAGAGCTGGGGTTAGCCTGGGTGTGGGCAGGAGGGGATGTGGGTCACCAGCCCTGGGTCTCGTGGTTATCCCCAGCCTGCTCTTGGCTCCTGTTTGCAGTCAGGTAATGGGGCTGGGCCCTCTGCCCCACGCTGGCTTTCCATGGCCTCATCCTGAGATCCCATCGCTTCCCCTCCTATCCTGCAGGAGGGCATTGACCCAAAGAAAGTGGATGCCATCTCCACAGCCTTTGGCTTCCCCGTGGGAGCGGCCACGCTGATCGACGAGGTGGGCGTGGACGTGGCCACACACGTGGCCGAGGACCTGGGCAAGGCCTTTGGCGAGCGCTTTGGAGGGGGCAGCATCGACCTCTTCAAGCTCATGGTGCAGAAAGGCTTCTTAGGTGAGCTGCTAAGCTGTTCCCAGCTAAAAGGTGTCCCCTCTGCTCCAGGGAGAGCACCAGCATCCATCAGCCTCTCCTGCCCCAGGTGAAAGCAGGGGGGAGAGCAGCCCTGGGAATGGGGCAGGAGTTCCTCCCTCAGAAGCAGTGGTGGTGTTTGTCCTTTGGACCTAGAGAAGGCCTTAGGGCCTGGCACAGTGGCAGCATCTTGCCAAGGGGTCGGGTGGAGCTGGGTCCCTTCCCTCTGCCACTGCTGAGGCAGCAGATCCGTGCTCTGAGGTGCAGAGTGCTGGCAGGATCTGCTCCAGGAGCAGGAACAGCAGTCACAAAACAAGATCCAAGGTGGCAGGAGGTGACTTGTCTGCTTTGATCCCCGCAGGTCGAAAGGCAGGGAAGGGCTTCTATGTCTACCAGGAGGGAGTGAAGAACCGGAGTGTGAATTCCGGCATGGATGAGATCTTGGAAAAGTTCAAGGTGCCGGCGAATCCTGACGTGTGAGTACCTGTGTGTGACTGTGAGTACCTGTGTGTGACTGTGAGTACCTGTGTGTGGTGCTGCAAGGGCTGGAGCTCCTCTGCTCTGGAGCCAGGCTAGGAGAGCTGGGGGTGTTCACCTGGAGAAGGGAAGGCTCCAGGGAAACCTTAGAGCCCCTTCCAGGGCCTAAAAGGGCTCCAGGTGAGCTGGAGAGGGACTTGGGACAAGGGCTGGAGGGACAGGACACAGGGAATGGCTTCTCACTGCCAGAGGGCAGGGCTGGATGGGATATTGGGAAGGAATTGTTCCCTGAGAGAGTGGGCAGGCCCTGGCACAGGGTGCCCAGAGCAGCTGTGGCTGCCTCTGGATCCCTGGCAGTGCCCAAGGCCGGCTGGATGGGGCTTGGAGTACTCTGGGACAGTGGGACATGTCCCTGCCCATGGCAGGGGGTGGAACTGGATGAGCTTTCAGGTCCCTACTAGCCCAGATGGGTTTGTGATTCCATGACATTGCTGAATGCAGAGGCTGATCAAGCCCTTTTATTTCAAATCCATCTGGACACAATCCTGAGTGCCATGTTCCAGGAAACCCTGCTTGAGCACAGAGGTTGGACTAGAGGAGCCCCAGTGGTCCCTTCCAAACTCAACCATTCCATGATTCTTAGTGCCTGCTTCAGGACATGTCACAGAGCTTAGCCCTGATCCTCATGTGGATTGGGACACTCCCAGGGAGGCCATTCCCACCCCTGGCCTGGCTCTGTGTCCCACCTGTGCTGGCCTCAAGTGCTGTGCCAGGGTTGGGCCGTTCCCTCACAGCCTCTCTCCTGCAGCTGCTCTGACGAGGACATCCAGATGCGCCTGGTGACGCGGTTTGTGAACGAGGCAGCCATGTGCCTGCAGGAGGGGATCCTCAGCAACCCCGTGGAGGGGGACATCGGTGCTGTGTTCGGCCTGGGCTTCCCGCCCTGCCTGGGAGGTGAGTGCTCTGGGCGGGGCTTTGGGCTCCAAAGCTCCCTGTGGGCTGTAGTCATGTGGCAAGGCAGGAGGGAAGGCCAGGTTTGAACTGCAGCCTGAGGAAATGGCCTCAAGCTACATCAGGGAAGGTGTAGGTGGGATATTGAGAACAATTCCTTTATGGAAAGGGCTGTCCAGCCCTGGCACAGCAGTGCAGAGCAGTGGTGGGCTCCCCATGCCTGGAGGGATTTAAAATCCCTGTGAATGTGGTACTTGGGGACTGGGGTTAGTGGTAGTCTTGGCAGTGCTGGGGAATGTTTGGACTCAGTGGTCTCAAAGGGCTTTTCCACCCTAAATAATTCCATGATTCTGTTGCTGTCTCTTGCCTTTGCTGCTGGAGTTCACCAAGGGCTCTTGGACCTGAGGAGGTGCTTCTGCCATGTGCCTGGTGCTTTCCCTCCTTGAGCCAAGTTCAGACTGAGGGAGCAGCCCCAAGGGACTTCTTACAAGGGCCTGGAGGGATAGGACAAGGGGGAATGGCTTCCCATGGTTAGGATATTGGGAAGGAATTGTTCCCTGGGAGGGTGGGCAGGCCCTGGCACAGGGTGCCCACAGTAGCTGTGGCTGCCCCATCCTGAAGTCTCCAAGGCCAGGTTGGACAGGGCTTGGAGACACTTGGGATAGTAGAAGGTGTCCCTGGCCATGGCAGGGGTGAGACTGGATGGGCTTTGAGGTCCCTTCCCACCCAAACCATTCATGATTCCATGATTATCCATGTCCCAGCCTGTCCCCAGCACTCGAGTACCTCTGCCCAGCTCAGGTGAGCAGGGAGCAGAGTCCTGGGTTACCCTGATGAGAGACTGGGGGGTCTCTTGTGGAGAAAGATGAATGGGACAAATCCATTGTTTCTGGATGCTGGGACCCTTCCAGGCACCTTGGTGCTTCTCCCTTCCCTGTCACTGCCGTGTCCCTGTCCCTGCAGGTCCCTTCAGGACCTGTCCAGGCACCTTGGTGCTTCTCCCTTCCCTGTCACCACTGTGTCCCTGTCCCCGCAGGTCCCTTCAGGTTCGCGGACTCCTACGGCGCGCGGCAGCTCGTGGACAAACTGCGCAAGTACGAGGCCGTGTACGGCAGCCAGTTCACACCGTGCCAGCTCCTGCTGGACCACGCCAACAGCCCCAGCAAGAAGTTCCACCAGTGAGGTGGCCTGGTGACACCCCGACAGCTCCTCCAGCCGGGCCCCGGCTCCCCGCAACACCCCGTTCTCCGTAGGTTAATCTCCAAAGCTCCCGGGGGGAGGAAGGGAAGGAAGGAAAGAAGGAAGGAGGGGGGCAGCAGGTTGCCTCATGGCTTGTAGTCATTTCAAGTGCCTTATCAGCTGCTGTGTGTTGGGCACATCCGTCCCGTGCCAGCCTGGGCCTGGGGGTCCGTACTGGGGGAGGGAATTCCTGCTGCCTCTGCCTCCATGCCGCAGCCTCCAGAGCTCCCAGTCTGGCCAGTAGCATCCAGCACATGGCTGGAGCCGAGGCCTTGCCTTTCCATAAACATCCACCAAAATAAAGCCCCATCTCCTGGGTTTGGACTCCTGCTTCTCCTCCCATCTTCGTGAGGGAACGGCTTGAGTCGGGATTGACTGGTTCAGGCAGTGCCCTGGGGTCCTGTCCATGCAGGCCGGGACCCATGGAGGGGCAGGATGGCAGCAGCAGGACAAAGCACTGTCACCTCTGCCAGCACTCAGGGGCTGTGAGGAGCCCCTGCTATCACACAGGGGCTGTGAGGAGCCTCCAACTCCCTCTGCCGTGGGTGATCCTGGCAGGTGATCCTGGCAGATGGACCCGCCTGTAATTGCAGATCGAGCAGCCAGAGGCCAGAAGGGCCCCCCGTGGGGAGAGCTCAAGTTAAACTAAAAGGCTTTAAATCTCCGGGCACCTGTCACTGGCCTGGCCCCCCCTCCCTGGCTTCCTTTCCAGCTTCCAGCCATTTTCCTGTGCCCTGGCAGGCCTTGGGCCAGGAGCTGAACGCTGCTGCTCTTCATGTCACCTCTCCCTGGCTTTCAAAGCTCCCAGACCAAAACTGGGCCAAGACATCATCTCCTCTGCCTCTGCTGAGTGCTGGACGAGGCACGGGGCTGGGAACCAGCCGTTGGCCCTCCTGGGGAGTTGAGCATTCCTGGGGCCTGCCTCTGCTCTGGGAGCAGGGCCTGCGCTGCTGCTGCATGCAGGGATGTGCCTGGGGCTCCCTCAGGCCAAGGGCGCTTCCTTGCAGGCCCTGGGATCCCCCCAGGAACAGCTCAGACAGCAGCATCTGCCCTTGGAGGGGGACATGAATCCCTTCCCAAGAGCTGGGAAGGGTCTGCAAGGAGGGGAGAGACCTCTCAGAGCATCCATCCCCCCACTGGCCCCTTCCCCTCCTCCCCAAGCTAGGGCCTTCTCCAGGGCTCGTTACTCTCCCGTACATTTATTATGCTAATCCACAAGGATTAAGTTAAACCAGTCGACGCAAAATCCAGTGTTTTCCAGCCCGTTGGGGCCAAAATTACTGTCCAGTGTTAAAACGGGAAGGGGGGAGGGCTTGGCAATGAGGGAGGAGAACCTGCAGCATCAGAGAGGGACGGGAGCGGGGCCACCCAGAGCCGTGGTCCAGGTGACTTGGGGACCTCCCCGTGCAGGGGGCCCCCGGCGTGGCACTAGATCTTGGGGCGCCAGCCCTTGATGAACTGCATGATCTTCTTCACCTGGAGCTTGGTGAGGCGGAAGTCGTCGGCCAGGATCTCCTCGCTGAGTTGCACGAAGATGCTGCCGTCGATGCGCTCGCGGGCGAAGAAGCTCACGACGTCCTCGGAGAGGCCGATGAAGCGCAGGCACTTGGACACCTCCTCCAGCGACAGCGCCGAGAGGTCGGCGGGGGGCAGCCAGGCCGGGCTGTCCCCGCTGGGCCGGGGGGCGGCCGGCGGGGCCCCCCCGTCACCCCGCGCCGCCGGCGGCACCTCGATGACGCCCTGGGCCAGGTACAGGCGGGTGACGCCCTCGGCCCCG
>VZRS01007580.1:0-146432 GCA_013398055.1 Ifrita kowaldi
AGGCCCCCAGGCCCACCAGGAAGAGAGCAGAGGGAAGGGGGCTGCTGCCATGTCCCTATGGGTGGCAGGGCACAGACAGATGGGAGCAGCTACACTTTGTGCAAAGGAGAGCCAAGCTCTCCGTGCTGCCCAGCCGAGATGCTGTGTCTGAAGAGCATGTCTGCAGGGGGAAACACTCATGGCTGAGGAGGAGTTGTGGGGAGAAAGAGGAGATGGACACTGGGGAGCTATCAGAGCTAGCGAGCTGGAACAGTCAGTCCACATACTCCTTCCCCAGCCCTTGTTCCTCTTGCTGTTGTCCCATCTTTGTGTTTTGCTTAGGATCTTACTTGACAGCAGCTCTTGTTTCATTCAGCCCCAGCCCACAGCTGGGATCAACCCACACATGCTTAAATTTTAAGTCACACTGCAACACAGCACACAAGTAGCTGATGAAATCAGTAGTGATTCAGTGCTTAAGCAGGCCCTTACCAGTTTTGTGGCAGAGAAAATTTCATATGCATGAGGCCAATCTCAAGCAATATTGTATTTTTACAATAGGCTCTTCTGAGTGGTTATTTTTAACTCTTGTCTCTTGACTAATGTGTCACCACGGCCTTGCTGTTAGGGATCTTGCTGCTGTAGAAGCTAAGACCTTGTTTGCAGGGGAGAGCAGCTGAACTGGCAGGTGCTTCACTCCTTGGGCACCATCCTGCAGAGAGGCTGAGATGTGAAGCATTACTGGGCTGACTGGGAGCTGCAGGCTTTCTCTTCACAGACCCATGTTCCTGCTCCGCTCCTGGTGAGGTACCCGAAGGAGCAATTTTAAGGCTGTGCTTTGAAAGGGGGCTCTGAGGCCTGACCTCATCCATAAACTGAGACTGCATAGGAAATGCTGCAATCCCATTAGGATGAAAAGGAAGTTCAATAGCAAATATGTTCAGTTTTTCTATAAAGACACTTCCAGCTGGGAAAACCTCAAAGCACAAATAATGCTATTTCACTGTAGGCAGCTCTCAAAAGAAATGAAATTATTTTATTTCCTAGGGGCAGTTTGTGGGGTACTTCTACGAGGAAGCATGGTGAAATGTTGCCTGGCACTGCCCTTACTCACCATCCAAGCATCAAGTATCACTGGGAGAGTATGGTCACTAATTGCAGGGATTTTTCATTTCTGCATAATGGTTTGTTTTACGGGTACATGTATGAACAAAAATGGTAAAGAAGCCTGAGAAATATTCTTCTGTTCTCCAATTTCCAACCAACAACAGCTAAAAGAAGTGTCCTCCTCATTCAAGTTTTCAAGAGTTTATTCAGACTACTCAGGATCACAGCTGCAAAATATGAAGAGCACTTCAAGTCCATGATATCACAAAAGGTCTTCCTACAGCTATCACAATCAATAATAGATATACATGCTTTTCTCAGAAACCTCCTTTTAGTGTGTTCCCTTTTAACCTTGCAAACACTCCCTACCTAAAAATCAATCTGCATCCAAGAACCAGGCAGTGGCTGTGCTTCTGCCATGCTAATTTTGTGTGCATGTGTGCAGAGGGTATCTTCTTAGTAAGTAAAATCCTTCATGGCTTCTCATTGGAGATCTTTTCCCTTACTGCTTTTCACATTTATTTTGACCTGAAAATGTGAGTATCCTTTCATGACCTCTAGTGGGCTATTGCTGGAGTAAAGGTTTATTTTCTCCAGGATATGCAGGACCCTTTCTTGTTTTGTTGTTTTGCTGATGGGTCCTATTGTCTTAAAATAGAAGCAAAAGTTTTTTTCATCTCATTTACTTTGTCTAGTCTTGCTGGCACTGCAATGTGAGCTTTTCCATAGCACAGATCATTTTCACCGATTGTCACCTACATGGAAGTTACCACATAAAATTATGCAATGTCTTAATGTTAAGAATGCTTGCTTATTGATAAAGGCTGCTTGCAAATAATATGCCATACAAAATAAAATTTAAAAACCCCCTAACCACACACACAAAAAAATCATTATTAGGAGAGCCAGCATTTAAAATGCTCTAAAATATGAAAATTTACCTTCATTCTGGCCCAAAGCTGATCTACTGCTGTATCTTGGTTTTGACAGTGGACAACGAAGAACATTCATGGAAAAGTCTAAAAACAGGGCAGCATACTTTCACATTCCCCACTATACTCTTCTCACAGACCCTTGAGCCCTGTGGTCCAGAGACTTCCGAAACCAAATGTTTCTTTGTGGTAGGTAGCCCTTGATGGGCTTCTTCTCTTTCACTGTTGCTTCCTGAACCCATGTAAATTCTCAGCATCCACAAAATTGTGTGCCAAGGACTTCACAGCTCTTTCTCTGCTACAAGAAGGATCATGGCTGTGCATCTGTTCTGGACACACTACTTGCCAGTTTCAAGAGCTTTCATTTTCACTTTCATTCAAGTATTTTCATTTTCGCTTTCAATCATTTTGACTTCATGAAAGGCTACTGTAAAATGTCCTCAGCAATGAAGAGTAATAAATTATGTGACAGTCTGTTTAAATGAGCCTCATCAGGCATTTCTCTTACCAAAGTAAAGTTTGCTCCATCCTCATTCACTGGACGTCATCATTTCTATCCACCAGACCACAACTGAACCACCACAATGCTATGTACAGTACTCAGAAGCTTTCACAGAAATCATCCTGGCTTCTCAGGGTCTTTTCAGGCAGCTGTGACTTTATTTTATTTCGTTACCCCATTCATAGCAGGTCTTATGCTTTGCCTGACAAAAGCAAGTCAGCTCATGCAGCAGAGAAATGTGAAAGCCATCTAGACTTGGGAGGAACTGGGAAAGATCTGTCAAGGGAACGAGGGTTGTAAAAGACTGAACCAGAAAGATCATCTAGAGGACAGCTTGGTCTGTAGTGAAGGTGCAGAGGTTTGTGTCTTAAAACTTCCGTTCTTTTCCTGGTTTTGAGGGAGAGGCTGGGCACATGCTGTCTTCTTTGTAGAAGATCCTTGAGAAGAACTCAAGTCCTGCCTCACACACAATTAGAGACTCCTGCACATAAAACTCCTGCGTAAGTTATGAGCAGGAACAGGGCTGAGCCAGCTGCTAACTGGAGTGTCTCAGTGGGAAGGCTGACCAGGGATGCACCTGGTCAACTAAATCAAACGGCAGTAGATACACAGGTGTGAAGGGCTGTGAGGAGGAAAGCAACTTCCCAAGGTAAGGAGAGGTCAGGCTTCTGAGCAGGAAATGCTGAGGGGGATGAATGGAGATAATAGGAAAGTATTGCCTGGATGCTGGAGTGACCCAAGAGAAGGAGGTCCAGGGAGCCTGATGCAGAGAAGTATTCTTTGACAAGACAGCACCAGAGGCCAACAGTGAACTACAGTTTTGATGACAAATTCTACAATTTCGTTTTCTCAAAGAACTAATCCAAATCCTCTTTTTCCTGTACTTCTTTTGCTGGACAGAGCCTTCCACAAACAGAAGGTGAAAAACCACAAAAGCAAAGACCTTTGATGCAGTTGGATAGAGAAACAGAAACTTTCCCCCCTCTCCCCGCCCCCCTTCCCCAGCCCACCACTCTCATTGTTTCACATACTAGTCTGGGAATAGTTTGCAAATGCCTTGAACTACTGCCTGACCTATGAATCTGCCCAGCCTTCTGTGGTGGGGTAGAGGTACAGTTGCACTAAATGAGTTTGGAAGACTCATGAAAAGTTGTATTCAAACCTATTCAGAAAATCATGTCAGTTCAGGCAACTAGATGAAACTTCTAGTAACAGTTATCTTTACAAAGAAACTGTTCTCTGTTAACATTCCGGTTCAGAGAACAGCCAGGACTGGCTTTAGTTTGGAGCTACATTTTTTTTAATTTGAGAAAGAGGACCATCTAGTGGTTAATGCCAAAATTATCATTTTGTTTGCAATCATTATTGAGTAAGCAATGAACCCCTCAAGTTTCAAATGAAAGCGTGTGTATCTTGAAATCTGACCACGTACACAAGCTCAGCCAAACTACACATAACCCTGTCTCTCTTGAGTTAGGCTGGATATAGAGGTGTTTATCATCAGCACAGTTTCCAGTTTGCCCAGTCTCCCACTCAGCACAGGCTTATTGGGACAACTTGTTAGCAGCTCAAGCATAGGCTACAGCTCAGGACTTCAGTCACTCTCCACAAGCCCCTCCTTAGAACACTGTGCAGGCTTTGCACCAGAGTTGGAGCTTGGATGGAAAAATACAAGTCAGGCTTGGCATGGTTACAGCCACCTTCAAAACCATTCTGCTGATGGGAGAGGGAGGATTTATTCTGACACTTTTGGTATTCTTCTTCCCTGATAGAAAGCTACCAGGCAGCCTTCTGCACAGAGGTTTGGGATGTGTGGATTCCAAGTGGAGCTCGATATTGTAGGTAGACTCATGTAGTGAGAGCAGGGAAGATTGAAGTTCAAGAAAAAGAATCAAGGTTGGAAATACTTTTGCATATCTCTCAGGGATCCAGCACTTTGACGTTATTTTCAGAATGCAAAAGTTAGGCCAGCAAATGGCACTGGAGTGGAGGAGAATTTGTGTATAGAGTAGTTGCACTGCTGGAATGCAGGATGGAAATTAGTGCTGCTACATGCCATTTGCACATTTCATGCACAATTGCTTTGTCAGGCAACCTAAACTGCTCTTTAAACACCATGTGCTTCAAGCAGTAATTTGTTCTTCCAGAGAATTGCTGTGTTGGAAAAGTGGGCTGGGAATGACACAGGAAACCCTTGTTTCCAGGCCATTGCAGAGGACAGGTCAGCGTGCAAGCCTGACATTTTCTGGTAAGGCAGGCTGCAGGGCCAGGTATGGAGATCTCCCTTCAGGAGCAAGCCCTAATTAAATTAAATGTTGGCTTTGTAAAAGCTCCTAAGGTATAAACCCCAGAATATTAGTGTGCTGCATCTGAAAACAATAGTAGTATATATTAGAACTGTGTCTGTAGGAAGTGAAAAACAGTATTGTTCATTCTGGTTATTACAGAGGGGCAGGTGCAGACAAGGGTGGCCTTTTACATGCACACAACCAAAGACAGATGTCATACAGAGTCCTAAACTAAAGTACAGGTTTAGCCCTACTGCGTGGGTGACTTTTTTTCCTGATGCAAGGCTTTCTTGTGCCAATTCCCAGCCCATTTTTCCAACACAATTCTCTGGAAGAGCAAAGTTTCTCCCACTGGTGTGGGTTACCCCTTGCTCCTCAAGGGCATCTGAAGCACTTCTGAGAATACCCAGTGAAGGTGAGGTTCTGCACTAGGGTGACATTTTTTACAAAAATGTACTTTATGGCTTCAGTATGTCATATTTCTCATCTGTATGCCTGTGAGCCCCTGGTTTTAATGCCTGCATCTTATCCAGTCATAAATAACCTCTAATGATTCACATACAGCTCGACAGATGAACTGAAATACAGTAAAAGGCAAGCAAGGGGATCTCTAACTGCTATTCACAACCAGGTCTTGCAACTATTACATTTAAATAGCTTGAAGCCGTGATCAAGTTAATTAGAGATTATGTTCTTTTCTGGCACTACAGTGGGCAGGTTATACATTAGTCATGGAGAGACAAGAGTCGCATTCCCAAAATATTGCTTAAACTCTGATGTCTAATATTAGTGAGTGAGATTTACTCCAGCCTCAGCTCTAGGACAATCTGAAATTGAACAGGTTTTCAAATCTGAAATTGAACAGTTTTCGAAATCTGAAATTTAACAGTTAAGCAATGACACCTCTTACCTTCACTTGAGTTTTAAACCTATTTTAATTGCTTCTACCTCTTTTGGTTGCTGCTGGGCCATGTTTACTTTGCCCACCTTCTTTCAGTCTGGTGTGACTGGCAGCCCCTCACAACCAGGACTTTCACAGGTCTATTGCCACAAAGTGACTGCTCAAGAGCAATAGGAAGGACTCGACCAGCTCAAAGGACCTCAGGACAACTGTCCTGTAGAGGAGCAATAGCAGGAGAAGCACATCACCAGCAGGATGCCACCTGCCTCAGCACACAGACACCAAAGTTTGGTGCAACGTGCTGGCACAGACAGGATTTGTGTCAGACCTTGGTGACGGATGTGACATCCAGACCTGCAGCTCCCACTGAGGAGGACAGCAAAGGGAGAGCTCTTTGCATTGACACAGCCCCACAGAGGCCACGCCAATTCACATGGACTTTGTGGAAGACTGCCAAGAGAACAATGAGGGTGCTGGCCACCACCTTTATGTTAATTGTTGTGCAGTGCCTGCCAAGCTGTGCAGCTGGGGGTTGTTTCCATTCCCTCAGCAGTTGCCAGAACTATGCATTGTTGTTTCATTTTAAGGATAACAAAGTCACATCTTCTTGGCTTATAAAGAAGCTTTGTTGCTTCCCAGACACCCAATCTCATTTGTCTGTAAACTGTAGGATGAATTCCACAGATGCCCAATGAGCCCATAGGACTGGATTAACCCTGCAGTAAGAATTAGATGTGTAAAACTATTTTAAATGCATCAAGATTCAGAGCAAGCACAAGAACTGACGCAACAACCAGAATACTCAGCTAAACCTGCAGACTCAGACTTGGGGTTTGTGTCTGAAGATCCACTGTTCCTTTCATCCATGGCCAGGCCTGTCCCCAGCCTTGTCCTCCTCGGCTGTCTCAGCACAATTGTTGCAGAATTATGCAAGTGGAGTGGATCTGAGGTTTTAACCTTTGAGTCTATTTTTTAACTCAAATCAGTTTGCTGATCTGGTTCATCCCAGTGCCACCAGTACTGACACCAGTACTGGTGCAGCCAAGGTAACAAAAAACAGTGGCTGGGAGTAAAAAAGGGTGATGGACCTGCTTTGCCACTGTGAAAAAGCTTCATGGAATGATGATGGGAGAGCAAAAGATACAACAAAATCTTGCAGAGAGACATAGGATGAGCAAAAATATATCAGAGCCAAAACTTCTTCACATTAGTAGTAATACAAGTTTTCTGAGAGAGGTGTTATTGATATCCTGGGATCGTGTCCCTGAGGATGGGTGTCCTGAGCTTCCTCAACCTTCCCAGAAGATTTCTCAGTGTTTAGCTCTGCATCCTTAATCCACAGGCATTATCCAAATTGTGGCCTCAAGCTCTTGCCCCATCCTCCCATTACTGCTCCAACAGTGCATTTTGCAGCTGCTTGGGAATGAGTTAAACAACCCTCCTCTACAGCCCGTAGTGCAGTGAAAGGCTTAATCAATGATGGTAGCAAAGGGTAAGCAGAGGTGTTGTACCATGGTAAATGGCCTTGCTTTCCCCATGGAAAAAAAGAAAAGCTTCCTTGCAAAGTGCCAGAACTAGAAACTTTCTTAGACCATTGCACACTGGCATTCATAAAACTACTGCAGTGCTGATCCAGACCTTGGATCGCAGAAAAGAAATATCCCTTTGATATAAGAGGATGGAAGGTTAGCATGAAAGCCAAAAAGAGAAAAAAATAAAAGAGAAATGCAGGTTCTGCCAGTGGAATTAGCTTATTGTACAACTGCAAAGCCATTAATCACCTCATGAGGACTGGCAAGCTTTGTAACACCTGCACACCTTTTTAAAGGCAAACTTTTCTCATTGCAGCCCCTACAGTGCTGACATCCTCCCAAAATACGGATGGTCAGTGAGCGGCTGTCACACAGGAGTCCCATGAGGCCCCATGCCAGTCATCCGTGATGGCCCCTAGGGACTGGGGATCAGCAGCTGCACCCACCTGAGAGGGTGCAAAGTTTACAGAATCACAGGATAGTTAGGGTTGGACTGGACTCCCAAGATCATCTGGTCCAACCCTCCTGCCAAGGCAGGGTCACCTCAGCAGGTGACATAGGAACACGCCCAGGTGGGTTTGGAATATCTCCAGAGACAGATACTCCATGACCACCCTGGGCAGCCTGTTCAGTGCTCTGCCTCCCTCGGTGTAAAGAAGTTCTTCCTTGTGCTGAGGTGGAGCTTCGTATGTCTCCAAGCCATGCCCAAAGTGGAGGCACAGGCAGTTTGTGGGGTGCTGGCTGTCTCCCTCACCACACTCAGCATCTAATGCATCATTTTGTCCAGCGAGGGGGGCCTGAGGGAGGGGGGTTTCCAACATATTTTTAGTGGGGAAGGGGGAAGTGCTCTCCCAATTTCTGATCAGCTTGAAAAGCACCCAAGCCGAAGGGATGTGAGTATGGAAGGGCCTCCATGGGGGTCACCCTTGCTGGGGCATAGCGGTCCCTGAGGGCCAGAAGCATGGTGAATGAGGGGCTCCAGGAACACAGCAGCACCGCTGTCGGGGATCCACTGAGCAGAACATTGTTGTGAGAAAGGACATTGGGGGGCTGGAGTGGGTCCAGAGAAGGGCAATGAAGCTGGTGAAGGGTCTTGAGCAGAAGTCCTGGGAGGAGTAGCTGAGGGAGCTGGGGGTGTTTAGCCTGGAAAGAGGTGGCTCAGGGGTGACCTTATCAGTCTCTGCAACTGCCTTAAAGAAGTGTAGCTGGGTGGGGGTCAGTCTCTTCTCCCAAGCAACCAGCAACAGGACAAGAGGATGTAGCCTCAGCCTGCACCAGGGGAGGTTTAGGTTGAACATCAGGAGGAATTTCTTCACAGAAAGGGTGATTACACATTGGAATGGGCTGCCCAGAGAGGTGGTGGAGTCACCGTCTGGACGTGGCACTCAATGACATGGTCTGGTTGACACGTTCATGTTCAGTCATGAGTTGGACTCGATGGCCTCAGAGGTCTTTTCCGAACTGATTCCGCGATTCTGTGCACCGGCCTCCTGAGGGCCTGTCACATGAGAGACGCCCTTTTGTGCGGAGACCGGCCGGCGGNATTTTGTGCGGAGCCCGGCCGGCGGTGCCCGTTGGCGGTGCCGTGGGGCGGTGCGGGCGAGGGGCGGGGGGTCCCTCCCTCCCTCCACGTTTTATTTCCCTTAGCCCTTCCTCCTCCTCTTACTCCTTCCTCTCGCTCTCGCCCTCCGTCTCGGGTTCGCTTCCCGCGTCCCTCTGCTTTTGTTACCCCTCCCCTCGCTCCCTCCCGCTCCCCGCCCCCGCGTGGCACTGCGGAGCCGGAGACGTGACCCGAGCGGACTCGCTTCCCCGCAGCTCCAGCCTCTCGCCGCAGAGTCGCATGTCCTCGATCCAGAACCTCCAATCCTTCGGTAAGAGCCGCCGGCGCGCCGCTACCCCCGCAGCCACCCCCTGGGCAAACCCACCCATCGCCCCNNAAACCCACCCATCGCCCCCGGCCCCCTCGCCCTGCCCCCGGCCCCGCCGTCCTGCCTCCGCCTTGCCCAAGGCCGCGGGGCCCCCCGCCCCCGCGGTGACATTGAGCGGGTGTCGCCGTCGCCGCGGTGCCCCGTGAGGCAGCGCCGGCGGCTCGTCCTTGTCCTCCCGCGCCGCCGGCCTCGGGACGTGCTCGGTGTGTGCGGCGGAGAGACCTGGGGCGGGAGGCTCAGCCCCTCGCTGCTCCCGTGGGAGGTGCTGCCGTGTTCTCAGCTCTGACACCCCGTATCAAGGACTCATGTCCTTTGCTAAGGAAATAATTTCATCACTTACAGTTGGTTTGCTGCCTCATTTTATCCTCAGCAATGCCCCAAAACGCAATACAAGCCCTGCAAAGGTTATTGTTTCTGTAGAGTAGCTACGCAGATGGCAGATCATTTCTCTCCTATCAGCAGGGACGTTTAACCGTGCCGGGCCAGCGTTCTCCTCTCCCTTATCTATAAGCAGCAGAAGTGAGCAAGTTAGCACTCTATACAATAATGTCAGGCTTTTGGTCGCAGTTTTGACTGTAATCTTCTGCACGTATAAGCCATGTGAGAAGGTTACGTTCAGTCATTACTGGGGAGCTCACCCTGTACGNAGCACCGCTGTCGGGGATCCACTGAGCAGAACATTGTTGTGAGAAAGGACATTGGGGGGCTGGAGTGGGTCCAGAGAAGGGCAATGAAGCTGGTGAAGGGTCTTGAGCAGAAGTCCTGTGAGGAGTAGCTGAGGGAGCTGGGGGTGTTTAGCCTGGAAAGAGGTGGCTCAGGGGTGACCTTATCAGTCTCTGCAACTGCCTTAAAGAAGTGTAGCTGGGTGGGGGTCAGTCTCTTCTCCCAAGCAACCAGCAACAGGACAAGAGGATGTAGCCTCAGCCTGCACCAGGGGAGGTTTAGGTTGAACATCAGGAGGAATTTCTTCACAGAAAGGGTGATTACACATTGGAATGGGCTGCCCAGAGAGGTGGTGGAGTCACCGTCTGGACGTGGCACTCAATGACATGGTCTGGTTGACACGTTCATGTTCAGTCATGAGTTGGACTCGATGGCCTCAGAGGTCTTTTCCGAACTGATTCCGTGATTCTGTGCACCGGCCTCCTGAGGGCCTGTCACATGCGAGACGCCATTTTGTGCGGAGCCCGGCCGGCGGTGCCCGTTGGCGGTGCCGTGGGGCGGTGCGGGCGAGGGGCGGGGGGTCCCTCCCTCCCTCCACGTTTTATTTCCCTTAGCCCTTCCTCCTCCTCTTACTCCTTCCTCTCGCTCTCGCCCTCCGTCTCGGGTTCGCTTCCCGCGTCCCTCTGCTTTTGTTACCCCTCCCCTCGCTCCCTCCCGCTCCCCGCCCCCGCGTGGCACTGCGGAGCCGGAGACGTGACCCGAGCGGACTCGCTTCCCCGCAGCTCCAGCCTCTCGCCGCAGAGTCGCATGTCCTCGATCCAGAACCTCCAATCCTTCGGTAAGAGCCGCCGGCGCGCCGCTACCCCCGCAGCCACCCCCTGGGCAAACCCACCCATCGCCCCNCAATAATGTCAGGCTTTTGGTCGCAGTTTTGACTGTAATCTTCTGCACGTATAAGCCATGTGAGAAGGTTACGTTCAGTCATTACTGGGGAGCTCACCCTGTACGTACGGAAGGTGCCGCCCAGAGGATTCGTTTGAAGGGATCCAATGTTGACACCTACAGTGCTGGCTTATCTCCAGTTTAGAGCCCTAAACTCTGCCAAGTTATCTTGGCTTATCTCCAACCTGGAGTCCTAAACTCTGCCAAGTGGTCCTCATGCCGAAGTCCTCTTTTTCTTTTACTGAATTTTTCTGTTAGTGTTTGTGCCACAAGTTGTGGGAGACAGTAAAATTCAGCACGGTTTAACAAATTCCATAGTAGAAATTAGGCTAGTCAAGATTCCCAGTGCTGTACTTCTTTCCTGTTGTGCTTGAATCCTCATCATGCTTTCAGTGCCTTTAGTGCTCGTGTCTTTCTTGTTTCTACAAGGATCTGTCAGTCTGCAGCTGAACTACTTGTTTTTTGTGTTTCTGCTGAAGTTCTACTCATTTGGGGCATTTCTTTCTAGTGGATGGCAAAACTTGATCAGCGTTTTTAGATCTGAGTTTTGAATGGAAGTTTGGGAAATTGTAGCTTGCATGGCTATTGAACCTACATGGACTCTTAAATATCTTCTGATTAGTACAGAAAAATTATTTGTCATTATTCTTAAAAAGTAATAAAGTACTTCATGCTTCAAGGTTTATTTGGAGCTACTGATTAGGAGACTTGTAGAACTGTAAAATTTCTTGATTGAATGTTAAATATGTATTTGTGGAATACAGAGAATAAGAAGTGTTAACGCAGAACCCCCCTTCTTTATAAATGGCTTTCTCTTTTATCTGTCCTAGGTAAATGCTAAGCTTAGAAGAATTTGAGAACCTACCTTTCTTTAGTCTAAGCCTAAAATAATTTTGTTACATTTCTTGACTAAAGATGCTGACTGGAGGAGTTCTGGTTTACAGGCAGCCTCTGACATCTGTTCGAGTGTATCTCTCTTTTGTTTGTTAGTAGCCAAGAGTTACATCCATGCCTTAACATGCTGGTAGTGTGGTAGTTACCACAGTATAAGACTTCTGTTCTTGACCTGTAAGGGCGTGTGTGTTCTAGAGCTTTTCTATTTCTCTGTTCTTACCAGTTGATCTGATAAGAGATACAGTTGCTTTATTTCACTTTAAATGTATGCAGCTGTCTAAAACTTACCTGCATTTGATGTTCTCTCAGAACCGTGTTTTCAGGTTCGGGATTTACAGTTTGCAAGAAACTATGAAGTAAACTGATACTGTAGTGGAAAATTGTTCATACCTGGGAAGGCATGGAAGAAACTGGGTGCCTGGTAGTTGAGAGGGCTGTCCTGAGTATGTAGTGTAATGAGACTTAGTACAGCTGTAGGAAAAAAGCACTTTGGTTTTAACAGTGTGTTTTTAAACAGAGATTAAACATCAAGATTATACCCCAAATATAATTTTTTGTGAAGTGAGAATCTTCTATCTTAGTTTTGAGCTTGGGTGTTTTCCTTTGTGGGAATTACATGAATCTTTTTCCTCCTGCAGACCCCTTTGCTGATGCAACAAAGGGCGACGACTTACTCCCGGCGGGGACTGAGGATTACATTCATATAAGGATCCAGCAACGAAACGGAAGAAAGACACTAACAACTGTTCAGGGCATTGCAGATGATTATGACAAGAAGAAACTTGTGAAAGCTTTCAAAAAGGTAAAGTTGCTGATTTGATTTGATAATAATTATATATAAAGGAATAAGATAGTTTCTAATACTAAGTACCAAAATATATATTTCACTTAATTCTTTCTAGTGCACATCACTTTCATATTTGAGTTCTTTCCCTTTCTCAAAACACCTATCAGTGTCTAGTATCACTGATTTTTGCTAAAAAGTTAAACATTTCTGTCTTACAAAGAAGTAAATAAAATATAGTCTGAATGTTTCTTCAGATACATGGCTTTGTTGATGTGAAGAATAAAATCAGTTTAAAGTAGAGATTGTTTTTATTGCTGCCTCTATTACAGCTGGGTTGTTGCTCAAAACAGAGGCCTTTAGTTTTGCCAGGATAAAAATACTTGTTTTAAAACAGTGTGGAGTTGAAAGGGTGTATCTTATGACTTTGTTTTTCATTCTTGCAATGACTATTGACCATTTCCTTCTGCACAGTAGCTAATCCTGTCCTTGCCTGAATTTACCATCAGCAGTTTAGTTTGCATATGTATGTATCAGCAGATATGTTCAGTTTGCTCTCAGAGCCAGTAAAATAGATTTAACCTTTGCCTGCCTTGGCATCAAAATAGTAAGCAGCCTCTGAGAAAAGTTCTTCTGGAAAGACTGACTAAGCAAAATCATGATGTACATCACATGTCACATAATATGAATGTTTCTCTCTTAGAAATTTGCTTGTAATGGCACTGTGATTGAGCATCCTGAGTACGGTGAAGTTATCCAGCTGCAAGGTGACCAGAGGAAGAACATTTGCCAATTCCTCTTGGAGGTGAGGGACTACAGATAAATATCGAAACCTCTCTGGAAGCAGTAGGGTGCCAGGTGGTACTGATGCTAATTAACCAGCTGAAGATGGCCACTGTAGTTCCTTTATATTTTCAGCCAGAAAGTAAAATGACACTTGCAGAATGAGAGTAAGCCTTTGGTAGGAATCAAAGCACTGTAGAATGCCTTTGCGCTGTTACAGCACACCACTTGTTCTCTGGCAGTGCAACTTGAGCTCTGTGCTTGTAAAATCAAGTGTTCAATGCAAACCATAATCGTGAGACTGAAAGCACTATAGAGGAAAGAGGCTTACTCTGATGCAAATGATGATGCAGAGTTGTTACACGGTCAAAGAATAAGTCCTAGGACTACAGAACAAATCAGATGTCTGATAAGATTTTCTTTTTGTTTAGTCAATTCTTCTGCTTGGTCCAGAAACATTCTGTAAACTAGAAAAATGTTTCATTGAGTATATACACTGTATTGTGGTTTGTTTAATCAAAGTGTAAGATTGTGGTAACTTGATATCGCTGTAATAGCCTAAGTATGTAAGCTTTACTAAAATATGTTGTTTTTCTCCTTTAGATTGGCATTGTCAAGGAAGAACAACTGAAAGTTCATGGTTTCTAACATATCTATACTCTTATGAAGAACCCTGCAGTATTGGTCTTACCTATCCTGGCTCTTCTGTGAAAATGAATCTTTGCAGTGAATGGACTTCCCTCTTACCTGAACATTTACAATTTGATTCAGATTTGCATGACTGCATGAAACAGGTGGTGTGTAGACTAGAAACACATAAGAAAACTTCAGTAAGATGGTAATGAAGACACTTGTGAACTTTAACACATTTCCAATGGAAATGTATTAGTGAAGATTGTTCAGTTTAGTATTCTCCACCTGAGTTAAATGTGTGAGTTTTATTCAAATAGTGTGTGTTGTTGCTTAAAAATAAAAGTTTATTCATATACTTTCTGGGACATTTGAAATGCTTTAGCCTAAGTTTTAAACTAGCACTGCAGCCTTGCTGAAGAGTGGCTGAACTGCTTTGTGGCAAGTGTAGCTCACTGCTGATTGAAAAAATTGGGAAATCTACATGATTAAGTACTAGCCGATTAATCAGTAATTAGCTTGATGTGGTCTTACCCTGTAGCTGTAAGACTAGAGCTTTAAAGCCTGTAGTGTAGGTGTACCTTAGTAGCAGCATAGTAAGACATCAGTTGTTTGCTGTGTAAGTAACTGGATCTTCTCTAAAATTTATTGCAGTGACTATGAGGTATTAGTGTGAAACAAAGTTGGGGTAAAGCAAGCTGAGCTTCTCAAGACAAAACATTTGGGCAAAAGCTCCAAAACATTTAAAGGAAGTGGATAGGAGATACTGTATCTCCTCTGTCATTGAGTGAGGGGAAAACACATTGCATTGGCTTCTGCCATGACAGTGCATTTAAAGTTGGCAAGCAGAGTGCTTGAATAAGCTGGTAGTGTTAGCTGCAGGAGTAGGGAAGGGAACAGGCTCTACACTAACCTTTTCCTTGTTATGAAAAGTTTTCCTAGGATTAATGGTTGACATGGGGGGTTTTGTAGTCATGTTTAGGTGTTACTAGAAAAAGCTCATTTGGTTTACTTTTCTAGAAGGTAATTCATTCACAGCATTACTGGAAGTTACAAAATGTTTGTTCCACCATGCTTTTAAGCTAGTTTTAGGTGGAATACCGAATGCCTACAGCTGTTTGTAGGGTATGTTTCATGAAGAATGAAATTTATTCATTTGGTGAAACAAGCAGATGTTGTCTTCCTTTTGAGGTAGACATGGAAATTTTTTCTGAAACAATTCAAAACATGCTGAGCTGCAAAACCATAACAATAGTGGGAAATGTTTAAAAAACTTCATGTGATATCATGTATTCTCTGGAAAGAAAGAAAAAGACATTTCTTTACTGCTAAGACTTACTAATAACTTAGCCAGAAAAAAAAATTATGAAATTGATAAAATAATTGTTTATTACCTAAGTAAACATCAAGAATAGGCAAAACTGTATTATTTAATATCACATGTACCTGTACTTTATTTCCTATTCATATTTACCTTTCTAAACAGAAGTGTTTAATTTTAACTCATTTGAACTGTTTTTTTTCTTTTTTTAGATTTTTGAGTCAGAAATGAACCCTTAAGGCACTAGCAACAATTAGGGGAGCATTATATGATGGTCTAGACAATTCCACTTGTAAAAATCCAGCCTCTCAATCTCCACAAATTCTCCTGATGTTACAGATCTTAACTGCTCCAGAGAAAGGATGTTCCCGAAGATCGTATACTGTTAAGGTGCAGTATGTTCAGGAGGAGGGAATGCCTCATGAGAAATACAAAATACCCACATACCAAATGGAAATCCAAGAATAAATCTTATGCAAGTCTTGCAGATGAGCAGAATAAAATCATTCTACTGCAAGTTTACCTAGTCCTGGTTCTTAAGTGCTAAAGTAATCAATCTTTCAGGGGTACATAGCAATTAGTGATTTTCATTTTATCACATGCCAGAAAAACTGATGTTCTCATTTAAAGCTTGTTCTCCTGCCCAAGGGGAAAAACAAGCAGTATCTTCTATTTTGCTGGTATTATACAAGTACTTCTAGTGGGCTTTGAATTGAAGATTAACAAATGACTAGCAGGTCTCGTGTTACTGAGTCAGTCTTCATTTCAGATGGCATTCCATTAACTTTTACTACCTAAGCTTGAGTCATTTCTCCATAGTCATTCTGCTTGGAATAAATAAGAAAAATCTTTGGTTTTCTTCTTACTCATTTAAAAATCCTTTCTAATAGGAGGAACCTTGCAGTTGACAGGTGGCTTGAGTGGAGATGCTTGTGTTTTGACCTTTTTGAAGGGCAAAATTATAAGGAGATGGAATAAGATGTAACACATTTGAAGTTTTAAAGAGGTTAAATTTGTTGTGGCAACAAACCATTTCATCTTTCTAGAAGGAAACCAGAATTTTTTGTCCTTGCGTGTTTTAAACTGAAGCAGTATTTCTAAGATTTTAATTAGCCTTGTTACAAGCCCAAATCTCAAGCCCAAATGTTCTAGATGAAAGGCTTCAACAATATTGTGTTTTGACATCTTACTCTGAAACTTCTTTGTCAAAGCTAAACTTATTTGGAATACACATCCATGTTTTAAGAATGCTGAAAATGAAGGCTTTGGAAAAGAACTGTTGAAAGTGCCGCCACAAAAATCTGTTTTCAGAGTGAAGGCAGGTTTCAGTCTCTTTATCTATTCCAAAATAGGTTAAAAAATGTTAAAGGATGTGGCCCATAATTGTCAAGGCAGTAAAAAGGAGCTTATAGTAGAAAACTTTTGAAATCCCCTAGTAGGACCTGAGGCTGGCCAAGCTGAAGACTGAAAAGAACGGTGGTTTCTTTTAGTTGGAAAGTTGTGAAGTCCGTGTCCTTCAGACCTACAAATCAAGATTCACTTCTCAGTGATATTTAACACTTAATCTCAAGGTGTTATTGGATGTAGAAATGTGTTTCAAATTCACAGCCGTGTGCATAGCTCTATTAGGCTGTCCTAGCTAACTCTGAGCTGATACACTGCATAAATAAATTCATTGAATTGTCTCTTCTGAGTCTACATCTGCTTAATGAAGCTCCGAGCAATGAAACCCTCGCTGAACCCTTCACTGCTGGTAGCAGTTCTTGTTTGTAGAATATGAGATTTAGTAATTTAAGTCTGTAAGCTGCCTACTTCCTCTTACTGTGTGAGCTGTCAGGCCCTTGACTGTCACCTATGGTCTGCTACATCTGACTCTGTCTCAGAGATGAGCATGAGGAGCACCAACTACGGGCAGATAATTTTCTTGAGGAATTTTGAAAAGAGGAATGCCTGGGCTGTGTGTGCACACTATTAATTGTTTCAGTGGTGTTGCTTAAACCTTGATTCCTGAACTGCATTTTTGCACAGCCTAAATTAAAAATGTTTTGGAGAGCTTCTTTGGCAGAGGAGGAGGGAGCTAGTAAAAAAAAAACTGTTGTAGGAAATACATTTATATCTGAAGTCTCTTTTCATTAACTTAGATTCCTGGACTGCAAGACCTCTGTAATGTTGTTTCTCTCTCTCTCTCTCTCTCTCTCTGTATCTTTAAAAATCCTAGTTAAAAGTCCTTGAAACTTTGACATTTAAGGCTCTGAATACATCTAAAGCCATTAAAAACTTCAAAATACGAAGAGTCATTGATGCTTTAGTTTCAAATATTTGAAATAATATCTGTTAGGCAGAACTCCTCATTTTTTCCTATACTGCCATCCTGCTTATAGTTGGTATGTAGTTGCCCTGAAGATGCATGTGTTGTTTACAGCCAGGCAGTAATCAGATACCCCTGCTGTAATGCCATACCCTGTTTGTAGTTTTTTAAAATTTTATCTGATGTGCTGCACTCTTACAGGCTGTACTACTCTAATTTTACAGTATAGGACAGGTGTACCTTGAGTTCCAGTCAGCAATAATCCTTTCCTTAATCCTTCTGCAAGGCTCTAGTGTACAGGATCCATGTGTTACACCTGTAAGTGGCTCAGTACTTCCTCACACTGTGTAAAAATGTAGGCAAGATTGATATTTAGCCAGTTAAAGCAGGGGGGGAGGCATTTTTATAGGTCACTCTGGGACACAGTAGGGGTTACTGTCCCTTGTATCTGTTCAGTGTTGATTGGTGTCACTGAGCATTCCTCTTAACTAATGTGCTGCTGCCGCTGGGGGGAGGGAAGTGTGCTTAGAGGGTCATGTGTCTTTAAGTACTATGACTTTCTGCATCCATTCTCAGTCAGGAATCTGTCCCCTATGCATGGCAACGTGAAGGTGGTTTTCCAGTTGCCAGATCAAAAGCTCTTGAGATCATTAAGGGAAAAATGGCATAGTTGTTTTATGTTTGCTGCATCCATGTTTCATGCCTACTGTTTCCCATTTAGATTAAAAATACAAAAATAATCTCAAAAGAAGATTTGTACTTGGCTTGCCTTTTGTGAGTTTGCTACGTGCCTGTCATTGATCTCTTAATGAACAAGTCTTAACCTGTATTGCAGTATTGCTACAGAGCTGAGACAACAAAGTCTTTTGAAATAAAGTGTGCCAGTATTATTTGATGTATGCTTTTCTAAAACAAATGGAATTCTATGCTGTTGTTAAGGAGGATTATATTTTTTTTTGGTGGAAGATAAAAGTAACATAATTTAATAGAGATGTGTGTGATCATCTTGTAAAGTCAGCTTTGATTGCATACAGAAGTGTTATATTTCCTCTCTTATCTATTATTATCTATTAACCAACTTAAAAATACTGTGACTTGTCCTGAAATATCTTAGCTCCAAAACAAGGTGATTGGCTTGTATTGGCTTGAGGTCTAAAAGAAGGGTAGAAGAGAATCATCTAATTTCTTGAATAAGCAAAATGCACAGTATTTTAGGATAAAGCCAGAAATGTGCTCAAGTTTGGTTTCAGCTCTTTTAGAGTATCTTGCATCTGTGAAATGTGACAGCACATTTCTGAAATGAATTTGGGGTCTGATTAAAAGTACTTGTGTGTACAATAAATGGGGCTATTTTTATTATTCTTTTAATTTTTATTTACAGGCCATTTTTGCTGTGATTATGCAAAAAAAAAGAAAACCCAACCCCCCCTCCCCCTTCCCCCAAATCAGAAACCCCATACAACACATGATCCAGGCTCAGCTCTCCAGGTTATGGGTAGCTGAACTCAGCAGCTGTGGTTCCAAATGGAATGGTCATGCTCCTCAGTGAGAGGATTTAGCTGTCAGCAGTGTTTGCAGTCCCTCTCACCATCAGACAGGGGCACAGCTCTGTTCCTACAGTACCCTCAAACAAGCCTTGGCTATCACAGGGCAGCTGACCCCAGGGAAGGGGTGGTGCTGGGGCTGTTTAAATGGCTCTCCCACAAATAGAAGGTTGCTCTTTTAGATAGACTCAGCAAACTACATAAATGCATTGAACAATAAATCTGAGCTAAGAAGGGTTAAAATGGTCTATTCCCAAGGATCCCTCTGGAAAGATCTATTGAAGGGCAGCCCCTGTTGTAGAGGAAGCAGCCTTTAGCTACTCTCTGCCAGAGAAAGTTCTGTGGTGGAATGCTCCCTGGTGAGTGATGGGCTAACCCCAGTAAACAGGCTGAGCAGACATGGGTGTGAGCACACCTGTACCAGTCACAGCAGGACAAGATGGCCCTGCAGACTGGTACCTGTCACTGACTGACACCCCATGTCTGTGACCTACTCCTGCAACTCACAGTGCACATCTGGATTAGAATTCAAGGTACACAACAAAAGCACTATCCAGGTTCCTTTAGTGAGTAGTAACCCGTAAATGAAGCCACACATTATTTAAAATAAATTATGTGAGTGAGAATTCAGTATGAATTCCTTACATGCACTATTGAGCAAGGAGTATTTTCTGTGCTTACATGCCTTTCCTTTCAGTAAGATTGTTGCAGTGACGTGGAGAAACTTTCTGATTGTCCAGTAGTAGTCTTACTTCATTAAAAATATTGTGAACTTTGTTCTCTTTGAAAGTAGCTGTACCTGGAGTCTTCACCCATCGCTGCCATTTGTGCTAAGCTGTTTTTAAGGACACTGAGGGGAGGGACATCAATTCGGGTCATCAAATTGTTTCGTTTGTCCTGGTAGTGGAAGTCAGTTCCAGTACTGATTTAAATCACCCTGAAACTAGATCATCCTTTGGTGACTCTATGGAAGATAAAAATCAGTTCTGGAGAGGTTGAGGGAAGGAGGTGTCTGCACCCTGCTTCCAAGTAGAGCAAGGCAGAGCCCTTCAGGCTGCTGCCACCTGGAGCCAGCCTGAACGTGGCAGCATCTGCTGCCTTATGCTTACGCTGTGCAGAAGCACCTGTGTGATTTCCAGGTCTTGGCTGCTTCTCCTAGTGCTTCAAACTAATACACAGCTGGGCCTCTGGTGGTAAATTCAAAGTACCAGAGCACTCTGGTCATGGGATGTGACCTGGCCACACAGAAATGGATGTTACTGTATCCCTCCCGTCCTTTAATTACTTTTTGTCTGATAAAAGTAGCATTCTAACTTCAGGGCAGAACCCTCTGAAGAGGGAAAATTGTCATTTGTTCACTGTGGAGATTTACAGGGATGACACAAATCATCAAGGCCAATGTTCACCTAAATCATACGAGGTGATCTTTAGTCTCCTATTAGTTTCTAGTATCTTCTTAGCTGTCTCAATTTGATTTCAGGCTACTACTATTCACATTGTGGTATGTTTTCAGGAGGAAAGCCTTAGGAATGCTTTAAAGGAAAGCTTAGCTGAAACAGCTGAGTGTGAAGAGACAATATAAGGATTTTCCAAGTACATATGTTAGTTGTTATATTTCTGCAACGAGGCTTTTAAAATTGATGCCTGTCTTACATTCCCCTAAGAGGCATTTCCCACCCGGAAGAGTTCCTGCTGCATTTATTTCAGCTCCCTAAAGCAGGCCAGAAGCAGTGCTTCCTCCCACGTCCCTGTGTGGAAGCTTTTGTAGATCCTGCTGCAACTGGTGGTGCTCTGATGAGCACCAGGAAAATGCAAGATGCCTGTGACTGCACCAGGACAGGCCGCCAGCTCTGGCTGCTGGGTGGCCCTGCTGTCGGATAGAAACATCAGCAGTGGCAAAATCAGAAACAAAAGGTTTGTTTTTTTCTCTAGTGGTTTAGTGATCTGACAAAGTGGCTGCTGGGAGCAAAGGGATGGATTTTTTTTCCAGTTACTTTGCATACACTTGCCAAGAGAACTTGCCCTGGATTTAATAGCATTGGATGGACCATATTCTCGGGGTTGTGTCTTGTAGTGCTGATACTGGCAAAACATCCACTAACTTTTATTTTTCAAAATTTTACTTGACCTCTACTTTAGAACAGATTTTTTTCTGTTCACTGAATTTGGGCCATAGGTGGCACAACTTCAACTGCTCAGACCAAAAGTTCTTGGAAAACCAGCAGCTTGGCTCTGTCCCCATTCTCTCTACATATTTTTGTCCATGTGAGCAGATTTAAATACTTTGGTTTTGGACATGCAGGCCTCTGATACGTGTATAAACACTTGTCTTGATGTCTTCTTCTGATAATATGTTCCACATTTCCTTCTGCCATCAAAGAGATGTACTTTTTTAGGTTCTGCAAAGGTCCAGGCATGAATTAGCACAGAATTCTTTTTGTTGTTGGGCTGTGAATACTTAGGAAGTCTAGATTTACAGGGAAAAATCCAGAGCAGATATAGATTGTAGTCACACAAAGTCTGTTTTGAAAGAGTCAGTTTATACATTTCTGCATCTTTCATGTGATGTATTGCACAGACACATAGTGGGTTTCTGTCTAATCCTGCTTGGCTGTCCCTGGTTATGCTCTGGAGGAAGCCTGCCTGTACTGCATAAAGAAATGAAGGCACAGTGGGAAGACTTGCTGCTGCTTCTGCTTTTATCCTGCTGGGATAAGCTGTTGAACACTGTGAACCAAAGTCTGTCACGAAGTCAGGCTGCAAAGCAGCGTCGATTGAGCCACTGTTCCCTCTGCTCGACTGCCTCCATCGGTTCTGCCTTGTCCTGCAGGTGAGGTCTCTAGATCAGGGCCCGTATCTTTGTGCTGTGTAGGTGAAGCACCAAGCATGGCAACTCTCTGTGACCAGAGGATTGATATATAAATGTAATGAGTAATTTAGTAGTGGTAGCAATGAGTAAATAATGGATCCAGTCACTAAAACAACTTGTTTGCTCTTTTGACCTCAAAGCGTTTTTGTCCTCTTGATGACATTTCCCCTTTCGTGTGTTTTGTTGTTAGTACTGATGTACCTTTATCTTTCTTGTATTCTTTTTACCAGAGCAAAATGTTATGTCCATCAGTGCCATGTCTCTGTGAGCACTTTATGAAATTAATGCTAATGCACGTGAGTCAAGGAATGGGCCTTGGGGCATCAATTCAATCCTGCAAAACATGCAAGATTCTTTTCACCTGATCTTAATTACAATTGTTCCTTAAGCCTTTGGTTCATCAAAGAAATATGTTTTAAACAATGCCTATGTAAGCGTCCAGCTTGCGATTTCCAGTCTCTATCCCTAGATGTCACTGGAAGACAGCATATGCTGAAAATAGTGACACACAAGCCAGGAGAAATGACTGTAGAGCTTGGATAGGGGAATGTGGAAGTCAAGATTTGGTAAAATTCCAAGGTGGTTGCAGGCATGACGCATGTGCAACTGTTCCCCAAATTTCCTCTGCCCGAGAGGTAGAGGATCTGAAACTCTGTTCCTAGATCTATCCCTTCCGTACAGCGGCTGCACATCACTGGTGACTCCTAGCTCAGTGCAGGAGTACCACAGAGCCCTGTGCAAGAGGTGTGAGGAAGGGTCCCAGTGCATCACTTCAGAGAGAAGAAAGCAATCTACTGGGAGAGGCAGGAAATGACAGCTATGGCTTCATAACAGGTGAAAGACAGCTCATGGCGAAGTGCCCCAGAAAGAGGCAGACCTGCCTTAGTGCATCTCCACAGTTTCCGCCAACGAGTGCTGCCCCTCCTCAGACAGAAAGCCAGTGCTGGAGGGTGAATCATCAGTAAATTATTTGCTTTTGGGGCTTAAACAGTCACTCCTTCTCCACTTAGTTCTCTGCAGGCTGCGAGAAGGGATGATCTTGGGTCTAGTGGAATGAGGTGGAGAAGAGCTCAGTGCCCGTGTGCATGGAGGCAATGAAAGTGACTGCATGCCAGACCCAGCTGTCTACAGAAAAGAGTTGTGAGGGTTCAGCCATTCAAAGCCATTCAAAAACATGGCAGAATTCAAAGGAAGAACCTTTAGGAATCAGAAGTTTGTACATGATGGTCCACTCCAGTGCCACTCCAGGCTGGCTGGTCCCATAAGGGTGTTTGAGTGGATCTGGGTATGGACAATGTCCGGGGACCTGTTCCCTTCCCACAGGAAGGGACCTTCCCTTCCCTTCCTGTAAGAGTTTGAAGCAGCCCATTGGAGATGGGCTCCTCAAATGCTCTCAGCCATTTGAATTTCAGTGGAAATCTTTTCTTGAAAGGAGGCTGAAACCAGTTCTTAACATCTATAGGATCAGAACTATAACTGACCTTTATTAACACTCTTGTAATACTCAGAGAAAAATGCTCTGATTTGGTGAATACTCCTAGGACTTTTGCTAAAAAAGGATAAAAGTTGTCACAACATATTCTTCAAGGAAGTCAATTCCTTCCTGAGCTGTAATTGTACAAAGTGTGAAGTGTATTCAGCACTTGATTCAAATGTTGTTATGAGTCAGAAGCAGACTTCCTCTTGACCTTAGCAGGATTCAGGTAGATAAAGGGAGCTTTGTAAAACTGGACCTTCCTTTTGTATTTGAACCATTTTTATTATTCTTATCATTATTAGGAGTGAAGAATCAGCTACATTACAATGACTTACAAAATTATGTGATTAGAAAGTATGCTGTGCCCACGAGACCAGAGTTTCTGAAACTCTGGAGCCAGTTATATATGACTGGAGTTGACTTGCATCAAGTGAGAACCTGGTTCATGGACACGTGATTGCAGTCAGTGCCAAGATACAGCTGCAGAAAATGTGTTGGTAATTGAAGCTTGTTTTCCTAAAATAACGTGTGTCTTTCTGGTTAAAGCAGGGATGTGTTACCTGTCTTTATAGAGGCATAGAGGAGCATAAGCCAGGCTCAGTGATGGAAGAAAACAAATTGGCCTTTCACCAGCCCCTGCTGGAGTAACTCAGTTGGTTCCATCCCCACAGAACTGAGGGTACACTCCATGAGAGAAATGTCCTACCATGCAGCTGTAAGGGCTCGTTCCTGCCCAAGGCCCTGCCTGATCTAATCATTGGTAAGACCTCAAACCACAAGTAGTACACATAAATACCTCGGGTCCAGCAGCCTCCCTGCTGCCATCCTTGCAGCTGTATTACAGAACAAGCTCTTATCTAAAATGTAGCCTAACATCTTCAACTCACATGTGGAGGGACTTGCTGATACTCTGTGGGAAATAAATAAATATACATACATAGCATTTCCTGCAACATAAGAAGGTACTGAATGATTTTATTTTTTTCCTGGTATTGTGGTATACTGGTTCTGTTAAGGATAGCTATGTGGAAGGTCCCAGCTGCTGATGGAAATATTAGCCCTGAAGAAAGGGGACTTTTGAGATGCCTTATTGCTCCTTCCTTTTGGGGCTTGTAGAGTGGTTCAGGTCATTCTGCATTATGTCACTCTCAGATCTGGCAACTATAGCCTCCTGCATGCTGTGATCCCATGCACACTTAGTTCTGTGGAATAATGACAGCTGCCTCATCACAGCCAGCAGGCAGCACCTCATTGTTCCTGGGGCAGGAGCAGTGACCTCTCTAGCACAAAGTGCTAAAAATCATAACTTAAAAAGAGGAAAAGGAGAGGAGAGCAGCCAACAGCAGAGAACTGGCACTGAGCTCACACCGGTGAATCAGACACTGGTCCCAGCTGCATTCAACCTGGTCTTGGGAAACAGTGGTCATTTCAGGTGAGTGGCTTCATAGTAGTATTTAACCTTCATATACATTAATTGAAGTGTGTCACGTGTGATAGAGATTTAAGAGTCAGATGGTCTTATGTCATCCATGGTGGTCCATTCCACATACCTGACTGTATAGGCATGGCAGGCTAACTCAGGTATGTAAATGTACCCAAGTGCTACAAAGCAATCTGCAGCTGAGGCCGCTCACACTTGTGCAGAGCTCAGATGAAGCATAAAGGGGTTTTCTAATTTCCCTAAGAAACTAAGAAAACACATGAAGATAAAGCTTTATGTTTAGCTGTTCCCCACAAAGATGTACATGTGAGGAAAAGTCTGAGCTACTTCAGAGACAAAAAAGGTGGTCTATCAATAATGCCAGGAAACAGGCTATGATTTTGTGAGAGGAAGATTTCATGCCACTGAAATTACTATGAGTTGCTTCTACTGAGGATAAACACGCTGGTTGCAATACTAGGAGCTGCCCCTCAGACCAGGAGCCCATGGTAGTAGACACTGTACAACATTACAAGATAGTGTCTGCTCCTCTCCAAATGACTTGAACAGTCAGCATTGTTTGTGGGTGTAGGAACAGAATTTCAGAACCACCAGGTTTGATGGTATAGGCCTTACACGATTCCCAGCTGCCTCCAAATGTGAACTAAGGGGTGAAAAAGTAAGCACAGACAAAATCCTGATTCAGGACTCAGTCCCCTCCCACTGACTTCACTGTCACACCCAGGCATGGATGCAGCCCACATGGCCAGCCTGATGCCATGATGATTTTTTGCCTTTTCTTTTATACCCTTGTTATACCTTTTTACAACTTCTGTGTTCTTAATGCTTTTTGCCTACATTCTTGGACTTGTTTGTTCCGCTAGGAGACTAAACATTTTAGAAGCTTTGTAGGTAGGGATTAGTGTGCCTGTCTTGGGGTGACTCCATCATGTATATCCCCTATCACGGCTTTATGCCAAACAATTAATTTTGTGCCTTTTCTGTGCCTTTAAACTGAGCTTGAGAGGGAAGGAAAAAAAAAACAACAAACGAACTTTTCAAAGCAGTTTCTCAAGGACATGGAGATACACTCCTCTGAGTTCTCCAGCTGTGGTAGCATAGAGGAAGCACCCTTCTTGCTTCTNGAATTTTTGATAGGTATGCTAATCAGTAAGACCTGTAATGTTATACCAGATCTTTTGGGGGCGGTGGGGGGACATTGTGGTGGGCATTGAGGTGCATTTGACCTGGATGTAGTGCACCTAAGAATCCTAAAAATAAATACCAAGGTAAAATCCCTTTTTCCTTTCTAACCGTGTCTGACTCTTGATTTTAAGACCAGGAAAAGGCATCAAGCCAGCTGCTGCTGCACCACCTTTGGAAATTACCAGTATTACTTAAGAACAGGCTCCAGTGAGTCTCTTAGGTGCCTGAGTGCCTATTGATTCCTGTGGGACTGTAGGCACCTAAATACATTTCTCTATTTGACCCAAAGCTTCCCTAATCCTCTCACTGCCTTCCCTTACAGGAAATTGAATGAGTGGAACCAACTTGTTTGTTTGGGAAGCAGAGAGGTTCCCTAGGAAGAAAGGACATGCAGACCTGTTATTCAATTCTGGAACATATTCATTACAAGATACAGAATCCCAAGCCAAATAGTTTGCAGTTCAGATAGATTAGAGTATAATCCTTAACAATTTCATTCCTGGTCTAGATTAAAACTGTAAATATAACTTGAGCGTTGCAACTGCTGCAAGCAACAACTCCTCATAAAACTTAGAGACCAAGCCCTTCAGTCTGGATATCAGAAAACCATTTTGAATTACAGTTATACAGATTGTCTCGGGTCAGTTTAATTGAAGTACTGCCCTTTTAAATGTTGTGTGGGCTCAGTGTCAGTTACTTTATCAATACAAACATTTTGTGTAAGCTTCCTCTCTCATTGCTAAAGCCAGAACGATACTTTAATGCTTCCTATAAGAGGTGAGCTTGGTCATGCACTGAAAGTGTGGATCTCTTACCTGCTGGGTAAGATCTGGCTGGTTTCAGCTTTGTTAACAGAGGTTCCTACCAAGGAGACCAACTGTAACCTGGTCTCTGCAGCTCTTCTGAGGTCAGGAGCTGCATGACGGAGCCCAGTCCATGGCTGACTTGTAACCAACAGACCTGGTGATCAGGTATCCTGAAAAGAAGTCTGTCTTTGGGAGAAACTATAAGGCTGAAAACCATGGATACCAGGCTCAACTGGTCTTTTGGTCTTTTGGAGTCTATTCATTGAATTCTGGAAGATACCATCTATAAGTCATTTTACAGTCATTTCTTTTGAATGCAAAATAGAGAGTAAAAGCTTCAGATTTGGATCCACAGGTGGGAATACAGATCTAAATCAATGCTATTTCTGTCCCCAAATTGGCAGTCATAAAACAATTTTGACAACTGGGGAAAAGGTAGCACTAAAGTGATTTGCTCCCAACTGCAGAACTGGACTGATTTGTATTGCATAATAGAATGGTTGTTCTGAGGACTTGTGGCACTGCTTTTGATTAAATGTTGATGATTGAGACCCAGCTGGAAATTGATTCTTTGATCAGCTCTTTTGTAAGAAAAGAAATTAGGTCTGACAGTTGTTTGGATGAAAAATTGAGGTTTCATGGGACTGGTAACTGTTCCAGAGGCATGGAAGGGAGTTCTGCTGGAGGTTAGATCTGAAAGTAATCAATTGTTCATATTTTTGAGCGAATACCTTTTACAAGTAAAACTGGATACATTTAATAACCCAGATAGGCGGGGCCTAGAGTGATTTTAAAGGCACCGTTGCATTTCATCAAATATCCAAGATTTCTCTCCTTTCTTTACCAGTAGCAAGTATCTCTCCCCAGCATGTTCCCAATGTCCTCTCTTCTTACCAAAACCACCAGTGTCATTGGGGATTTTTCCTGCTGAAATAGTGTTCATCTGATCACCTTTTCCAGCTCCTCTGACCCCTTGCTGTCTTCTTCAAACCCTGATCTTGTCCCTCCAGCCCCCTTTCAGCAGGAAAGGCAGAGTGCAAAAGTGACTTTCCAATAGTTCCATGGTGCTGTGCCAAGATTTGAAATTCAGACTTGTGGATTCGGGCAAAGGGATGGCCCCACATGTCTGCAGGAGGCCTCTCCTAAGGAACTGTGGAGTTGGGAGAGAAGGTGCAGGGTTGACTTTTTCGTATTGCTGGAGGGAGGGCATCAAGCAAGGTGATGGAAGAGGTGGGAGGGAAGGGGCTGGTCAGCTCTGTCCATCATACAAATTGTGGAAACAAAATGAATGCTTGCGGAACCAATAAATGCACCTCTCTCCAGCATTAATAAAATACTTCATTCTAGACAAACCAAATCTCTCTGTCCACCTCCACCAAAGAAACCAAATAACTGAAATAATCTTGCAGAGCATGAAAATTCATGGGAATAAACTGATTAATGTCTATTTCTGCTCTTACTTAGTTGTGAGCCACTTTTCCCAGAGGTGAGTCATTGAAGAGCTACTGGTAGTTTAGCAATAATGTTTTAATGAACTGAGAAATGATCTGCTTGTAGAGGAGTAGTAGCTCTCTGCATATTAACCTTGTGAGCTGGTTAGTGAGAAAATATGTTATGGCATGGGCCTGCAGCTTTCAGTCTTCAGCTCCTGGGCTGAAGTCACTCCTACCACAGCCAAAACAGGCTTTCAGAGAAATATTGCCTGCCTCTGTCAGGCTAATGACCAAACCAGGTTTCTTCTCAGTGGTTTCTCTGTCTCAGCACTAAAGCATTACTCTACTTTTTAGCTCTCCTGAGAAGGCCTAGCCATGGAAGTCACTGCATACTGCCCTTAAAACCAATATCCTGAAGGAGACCAGAGGCATTTTATCACAGGATAAACTCAGCAGTGGCTGAAGCTGATGAAGTTACCATTATGGGGTTATTTCCAGGTAAAAGCCATAATGCCTTGTCACCACTGCAGTGCTACAAGGAGAATAATATCAGGCATTGGTGTGTATAAAAGTTTACACCCCCAGAAAGTATTTGATTTACTGGCTAATGGGGGAGATGGCACAAGAGATGGACACAAAGGGAGTATTCCCTGATATTAATGCTGCTGGTGCATTATGTGGTCCCTATTATGTACAGAGAGAGGTTGATATAATTTCCAGCTCCCCTCCTGAAATGTAGCTCTTGGAAAAATGTGTGTGAACAATTGCTTTAGAAAAGCAAAGTCTCTACAAAGAACCTGGCATGACAATGGGGACCTCCAGATTTTTTCTCTCCAGCATTAAATAGAGCTTTTTCTCATAGTTTCACATGGGCTGAAGTGCTGGCAGTTTAATTTCAATGCCCAAAGAATGTAAAAAGCCACCTCCATCGCAGGTTTGTTAATACAAAAGAGAGAGAAAAGCAAATCTGGAAGGGGAACTGAATGACCTAGTTCTAGGCCTTCACAATGAACACCCTTGGTCTTTTATCTGCACAATAAGTGGACTTTTCTACAACACACTAAATAAAATAGTTGGTCTGGCAAGAGGGAAGAAATATGATGGCAGAAGAATGGGCATTAGAAGTATGGGCTTCAGCTCCACCAGTAAAACCAACAATAAATACTGAGTCAACATACCTGAAAATGGTGAGCCTGCAATGAGTGTCATCCAACAACCTCAGCTATTGTCCATTTAACTGAAATCCAAATTCTACTTTAGGGTGATGGATGTGGCAAAAATACACATTAAAAAACTATTTTAGATTCGCTTGGGCCCTAAATATTAACTTCTGTAAATAGTGTTGGCTGTGGTGGTGGTCTCTTGCCACATTTCTTCAGTCTAATATTCATGCCAGTGTTTAGTGCTGTTTCCTTTTGATTTGGTTTCATTTCTGCGGCTTTGTGTTCTATCAGTTATAGCTAAGTAAAATTAGACTGCAGTTTGGTTATAACACAATTAGCAGTTCTGGTCAATTAGAATGCAGTTAAGTGCTGTGCAAACCTGTTATGGAAGAAAGCAATGCTGAAATAAGAACTTGGGAGTCTCAAGTTAAAGGAAACTACGGTGCCTGTGCTGTCCCCTCCAGGCAGTTTGAATTCAGCATATGTAAGATACAGACATAAGCCTTTCCTGACATTTGCCAGGATGGGGGTACCTGAGTCCATTTCTCCCTTTTGCCAAAGACCAGGGGTTTGTGGTCCACTGTCTTTGATGGCTGTACCAGATGGACTTTTCTCCTGTCACTCCAAATCTGGCTGGTGAGAAGAGGCCAGGGTCAGTCCTTTATGTTCCCCCATGGATTGTGTAACCCACAAACCGTCAAGGAATGGGTACCACACAGCCATGGCAATATCCCTCAACCTTCTCCTACAGGATATTTGGGTATGAGACCTCCCCCAGGGGCTGGTACAGGGTAGCAGCGTTAGTTTCCTACTACCAGCTGGACCCCCAAAGCAGTCACCCACACCCATTCAGCCTAGAGCTGAGCCTCTCCCAGCCCCTCTCCTAGATGCTCCTAGGTGCCATGGCAAGTGTCAGCTACTGAATACAGAAAGTACTAGAACTGACTGCCAGACCCCAGTGTCTGAGCAAATGCAGTTGGTACTTTTGCCCTTTCTCCCCTGAAGCACTGGCCAGCAGTCACAGGAGACACTGGCACTTGTGGGACCATCAGGCTGCAGGGTGATGCTGAGATGAGCTGAGCTGGGAAGTTCCTGCAATGGGGCAGGTAACTGGTAACGGACCAGGACTCCTGCTGTGGGTAAGCAGGTTCAGGAGAATCCATGCTCTGATGGAATTAGTCTAATATACTGTACCAGCAGGAGGTTATGCAGTCTGGGCAGACATTAGATGGCACTAAAAACTGCACTTTTCAGGGGCTCGTTCAAGCAGAAATAGGACTAAGACCTGCCACTGCTCACAGGTCACAAGGAAGTGCCCTCTACAACTGGAAATTATAAGCACAGCCTAAAAAACAATTACCTAAGAAACCTTCACAGACTGTTTGCTCAAACAAGTTCATTTTCCTTAGGCTGCTGGTATAAAACTATCTGTAAGAGCTGTGAGTGTATTTTCAAGTGGTCACTGACCACTGGTGGTAAACTGCTGCAGATGCAAGGTGTGGCTTGTGAATATCTTCAGACTTTACAGGGCAGGGCTCCTGGTGCAGGCCTCTGGAACTGTGGGGGTTTTGAAATTTCACTGCAGCACTGAATAAAAGAGATGCTTCTTGAATTGCTCTCACAGTTGTAAATCATGATGGTGGCTGGTCCAGAGACGTTACTGTGGGGCCCACTTATTGCAGCTTAACTGAGACTTTGGAAAAAGAAACAGGCAACCAAGAGGAGGGTATTTGCATTGCATGCTTTGCCTGGTAAATGGGGAAGGGCTTCTGAGCAGATAAAACAAAATCTTTTAATGTCATATAAGCCATTTCTTCACTTTGCCATGTCAGAGCTAACAAAACCAAATGTTGTCAACTCACAGTTTAATTGCAGTGCTGGTAAGCTTCATGGTAGCTCTTAGGGTTTGGTTTGTTTGGTCTATCTTAAAGCCAGAACAGCTTGTAAAGGTAATCAAGTATAGGAGCTTTTGATTCTTTTGTTTACCTAGTTTTGCTTTTAAATAAGTGGTTTACTCCTTCTGCTTGAATGAATGAATTCTTGAATGAGTGTAAATTCCTTGCCCAAGAACCTGACAGAGTGCATTTGAAATGTAGACTTGTACAAGGTTTTGCTCAGCCCAGCCAATGTAATCTACTCTCCCATATGCCTGATGAGTGTCTCAGGGCAGGCTAATTTAAGGATTGTTGTTGGGGATGGCAAGCTTAGAGGCACCTCATATGACTGAACCCTTTGCACTCTCACAAGCTTCCCCTGGCAGATGGGTTACACTACTCTTTGTGTACAAAGGGGTTGCATACTGGTTTTGTGCATTCGTTCATCTCTGGCAGTTTGCTTTCTGTAATTCTTCAGCATGAGTTTCAACCTGTCTGTCCATGTTTAGGAGAGCATTTCCTGGTAAACAGCACAAGCAGAAGAGGCAGTGGAACACTGAGGTGCTGCTGTTTTCTAGCAAAGTAAGCCCTGGAAGTTTGTTACCAGTGCATTCATGATCTGTTCAGGGCTGAGAAAACTGTCTGCCCCTTAGTGAATTAGATGGAAATGAGAGAACTCTCAATCTCTGCAAATCAAACCTTGAAGTCTTTCCAAACACTCTGAGCCTGGCTTTTCACAGGAGGCTGCTGAGACAATGCAGTCATGAAAACTCACCTTTATTCCATCTGAGGAGTCCTGTAGCAGGTAGCCAGAACAACCAGAGGTGGACCAGAAGTGACACAGCTGGGACAATGTCCCAAGGGAAACACAGGTGGGTGACACAAAACAGGGACCTGCAGGCTCCATTGCCCTGTGCTCTGGGGCCCTGGAGCCCTCTCTGAAAATTGTCTGCTTGAGCCCTGTTTCAGTGAGGGTCATGATGAGGTTTGCGTGAGTCTACATATTAATGAGGCATGCAACCATTGTCAGTAATCACTCAACATTATATATACAGATATAAAGTGTTTGCTGTCATGTTGGAGAGCTCTAAAATGACCATATGTGTCTTCTAATTTTATTCAGCCAAGCAGACTTTTAGCTCATATAAAACCTCTTAGGAGAAATCCTAAAATTTAACATAATGTTTTCTATCACTGAGGTGAAGATCAATTTAAGGTGTTTGTGATATTACACTTTTTCCTTCAAGTATCCTTCTAAAGCATCTTCAAGTACAAATTAGTTTTCTGTGTTAATAGTTTCAAGCAGCAGTTTCAACTACGAATCTTCCTTTTTCATCCAGACCTGTCCCTGTACAGCAGAAAGCTGCATCAATATCCTTATGTACTGCAGCAGGCCAGCTGGGATAAACGAGTGCATCTATGGGAATGAAGTAAACATTAAATTTTAATGTTACCAAAAGATGTAAGAACAGCAGGAAGCAAAAATACTGACAATTTGTTATCACAGCTATCCTGGCATTGTTTTGCACAATTTGTATTACTTTTATCTATACTTTGGGTGTCCCTTTCCTGCTAATGGGACCTTTCTGATAACAACTGCACATTAGGGGCAATGTAAGCAGAGAATAAGAGCTAGCTCCTGGTCTGAAGGTAGGAAAAGATGGGGTTCAGAGAAAGGCACACAACTTACAGGCAGAAGGTTGTGAAATGAGCCACTAATAATGGAACTACTTGGGATGAAGGGCTCACCTTGAGGTTTCTTTGGCTTGCTCCAGTGTTTTCCTTTTAAGTCCATATTATCACGGCAGGCATTTAAAAATACATGCAGAGGATGGAAAGACTACAGAGGCCTTCCCTCTGTGAGCTGTGTTGAGACAAATATGTCTTCCCATGTTTGGATGAGCACAGTAACTGCTTGGTGCATTTGGATATAGATAGTTGTAAGTGGCCCTTTCCCAGACAACAGAACATAAATTTAGGTGGCCACATTGATTCATTACCAGCTTCCAGTAAGATAATGTATGAAGTGAACATGAAAATCAATAAGACAAGCAAAACGAAATAGCTTGAGATAAGCAGGGGGAGACAGAAGAAATCAATGCCATCCAGCTACTATGATGGTGAAACAGAGTCCATAGGAGATCATATTAAATTCCTAAGTCAAATATTTCAAATACTGATCTGTACCTTCACCTGTGACAATAACTGTAACAGCGATTGGCATCAGTATATCCACATGATTGCAGTGAAATTCTCCAGACAACCAGTGAGCTTTTCCTCCTGCAAACTATCACAGTAGGTTTATGGCTGTGCCAGGATGTGTTTTCCAGAATAACCTTTCTATTGGGAGATTTCCTGATAGAAGATCAAATATTAACCTGCATTTCATGACCTGGAAAAAATATGCCACATTAGGAATAAAGACATTGACTATTACCTGATTGTTGGCTGTGGATGTGCACAGATACATAAATAAATAAATAGATAATACAGCAAGGTCCTCTGATTGAAAGTGATTTCTCATTTCATTCAGGCCACTTGCTCAGACTTTTTGGGAGGACTGTGTATTGTAAACCGGAAAACAGACTGAATGGTTTTTTTCTCCACTTTTTTTTTGCATAGTTTCTTTTTCTTTTTGTAATTAGGCAGCTTGGCACTGTGAGAGTGAAGGCTTTTATTTCTTTTCCCACCTAGGACAGTGTCATACAGTACATTATCAACATCTAATATTAAATGCATAATGCAGATTGTATTTTTCACAGCATTTCCCCACTGACCATGGGGTCTCTCTCTCATTCAACATTTTTGGGTCACAACACTGAATAGTGGTAATTAGATTTCATTAGATTCTGTTTGCATTTTGAAACCTCTCTTTAAACACTTTTTGGACAAATGAGACATAGTCAGAGCATGGCTGAGCTTAGCTGAAGAAGTATGATGTGAAGGCAAAGGTGTTGTGTTATCATTTTAAAAAGTATTTTTTTAGGAGGCGACAGAGGCAACAAAGGTCTGTTCCACAGCCTAGTGAAACAGCCTGGCTGCTAAAGCCAATGACCCTTGCACCCAGGACGCCTGCAGCTGTAGGGCTGAGATGATTTACTGACACCATGAAGAAGATGGAGACATTTGCCTTTTTGCAGGCATTTGCTAGGGAAGGGAAATTCCTGAGAATATCACAGTTTTCTGCGTAGGTCTGCCACTTATTCTGGGGACTTTTTTTGTTAGCTTTTTACAATTTCTCAGATAAGAAGTCATCCTTTATTTCTTCTGGCTTTTTACTCATCATCATCATCAGTCCTTTGAAGTCTGTCAGCCACTCCAACCTTGGGTTTAACAGCTGAAACTAATAAAATGTCCTAAAACTCTAGGTGTTGTCTTACCAGATCCTTGCAGCAGCAGAAAAACTAAACTCATAATGTGTATTGTTTTCTTCTCCTGAAGTCTGCAGCCACACAGTTTACACCTGATTTATTTCTAAAGCCACTTGCTGTTAGTGTTTTTCCCTTCCACTGGAATATAGCTGACATTCTTCCCCTGGAAATTTATTAACATATATTTTTCTACACTGAGCAATATTTTAGCACCTAGCTGTAACACTGCTATAACAGTGCCCCTCCGTGTTGCCTTTGCTCCAAGCATCAGAGAAACAAGTACTTGTTTCTGCTGAGGTTTCCATCTGGAGATGTATCCAAATTCTCTTTGAAGTTTGCCTTTTGAAACTTAGAAGAAGCCTGCCTAGGCTGGTGACTCTGTAGTAAAGGCTGAGGTTGCCTTTTTTTGAGTATATAATGTGAAGTATTGGAAGATACAATCATTTGTCTTTGTGTATCATTTCTTGTCTTTCTCTTATTCTTCATTTGTGTAACTGTTTGCCTGCTTACGACTCATTTAATTTCTAAGGAAAAGAAGAACATCCTGACAACATTGACATGCTTCTTTTCTGGGGCAGGTTTGCTAAGCTTCCCTGCATTCCCAGCTTACATCTTGGGGGAGTCTAAATATAAGAATTAGTCTGGTGATGTGACCCATCTCAGAACGCCAAACTGGAGTTTGCACTCTTAAATGTACACCTACCAGGGATGATGTTTCCAAACGCAATATCTTAGTTTCCAGAAAAATACACAAAACTATGTCCCAGCTAGATTTTGTTTTTCAATGAGAAGATCATAATTTTTTACAGAATGCACCTTATGAAAACTTTGCACTACATAATAACCTTTGTGAATAATTGGAATGTACTTTAAACTGAACCTTTACAATGAAATTTTTCCAGGAGACCAGTTTTCATTTGTAAGGCATCAGTGAAGGTATTTGTGAAGAAATCATTACCATTACAGATGTGTTAGAATGCTTTCTCTGCATTCAGTATTACCTAAAGTATTTCCAAATATTGCCATCAGATTGTCTTCCTGTAGTCATAGAGAGAGTAAAATTGCCTTTTGATATGCAGATACAAAAATAATAATTTATCTAAGCAAAAGTAAAGCACCAGCCATTCCAAATAGCTCTTTTAAATTGATTTCCCTTCTTCCATTGCCTAAATAATGCAATTCCTCACATTTTCATTGCTGTAAACACAGCTGCATTCCGATGTTACTGCATTTATTTCAGCTGCATTACTCTGATGTGATGCAACCCAATGACAGGACAGCACTTGCACTGTGAGACATGAGAAAAAAACGGGAGAATTTCCATCAGCAAATTCACTCATTTAGCAGCAGAGCTGAAATGGGGTATTTATAGGAAATTTAAACAGACCTCTGCTTTGGAGAAGGTGTATCTTCGTATGTGTCTTAACTAAACTTATCTCTGGTGACATTTGTAACTCTACCTATTCTGAGAAGACCATACGAAAGCCAGTTAATCTTGTCTTTCTTTCTCTTCCTTGGGGAATGTATGGTCTTGGTGTATTTTAGGCAACTGTCTGAAAGTAAGACAAATTAAAAATTTGCCTATCTGTTCCATGCACCAGGAGCCACCTATCTGAGATTTGCTACTTGCAGTCTCCCATCTCATGCTGGCAATTTTCAGGAAGGGAGCCAAGTCAGAAACCAGCCCTTATTTCTATCACAGCAAAAGGAAGACATCACTCCCATCCTTCTCCTCCTTCACCTCTGCATCATGCACTGGAAATTAAGAGGATGGCAGGAGTGAGTCAGTGTTCCCGACTCTTCAAAAGTCAGCCTTTCCAGAATATTTTTTGAGTGTAACTCTCCTGTTAGTTACTGTCAGAAAATAATGCATTGGCCTTAAAATAAATCATCTCTCAACCTATCCCCACGCACACATATGGTCTGCAGTCTCCTACATCTTGCTGGGGTTTACAATACTGCAAGGAGAGCTGTGACAGAGCAGAGCCAAAACCCTCAGGGCTTTTAGTCCAGTCAGCAGGACAGCTAGAGATAGAAATGGAAGCAGCAGCATCCAAAGTCTAATGTCCCCATGAAGGTCAGAAAAGCCTTTGTTAGTGGCTTTCTTGCTTGCTAGAAAGGACCTTGTAAGAATATGACTCTGCAGTGAGTTTCTCGAGTATTTTGACAGAATGATTTCTTGTCTTGATTAAGGAGGAGCCTTAATCCAGAATCACACAGATACGTTTTACAGGGTAGAACAGGAGCTCCTGTAAGTCTGACAGAGGCCATGACTGAAAGGTTATTTGCTTTCATTCTCTTTCCAGAGATGTAGTGTTTTCACTTTTCAGAAGCACACATTAGTTCTTTAATTTAATTTCAAACAGCGCAGAGAAGTGATTTCTTTGAGGCTTCTTCTCTGCAGAGCAGAAGAGGCATCACTTGTCAAGGTTAGGACTGTGAATCATAATTTTTTTTGCTCCTCTGACTCAGGTACAATATATTTTAGGCCTTCAGCTCACATGGCCAGTACTGCTCTTTCTGTACTTGCAGGCTTTCCCATGGTGCGAACACCTCATGCTGAGGGTGGGCAGCGCTTCATGGCTACCCATCAGTGCCGTGGAAGGAGACAAGTGTGCCCTCAAAAAAAAAAAAAACAACCTGTTTTGGACCAAAGAAAATTTCCTCCTGCAGTAAAAATGGGCCTCACTTTGTTATCTATGATGTAGCCAGGCTGTTTAACACAAGGAAAGAAATTAGGAACCAAGGAACCCTAGGAAAAGAGATGTGGAAGGTGATCACTCCTGTTTTGCCAGTAACACAGTCAGGTTTAGAGCTCTGTTTATGTGGGGGCACTCTGCTCTTACCAGCTTAATTGGAAACCAGAAGATTCCATATTCTGTTATATCAGATCTACACAATCTTTGCTACTGCCTTTTCAGGCACCTCTGTGTGTTTTCTAGGATGTCCTAGGCAATCAAAAGGCACCAGCACTTGAGCACCCATAAGCTTCTCATAATTTCATTAAACATTCATTAAATCTTTACTCAGCAATGTGCGTTTTCTGCAATTCTTTGTCCTCCTCTGTGCTTTATTTTATAGTAATAAGGCTTTTTAAATACTCTCTTTTGGAAGCTTTTTGTTGCCTTTTCTTTTTCTTGTAGAAGAGGGAAGGAAGGCAAGAAAATAAAGGCAGAGATACACAGGAGTCATTTAGCAGGGATACTTGGCATAACCTTATTAGCAAAAATGGTGAGAAATAAGGAGGAAGATAGGGAAGAGGCATTGCTGAGACATATCCTGTATGCGGGGTTAACTGTGATGTAAAAACTGTTGTCTTGTCCCTTGGTGAAAGCAAGAGGATGTTCATCCTTCAGCTGAGCCCCTTGGCTTGTTCTTCCCACTCATCATCCCACAGTGAGGAGGCAAAGGCTTGGCAACAAGTACCCTAGTGCTGTGGTTTGCCCTGCTGCCCACCAGTTGTGGATGCCCACGTTGCTTCAGAGGGAAATTCAAGCAGCTCCCTCCTGTGGGACGTGATGCTGTGTCCCCCCAGGCTCACTTTCACGTGGTGCTCAGCAGCTTTGCCGACTGCACAGCTTCTGTGGGGCCACACCACCAGCACTGAGAAGAGGAGAACAAAGTAAACCACAGAGAGCAGGTTAGAGAACTTTTGGCACCAGATTCTTATCCCTGAAATGACTTCTGTTTGAAAAATAAACTCTGCACATACCTTGTATACACACTGTGTTAAGACACCTCTGATGAGGTATAATTTAGTTGCTCCTACAACAGAGCGACGTGCAGGCTACTTTGCTCTTTCCAGGACACATCAGCCAGTGAGGAGGTGGAGCAGGCTTGAATTCCCTCTGCCCAGCCCAGTCACTGTGGTACCCCTTGTGCATCAGGTCCACTTAGGCAAGTTTGAGCAGTCTATGGTGCCTCCTCTGGCCTTTTGTGATGATGAGAGTCCAAAAACTGCATGCAGGAAAGAATGTAAAGACAATAACCCTTCCTAAGAAGCTCTAGAAAAGAAATGCTGTTCTGAAAAGAAATAAAAGTATGTTATATAAAAAATTGGCATTGTTCTTGATTTTTCCTTCTCTTCATGAAATTGTCTCTTATTTTCCAAAGAGGAAATACAGTCCTTAAATTAGATCTCACAGGGATGCTGGCTCCAGAATTGTGAAAATTAATACACAAGCAATTAAATTTGAAAACAAAAAAATGCCAACAATGAATCAGGAAAGAAGTCACTGACATTAAAACCAGAGTTATGCAAATTAAGTCATAAACTCTCAGCCAAATTTAGGAAATTTTTTGATCTTTAATTCACTTCACTCTGCCATCAGAATCCTTCTTGCCTATTTTGCCCCAGGATAGAAGTCCATCATTAAATAATGGATGCATAAAACCCTCTTTTTATTTCTTCCTCTAAATAAAACCCTTTATAGGAAATACTGGAGAGGAGCAAAAATTAGGGATGAAAAGAAACTACAGTGATGGTAAGTGACAAACAAAGCCAGGGCTTGACGAATTAATTTCATTCTCAGAATTACACTGGTCTCATTTGCAGGGTCATTATATGCATCTTTGTTTTAGACTTCTGGAGAGTCCTACACATAGAGAAAGGACTAAAATACAGTCTTCATTTGATGTGAAGTACACTGAGTTTTGATTTATTCACTTTTTCATAAACAGCTGGACCCTTGCAGTACTAGCCTGCAGAATCAGTAAAGCTATCACTGTGCCATTACCAAACAAACCCTCTGAAGCCACTCCATCCATGGGAAAGTGGAGTCACTGAGGAGCAGTGAGGCCTTCAGGTAACTCAGTGAGATTTGTTATATGAAATCAAGGGAGAACTGCGACTTTTCAGGGTGGCTGGTGGGCTATGAAATTTGTACTTTGGCTTTATTAATGTTGGGTACTTTTATTGATCTACCCAAAACACTTCAAGTGATCAATATGCATGTGACAACCTGGACTGTGCTGCTCAGTACTGGGATCTCCCTGCTCTGAGCAGGCCTTCATGGCTCCCAGGCGAGGGGTTCCCTTCTCCCTGGGGAAGGGACTTAGAGTCAGACTGATTGGTATTTTAAAAAGTTGTGGCCCATAGAGATGTTCACAATTATCTAGAAAGTATATCCACAGCTGTTAGAGTAGCTAGCTAGTTAGAAACATGGAAAGGCAAAGTCAAGTAGGTGTAGATTAGAAAAAGCCACAGAAAACTTCTGCAGTAATCTTCGTTCAGTTTGTTGTGGATATGTGTTATGACAAAACCAGATCTTTGGCATGAGGTGTAATGGGCTCAGCATCTTTTGGTTTTGCAGCCAGTTGAATTCTAGGGAGGTGGTGGTGGAGAAAGGGAACTGCTGTCTCTTTGGCAATAGTGCACTATTCAGAGTAGAGCTATCGCTGTTCATTTTAACTCCAGGATACCTCTATACATTTCAGCAGCTCAGCTGTAATAAAAAGTAGTAATTGATAGGGGATTAAGGGCTGTATCATTAAAAATTACTTGATCTAACCACTATAGATTATTAGATTACTGAAGATAAGCAGGCACTTTCCAATAAGAGTCTTTTACTCTTCCAGATTGTTCTTGACAGCCCCTGTAATGAAAATGTCAAGATAGCCATGTCAAATGCCCTTGAATTAACAAGGCACATTATCATGTTTGCAAATTGTTGCCAAATTACACTCATCAAAGGCGTATTTTACTCCACTGATTGTTCTCCTCACAGTAACACAGAACTAAGACTGGAGATGGATGTCCTTGTGCAGTGGCATTTTTGTCATGTTGTCAAATCCCATTAATCTTCCTTTGGTTCACCTGTGCTCCTAAAATACCTGCAGTATTACTTGCATTTCTGTACTATTATGTATTATACTCATCTAACACATATTGTGCAAGCTATACATCTTGAAAGTGGCATTAGAATTACACACCCTTTGTGAGGGGATGAAGGTTCTATTGTCATTCATTATCCGAAGAGATTAATTGAAGAACTTCAGAGTAATTTAATGTAGGGAGTCCTGCATTTGTCACTGATTCTGGTAGCATTAGACTGATTCTGGTAGACTGGAACAGTGTCTGTGGAGTTTTGGGTTTGGTTTTTTTAACATTTCTAAGCACTGCATAAATAACAAGCATTGCCAATTCATAACATTTTCACAGTCTTTCTTATGAGACAGATAGATAAATAGATAACTGCATAACAAAATTTATATCTATATTTTTATGAGATTCCTATGTAGGTTGCATAGAAATTTCACAAAAATATGCATAGATAGTAGTTACACATATTACTTAAGCCCTACTTTGGCATCTGAGATTTGTATGAACATCTCAGTTTTCATATTAAAAATATTCATGGCCCCTGAGATCAGGTAAAGAACACTCTTCCTCTTCCATTTTTATTTTCCCTTTTCTATTTTTCCCACAAAAAAATAAAAATGGGAAAATAGAATACAAATAAAAGAATAAAATTTCTTTCTTTTCCTTTTCATATTTCATAATCTGTAAATTGATCTCACTTTTTTTCAAGTCTTTGTAAATACAAAACTCAGTATGCAAAACTGGTCTTGGCAGCAGAGATGTTGTTTACAATGTGTCATCTCTTCAGCTTTTAGCAAGGAACGAACTCAAAGTAAGCATTGTAATGCTGGTAAGTGTAACAGGAAGAAGCACAACATGCTTTTTTATCTAGAGCAAAGTGGAAGGGGTGCTGGGGCTCAGAGACACAGACTAGAACAGAAAAATACACTATTTGAAGTGCCCCGCTAGGAAACTTCCTTGAAGAAACTAAAACTTCACTTTTCCTAGGGAATCTGACCTTCGGAAGAAAGGTGAAACCTTCTTCAGAGATGAGGTTGACATCAGTAGGGGATAGGAGGGTTGAGCTCCCTTTGTCATCTTTCTTTCTTGTGTGCAAGGTAGCTTTAGAGGCTCTTCTTAAGAAACTCAAGTTTTAAATTGCCTTCCTGTGCCAAATTTTGGATTCAAGAAAGCAGATGCATCATTTCACAAGTATGAACTTTCTAACAGTTAGGGTCTGTATGTGGGGCCGTAATGACACAACAAATGTGTGGAGAACCTTGCATGGACCTAGGAAAAAATACAAAAAGATACAAGCACCATAAATTCATGAAAATAGTTTCTTCATTCATTCCAATTTACCTTCTTATTCTGAAAGTGCTGGGCCTGGAGAAACAATATAGCTTTTGCAGTATTCCAAGATATGCCTATTTTCTCACTGAAATTTATGTTGCAGATTTGCCATATAATGCTTAAGAAAAAATGTAAATGGTGATTATCAGAGCCAGCATGTAATCAGGAAGCAATTTTATTCAGGCAAAAATCAAGGACAGGGGGTTGTACTGTCTTACCCCCATCTGGTGTGCATCTGCATCAAGGAGATGCTTGACTACCAGAGTTTCACAGCTTTTAATACCTCCATGGTGGCAGGAACCCACAGCCAGTTCTGATCCATAAAACACAACTGAAACAACAAGGAGAAGTTGCACTGGCTTCTTTTTTTTTTTTTTTTTTGCTCTAGGAGCTCAGCATTTCAAGTGACACAGTTCAGCTGGGTTAGTGGGGAACCTGGGATCAGCTCCTTCCACAGTGCACATTGGGTTCCAATGTGTTCAGATAGCTACAGGTGTCTTCTCTTCCCCTCGGTTACAGATCTGCAGAGATTCAGCACAGAGAAAAATGAAAGGTGCAAACGGCACTCTTTGCTGGCACTGTCAGAAGTGTTGGGGCTTTTTATTAACCTTATAGAAATCCTGATGAATGCAAAATTTGAAATGAACAGAAATACAAAAATCACCATTTCAGCTTGATGTGTGGGGTCTCTGATAAGCAGTCTTTTGTGAAACCCTGCCATTCACTTCCTGAATAACTGCTATTTTACAGCACTTTCAAGAGCTAGCTTTTATAAGCCATTTCTTATCATTATCCACTTCTATTTTTCTTGTACTTAAAGCACCAAAGAAGCCACTCATTCTGTAGTCCCTGCATCCTCTCTGCCAGCATCCCAGCAGCACACAGCATGCATATGTATATTAACCAAGTGGAAAATTCCACTGAATGGGAGCTTTCATAGTACACTTCCAGGCTTATACCAGGTTCTGTACGACAGGGGAGTGGAGGTATTCACTTTTAATACAGCAGTTTGACAATTGCATTCATCATTCTCTGATTCCTGCCCTCCTTCCATATTCTGTGGGAAAGCCACATGTGAAGATGGGCAGGACTCCTATTTGATGTGTGCCTGTGTGTATGAATGAAGAGCCCTGGTTTGCTCCCTGACACTTATTGTCCAAGGTCTGATTTATCCTCCTCTCTCAGTCACAACTCTGAGAGATTACTCCCCACTCTCCTTAGCCTACCTATCTCATCCTTCCTGCCAATAACAATTCATACAATCTCACCTAACTCCCAGGAGTCACTGTAAGCCACCAAACACTGACAGATAAAAATGAACTGCTTGGCTGGAAAGGGAGCAGCTCAGACTTAGCAAATCCCCAAGGAAGGGATGCACTGTGGCAGTGATGGAGATGCAGAGCAACTATCAGATGGGATGGATAGGCACCATGTCCTACTGGCCCAGCCACAGGGAAGTTGGGAACACCTACGGATGCAGGTGTGTGCTTGCTGTCCCCACGGAGCTGACATTGGTTTTGATTTTAAGGACTTGAGGAAGTTCCACCTCTGAGAAAAAAAAAGGCAGCATATGAATCCTGTTAGAGGAATGATAGGGTTGCTGAGTGGTACAGGAACACTGATGTTGTGTTACCCTGCAGAAGTGTGACAGGATTCTCCTGAGCACATGCCCAGCAATGTGAGCTTGAGTGTTCTGTTTGCCAGTGATCGCTCTGCGGGATTCCTGTCCTACATAAGCAGCTGCTTTAATACTGAACCCAGGCTGAAGAATAAGAGGAAGGGATTGCAAGTCCATAAAATACGCTACACAATATGCATAGCAGTGTCTATTAAAGCATCTTTGTTCCCCTTCTTGTGGTACAGATCCAAGCAAGGTGTGTGCCTATAAAACCAATTAGTGGTAGAAGGAGCTACCAACAGCATGAAAATAAGCTGCTTAAAAATCCTGCTGGGTGCAGCTCTGTGCTGTGATTACACACAAGAGCACAAGATGATGCCTGACATAGTTGATGGGCAGCTGCAACTGAACACAATCCCTACAGGAAATAACTGCACTCAGCCAATGCCATTCCATGCCCCAGTCAATGCAGATGGTAGCAGTAAGGCAAGCAAGTGCCATGGCAAGCACAGAGCCTGCAGATTAATAGCTACACAGTAATAACAGCTACAAATTCAACCTAGCACATGCCAATACAATCTGTCATTATCTTGAACCCTTTGAGCCCCACACTTGACACCATGACGAGCTGTTGCAGTTTAACCCCAGCTGGCAGCTAAACACCATACCCCTGCTAGGGTGTGGGAGGGAACTGGAAACCCAAAAGAAAACTTGTGGGTTCAAAGATAGTTTTACAGGTAAAGCGATAGCTGCACACACAAGCAAAGTAAAACAAGAAACTCACTCACCACTTCCCATGGCAGGCAGGTGTTCAGCCATCCCCAAGAAAGCAGGGCTCCATCTCAAGTGAGGGTTACTTGGGAAGACAAAAGTCATCACTCCAAATGTGACCCTTTCCTTCTTCTCCCCCCACTTTATATGCTTAGCATGATGCCACATGGCATCAAAAAGCCTTCTCACTTTTCATGAGCATGGGAAAGAAGTGTGATGCTACAGTACTGGCACCAGAGAAGGATCTAGAACATGATTAAATTAAAACACAAAAAACAAAAATAATCCACAAACAAAAAACCCAAACACCAGTGAATCTGTAGCAAATAGGAATCAGGAAAGTGATGAAACTGCCACTGTTATTTATGAAAATAATCTTCATTGCTGGGTATTATTCTTATATTACATATTACTATATTTTCACTACAAGGCTGTACTTCATGGACAGCAGTTGAGTGTTGTCCTGATTGCGTGAAGACTGCATTATCCTCTGACACAGACCTGAGCACCAAATTCATGCCATTCCTATGTCTCATGTTGTCAGCCTGTAGCTCAGCCTAGCTCTGGTGAAAATCACATTTTTAATGTAACAATGGAATAAACGGCACTTGCCTTGCAGTCCGGCCTTCTCACTGAGCTCTTACATAACCACAAGTGAAAGCAGTGCTCCCTGACAATTTTCTGGTATGGTCTCACTACATATTCCTGGCTCAAAATAATTACTGTGTGACCCATATCATCACCCCCATAGCTGCAGTATTTCTGACTAGGTTTGACACTCAGCTGCAGAGCATCCCTTTCCCCCCATCCTTTCTCAACTACGAGAAAATGGATTAATCAAACCCTGCTGCTCACCACCTGCAGCACTTGCAATTTCCAGCTTTCAAGGCTGCAGTGGCAACAGGAAAGGCTCATCAGGGCATGGTAACAATACAGTTGCTTCGAACCAAGGGTACAGATACTGGCCACATAAATATGGGAACATCATCACAGGAACAGGGAGGCTGCTTCTTCTAAAATGAACTGAAGGCTAAATACCATCTACTTGTAATTACTTATGAAATTAACTGGGAACAGACGTGGGACAGATCAAGGCTAAATGCTCAGAAATGTAGCTATTGCTCTGCTGGGTCCAGTTTACAGGAAAGCATATGGAGAACACGTATTACCCAGTGCCACCTGCTACTCAGAGGACCTGACAATTGACAGAGATAAAGGGGCAAGCTAAGAGTGAAACTAGCCCAACAACTCTAATTTTTTCTGCTTTTCTTAATGTTTAGGATACACGTTGGTTGTAGTTATAATGGAGCCTTTTCACTTTTCTCTAATCCACTGGAAGGGAAGATAGATGCATAAAAAGAGTTAGGAGAGCTTCCTCAAGTCATAAATTTCCAATTGATGAAGCAAGTCCTGAGCTTCACTTGAACAGATGAGTTCATTGTCTGTAATCATTACAGCAACTGGGGAAGAAGTAAGCCCACCCCACACAATCTTCTAGGTGAACAAAAATGTTCTTGACAAAAATCAGGTGAAACAAACTCTTAAAATTTTCTAATTAACTTAAAACTCCGAGAAAATTACTGTATACAGAAACAGATAAAAATGTCAATTTTGAAAATTTCAAGTTCTATACACTTTTTGCAGTACCCTACTTTTCAAGATGAAAACTTTTTCCTGTGGAAAACAGCAGTTTTTACATTTTAGCCATGATGTAGTGAAACATACAAGGGTGTTGAATCTCACTAATTTTTAAAGCTTTAATATGAAATTTATTTAATATGAAATTATTATTATTTATTTATGGTGCCTCCTTATAGTAGGTTTTGGCTACTACAGATTGGACCTTGCAAATAAAATATCACAAAAACCTTTCTCATGCCCACAAACAATTTCAAAACAGAATCCATCACAAGTGCCTAGTTTTAGGAGGAAGCAACAATAAACTGAGTTTTGTATAACTCTTCTAAAACACCTACATTTGTTTAGACGCACCTGAAAATTGAATTTCAGGTGAGTGATGGGAATACTGAACTCCAGAGAAGCAAACAGGTGGTGCCTACTGCTGCACCGTGTAACAAAACTTGAGTGTTTCTGGTTTGTGAGTGACAGGTGATTCAGTATTGAGAGGGATCCTAACAAGCTTCACAACTGATGGCATGTCTGGAGAATGAGCTTTGTTTCCGCTCTGACTAATCTGAAGGGAAACTTCCCAGAATGGGCCTCTCAGTTATCAGCTCCAAATGCTGTGCCTCTGCTTTTCTCAGCCAGTTACTTAATGAGGATGGGCTCCCTCAACTATATTTTTTTTCAATCAGGTCGTCAGTATTATGCAAATATTTCCTTATTCCCCAAAATCTTGAGCACTGGAGAATTAATTTTTGCCTCTTAGGAAAAAACTTCCTGTTTCTCACTTCTCTCTTCCCCTCTCTTGCCCTTTCTCCTTTTATACAGTGCAATGTAAGTTTTCCCTCATTGCATTCACACACAAAAGAGATGAGAATCTGTTGCACAGCATCTTCACAGATCTCAGAAGCTCTAAGCTAATTTAAAATTCTAGCTCTGGTAGATGATAAAACTCCTTAAATTTAACAACAAACACATCCTTAAGACTAAAAGATGAAATTATATTTGGCATTGAATAAATATCTTTCTTCTGACAGTCTACAAACAGGAAACAGCAGGAGATCACAGGAGTTTATCTCAGTCAGTGCAAGAAGTAAGAAAAAGTCTGAGCTGACATTTCCCTCCAGCACATGCACACAGACACACGCTTGTGCTTACGCACAGACTCCAGGACTCGCTTTTCCTAACAGAAGGACCTCACACGAGACGTGTGCAGGAAAGCTCTCCAGACTTGCAGTTCCAGGGCAAACGTATTTCTGCATGGATGTGCCTCACAGCACTTTCAAAGATTTCATTACTCTCAGCCAAGTACAAAAAGAATATTACACATTTGATATTTGTGATACATGGTGTCACCTGTTACAGCAAGTGCATTTCAAGCTGCGATTACAGAGGCAACCGTCTCCTCTAGGGTTTAATGTTCTCGTCCACAGCATTAAAAAATGTATCAAAGTCCTATGTGTGTAATCTGTTATAAATAATTCTTGCCCTGCAGGTTATTTAACTCAGAGCTGCCCTCTGCAATTAGTGGTCAAAGATGAGAAAGTAGCAAGTGATCTATTTCAGAGTGCAGCATTTGAAGTACATATACTCTCATGCGTAACGGATTTCCACAACACTTTAGATTCAGTAGCCATGAAGTCGCACACAGATAATGATATATGCATACTTACACCTGTATAAATCACTGTTGTCCTACATCAAACAATTTACAGGAAGTGAAGGCTTGCTAAATATTTACAAGATTGTGGAAAGAGTAATGCTAAATATTTTATATTATTAATGTTTACTTTTATTGTCATCTTTTAAAAATTAATAAGTAAACAATTTTCACAGCAACAGCATGGCTGACTTTTACACACAGCTATTGCTGCTGTGGGATTCAATACCTAATTGCCATTTCCTTCACAGTGTGCTTTAACTACAGGAAATATCTCATTTGGATGTAAGAGATCCATTGCTTCCTGGATGGCAGGACATGAGCAAGGCATCACCAATTAAGATTCAAAAAGGATCCTTTTTAACAGTTTTTTAAGGCTCCAAGACCAACAAAATAGTTCTACCTGAGAATTTAAGGAGCAATCTCTCATTTTGCAATTCACATGGGATAGCTTTAATTTGTTTTTAAAGATCTTAGCTATTCCAAAAACTATTTTTTACTGAATTATTTAGAGCATATTTTCCAGCAAGGTCTGATAGGGTTTAGACAGTTGTATTTGACAAGTTAAATTAGCTGGAACTATTTTCATGGTGATCCATCTGTCCTTTAAATTAGCGACTGAAAAGGCCTGACAGATGGTTTGTGGTCTGCTTAATAAGAGGAAACCCTTAGCACCATACTCCAAGTACTGTACGTGGGGTCTCAGTCCCCACCAGGGCCAGAAAGATGCAAGTCTTCCAAATTTTGCAGCAAGAAGCAGAAATACACCAGCACTGGGACACTCAGACATTCAGGTGCAGCCTCCAACCATTTCAGCTGTATGAGCCAACTGGTGAAATCACGGTAATACAAGATGCAAAATTCAAAGAACATGGTCAGAATTCCCCACTATTTCCGTGTGTTTACAAGCCACAGTGAAAGGAGAATTTATAAGTCTATGTGGCACAGAGACACTTAAGAAACATTTTGGGGCCGAACCAGACAGCCCAGCCAGAGACACATTAAAGAAAGAAGGGAATGGCTGTGCCTACTTCAACTGGCCTAAACAATTGCCCCTTGATATATAACTCCATTTCTAATACATCTCCAGGCTGTAACTATGGCTCTTACAGACCACATGCTTTTAAGGAAGCCTTTCGAAATGTACTGTGTTGATCACAGCACTTACATGGGTTCTTCAAAGCAAGTTTGAAGGGAAGGTGGAGGTAGGTGAGAGCAGGGAAGCCCCATTCAAACAGGCTCAGCTCACAGAGGGAGTCCAAGGGCTGCCGCATTTGTGTTGGGAATCAGCCAGAAGCTCTAGGCGCTAGCGAATGACACCCTGACTGCTGACAGCACAAGCACGGCTCTGGTCATGCCACCAGCAGCCTCCACTCCCTTGTCCCCTCCAGCCAGGCATTAGCTGCCATCTGCCTCTGAGCAAGACCCAGATATTGCCACAAACTTTGCTATGGTTGGAAAGAAGGGGGCTCTCCAGTGCTTTCCCCAAAAGCAGTGATTAGAGTTCAGAGCAGTAGTGAGGTGGAGGAAGGTGAACTTGTTCATAGGCAGCACTTGCTTTGCTTTACAGAGCTTAGAAAACAAGCCCACCAGTACACAGTAGAGTGCTGTGGAAATCCACCCCTTGAAAATGCAGCAACACTGCTGTACCACAGCTGCTAACAAGTTGCAGCAGAAATAGAATTTTCTCGTAGAGACTCATAATTTTCTTTAGGTTTTATAGTCCTGATTAATGCAGATACTCAAAAGTGCCATGGCAGCATTCAGACCCCAGTGCAAGATTAAAATCTGAAACAGAGATCCCTGAAACTTTTTCTGTATCTCAGCAATGCAGAAGTTTCTTTTTTCATTTGTGTGCGAATTTTCCTGTACACCGGTGATTGCATTTTGACTACATATTTCTTCCAAAATTGTGAAGATAGAAGAGCTTGTGAGAAAGCAGGAATTTATCTCAATGTCATTGCCAGTGAAAGGAGGATGGGTTTCTTGATTAACAGCCATCCTGTTTGGCAAAACAAGTATAGGCAGAGCCTGCTCTCTCCACAGTATGAGGTTATTATGGAATGCCCAGATGTCCTGAAGGACGTTCACCATTCTGCTCCACATACCACCCTAGTTTTCCTCTTTCTTGTCTCAGACAATGAACTTCAGGATACAGAAAATATGTTTTCCTCATTTTCTTTAAGGTTTGGTGTGACAGATAATGACCATTTCCTTCTGTAACCCTTCCTTGGTCACCTCTTGGTCCATGTGAGGTACTGAATACAAGCCCAGTACCTCACTCTGCTTTTCATGATATGCAGTCACATCCATCTCACAAACTTTCAGTCTAATAAAGGCTCCAGAATGTGCTTTCAGGAAAAAAAGCCTACCAAGAGTGTAGGGAGCAAAAAAGACACTTGAAGAGTGATAGAGGGAGAAAGAAGTAGCACAAAGGAAAAGTAAAAAAATGAGCTTCAAGATGTTGTGTGCTTTTGGAGGCATAATAGGGAAAAAGAGCCAGGCAGTCCTAACCTCTTTAGGATGAAAAACTGAGAGACTGTAGAAAAGCCCATCCTTGGTGATGAAGATCCGTTCGTCTTTGGATTCACTTTGGCTGTGAAGGACTTCTTTATCCACACACTATACCAACATGAAAATAAATTAAGAAGGAATGAAACAGAGGAAGAGAAAAAACTCCTAACAGTCAAGAGTGAAAACAGTTAAACTGGCCTTTTATTACTGCTGTTGTTTTCCTCTCTGCAAGTGATGTTCTGCTATAATGCATGGATCAGCAATGGCAAAGCTCATACTGTGCTGGCATTAGAAAAACATCCATATGATTTTAAGTATTTGTAGCCATTGGTTTCCTGAGGGAGAAGAAGGTTGGGAAGAGATCAAAGGAGCAAATGAAAATAATTTATTTGGTTGATTCACTCACCTTTTTTCTGAATATAATGTCAGATAAACTAACCACATTTTGCCCTGCAAACGAGTCACTGTCCAGTTGTCTCTTCTGCAGTGACTCTACAAGAGGTAAAACTGAATGCAGAGTGAAGGAGGTACAACTGTTCAGTAGTGTCCTATCTCTTACTGTAACACATACTGAAATTCTTCAGCTCTTTTTCTTACAAGAACTTTCAGCCTGGGAAAATATTTCCCATTGTCAGAGATGGGTATCACAATTCACAGATTTTTGGAAGGATGCAAGTCCTTCCCCTTTGGGGTTTGCATGGCAAGGTTTTGGTAGTGGTGTGAAGGGCTACAGGGGTGGCTTCTGCGAGAAGCTGCTGAAAGATTCCCCTATATCTGACAGAGCCAATGCCTGCTGGCTCCAAGACAGACCCACTGCTGGCCAAGGCTGAAACCATCAGGGACGGTGGCAGTGCCTCCGGGAGAACACAGTTCTTGTGTGTTTGATCCCTGTATGGGTCATTCACTTAAGAGTTGGATTCAATGACCCTTGTGGATCCCTTCCAACTCAGAATATTCTGTGATTCTGTGATATTTATGAAAGGGAAAAAAACAGCACAACAGCAACTGTAGCCAGAGAAGAGAGGAGTGAGAATGTGTGAGAGAGCAACTCTGCGGACACCAAGCCCAGTGAAGGAGGGGAAGGAGCAGAGGTTCCCCTGCAGTCCATGGTGCTGACCATGGTAAGGAAGGTTGTCCCCTGCAGCCTGTGGAGGTCCACGGTGGGGCAGAGATCCACCTGCAGCTCATGGAGAGACCTACGATGGAGCAGGGGGATGTCCTGTGGGAAACCTGCACTGGAGCAGGTTTGCTGGCAGGACTTGAGCCTTCTGGGGGACCCATCCTGGAGAAGTTTGTGGAGGACTGTCTCCCATGGGAGAGCCCCACTCTGGAGCAGAGGAAGAACACGAGGAGGGAGTGGCAGAGACAGTGTGTGATGAACTGATAGTAGCCCCCAGTTCCCATCCTGCTGCACCTTGGTAGGTTAGGAAGGAAAGAAAATTGGGAGTGAAGTTCAACCTGGGAAGAAGAAAGGAAGAGGAGAGGGAAGGTGTTTTTAAGGTTTGGGTTTCTTTCTCATTATCCTACTCTGTTTTGATTGGTAATAAATAAAACCTATTTCCCCACGTTTTGTCTGGTTTGCCTTTCATTATATTTTCTTTCCCTTGTCTAGCTGAGGAGTGGAGTGATAGAGCAACTTGGTGACCTGGCATCCAGCCAGGGTCAACTCGCCACCAGGGAATTTAAAACATTCATACTGGGTTGCAAACAGCTATTTATCCCAGTTAAGCAGTCAGGTCATTCATTAGGAATGCCACCTTATTTTGTGAGGTAGTGCCATGGCTAGCAGAGCTCTTCTGAGCTTTAACAGGAGAAAAATGTGCCAGTCTGGGGAGAGGGGATTGTTTGGTTTTTTCACTCATATCAAGCAATTTTTTCCCCACAGCTCTGAGCTACGAGCAGGGCTGGTTCTAATGCAGTCAGACCTCCACAAACCATAGAACAGTCTCACCCAACAGCAACGTTGCTGCTTTTCAAACAGCAGAAGATAGATAATTAAAATGACTACTTTTCCAGGCTGGTAACCAACACCAGCAGGATGCTCTGCTTCGGGAGGTGTTATTTTTTGCCATATACTGAACACTAGAAAAAGGAACAGTACATATTGAAGCAATAACACTTTCTCTCGGATAATTTACGTTTGATGTTGCAGAGCCTGTAGGATCTGTAGGCAAGGAGCAGCATGTCAGACAAGATGTGTGGAGTCAGGGGAGTGTGCAGTCAGTTGCAATAAAAAAGTCACGTCAGTGGTGTCTGTATGTTGAAGCTCAGTGAAAGGAAGGCAGTGCAAGTAGGAGTTTTCATGGGAGGTTGCTTGGGGGTTTTTGATTGGTTTGGGTTTGTTTTTTTTTTTTAGTTTTTTTGGTTTTGTTTTATTTTTCTGTAGCACAAAAGCAACACAGAAACAATGCTAAGCAGAAACAGGGATAAGAAACTAAAAATTAAAAAAAAAAAAGAAAAACCAAAAACCTCAACAAAACTAAACAAAAACCCCAACTGTGACTGAGAACAGAAGGCAGCATTTGTGATAGAGAGCAGAAGGCAGAACAGACATGAGACGATTCATAACAGAAAAGGAGGAACTCACAGGTCAATTGCCAGAGAATGTGAGGCCAAGAATATATCACTGCTAGCCAGGAGAAGGGATGCGAAACACGAGGGAGGAGGGAAGATAGTGCCTGATAATCCGTCATCTGGGAGCAGAAAGATGCTGCACTGGAACAATTATAAGTGAAGCAGGGTGCTGAAAGGCTCAGAGAAAAAGCAGCCCTGTTCGGGGATTTGGCAGAGGGTTGTGGTTCTATTGGGCTGTGGGTCGTTTCCAGAAGAAAATCAAAAACTCGAGTTGAAGAAGGTACAAGTTCCTTTTGGACTGGTGTAATGTGTAAGATTTTTAGGGAGTTTGTTATGGCTTCACTGACTATGAGATTGACAGTCTACAGAAAGAAAACTCCCCAGATCTCCTCTCATCTACAGCCTGACACTGCCACGCCTTCCATTTTGGCCCTGTTTGCCCAGTTCCAGCTCAGTACCTATAGCCAGGTAAATTGGGCGTTTCTTTGGGTAGGAGTCTGTGCAGCCAAAACCTCTGTGGCCAAAGCAGGATGGAAACCCACCTTCCTTCACTCCCTGGGAAAGTGCTCTAAACCTTGGATGGGAATAGTGTAAAAAGCAGGTGTCCCACCCTATGACACACCTTCTCCTCGGTTTCTGATTTGTTTGTGTGGCCATATTTATGCACTATATCCACATAAAAAATGTCCCAACACCGGCATCCTCCACAGGCAGAGAATTCCTAGCTCAGCTTTGTAAATCCTACCCCCTAACACAAACTGCTGGCTATGGCCACGTTATTTTATGGCAGGTCCCATATAGTTATTTTAAGTAAAAGACAGGGAAGGAAACAATTTCCAAAATAAGAAAAAATCCTAGGTCTTGTTTTGTAGCTAGCACTGAATTACATCATGCTTCTGTGGTGCAGACTTGGAATTGCACAGTGCTAAGGGGGGAGCCTTAAACATTGTGATTTAAATCTGACTTCTCAGCCAAGTTCCTGTTGATGACATTAATGACAAGTCTGCTTGTTACTGTGCCTCTAAATAAAGGTGGTATAATTCTTTTGGCCAGATTGCTTTTTCCTGCTTGGAATAGTTATATTGTTGTGTTACATTATAGTTACACTACTCAGCAGATGTGACTGCCCTGACCAGTAATATATATTGTTAATAGCTTCTCTGGATTTAGTATATAAGCTCTATACTGCTAGTGCTCCTGAGACAATACATCCGGTGAGTACTAGGAATATGGATTGAATAAATTATTCAATTAAGGCTATCAGTATTGTGTAATCACAAATTAAATTTATTAAATGCAGGTCATTTCCCCTTGTTGCTTGACCTGCATTAGTCATAATGCAATTGTCTGGATACTGCTCTGTTGAGCTTATCAGTAATATATCTCATTTTAAGTATCATCATATAACAATATTTTTAATTTCTGATGCATTCTGAACTGATATCTGATCTGTAGTCACACCTCCACACAAGCCTTTGAGAGCATCCCTTTTCCTTTCATGAGCTGCAAGTGAACCCAAGTGTAACATGGGTGATGCAGTCTATTGTCTAATGCAGCAGCCCCCTGACCTCATTGTGCTAATGACATCAGCCATCAATTTGCTAATTCTAAAGTGAGCAGAGGATCATGAGATATAGATATATCAAGTTATAGAGAATGTTAATTATGTGTATGAGCAAATGCACTGCCTTGTCTCATTCTGAGGTCCTGATCTTCAAGTGTCACTTTTTAATGCCAAGAATTAATAATGCCAAGGATTAATAATGGAGATAATACCTTCTGTCTAAAGATATTGGTACTGATATGACTGGGGGGAAAAAAGCAGACAAGCTTCAGGAAGTAAAATCTTTCTTCGGATCTGAAGTGGAATTTATTGGATTTAATGCTAAATAAGAGTGGAGAATGATCGTTCTGCATTTGGGTATGTCGGACCAGCTGAGTGAGCTGGTAGTGATAAGATGGAGGTGGCAATACGTTTACTATACGTTTACTACTATACGGAAGAAAAAGAGACAGGACTGAGACATAAAATATAAAAAAAAGAATGAATGCATGCACACATGCATGAATGAATGAATGAATACTTATGAAACATGAAATTGTGCATAGATGCACAGGAAATGCAGTGTGACTTAAAATGTGTAACACTACCATGTCTAAGTGACTGATTTTTTAAAAGGGATTATGAAATGACACTTCAAGCACCTGATCATAGTCTAAGGCTATGTCTTCTTGTAAAACTCTATTTTTTAGGCTACGTCTTGGTGTGAACCCAAGCACAGCCATGACATAATGATAAACCTTCTCAAGGAGCAGTGACAGTCTCACAGATAACTTAGAGCACAAGGAATGTGTTCATTTTGAACAAGTCTATTGTCTGTATAAGCCCATTGGATCCAAAATTCATAATTTCAAATAAAAACAATAGTAAACTTTATAAAGCCCTGACAAGTTACCAGCGGCAGTGTAAAATGATCAATATTGCAACAGAGTCCGCAGCCCGCATTTAGAAAGGGAATTAGTGCAGGAAGTAAAATGTTCTCAGAGGCATCGAAAATCAAATGCAAATTTCAGTCTAAAGGTCAAGACCAGATAACATTAAATACAACCTTTCATACGCCATAAATGCACTGAATATATTTCCATCTATTTTCACATAGATAAAGGGACTTGCATTCACTCACATTTTAAAAGCAATTTTTAAAGCAGTAACTATGTACGTAATGCTCTGGCTCCATTAGCTCTCTTTTGTATCGTTTTGGGCAACAGACCTGAGATGTCAAGGGCATGGAATAATTCAACATGGAATAATTAGCTTCAGAAACACAGAATATTTATCTTTGCTGGATTTTGACATGTTTTTACACTAAAGCTTTCATTTTTACTTAATGACTGCAACAGTTTTATATCCTAAAGGAAGGATATAAACGTTGCTAAGCTGTTTCTTGCCATACTCTGCTTCTGAACCATTATCACTAAGCCTCCACTGGCACCACAAATTTACAAGCAGGATATTTGAAGGTGGAAACGTGGAGGAAGGAACCTTTACAGTGGCATTAAAATGATCCCTTAGCCAAACACCACCAAAAAAAAATACATGTTGCTGGGTTAGATGGTTTCTTTCTCACAAGCTCCATTTATGACATTGCATGGCATATGGCATATGGTTTCTGAAAAACAAGGGGAGATCTGAAGCACACTGCTAGGAAAGCTGGTAAAAAAAACATATCTGAAACACTGCACATTTATCAATCAGAGACTGTCAGAAGGTGTGAGGTAAGGAAAGCGAAGGAGAAAATGCATAGGAGTCTAAGATGACACACCAATTGTTTGCTTTAAACCCTCTTTAACAAATAGAAAGAAGGAAAAAAGCTGCTAGCATTATTCCTATCAGAACTTGGAGGAACTAGCTGTCTCTTTGCATGGCAACGTGTATTGTGCAGAGCTCAGCCAGTCAAGCAGAAATTTGAATAATTCCTATTGATTGATCCTGCTGTAAAAAGAGAAAAAGTCTTTCTTTTACAGTACAGTTGGGCTCATTTTTCATACGTTATGTACATAACTATTATGAAATTTTATTCAATTATATTTGAATTTTCTGCATAAATGCAAGCTATATAATAAATGAATGGAGTGAAACTTTTCATAGAGATAAGTAGCAAATAGCAGAAGTGTTTTTCTTCTATTTCCACTAGATGACGTTTAACACTACAATCTAACATAATCGATAGAATAAACTTGACATTTTTTATATAAAATTATTTTCCTTCAGGGACCTGGAGGGAAAAAATTAACAATAGTATTTAATTTCTTTTCTGTAGTTCTGACTTTAAAAAGCTATTAAAAATTGTCCAAAGAGGCATTTATTATTAATACCAAAATTTTTTTAACAATCCATAAATTCTAAATCAATTTTTATTCTTCTTTTGGGTTTTCTCAGTCTGAGAGAGAAACTTAGTTCACATCATTGAAAGAAAATTGGACATCACACTTTGGCAAACTAATATATTATTGCAGCTAAATGCTTTATTAACAGCAGTCTGTGTCTGATGATGCTGAGGGAGTATTTGGCAGAGGAACGTGCTAAAATATTAACCCATTTTCCCTTTTTTTTCTTCAACTTAACATTTACACACGTGCAAAACGTAAGTAAAATTTTTGAACTGTCTGCTGTCCTTCCACTTGTAAAATACAGCCCCAAATCCTGCCTGGACATTTAACTTTGTTTCCACTGTGTTACTGAGGTCCCCTCTGCCGCCTCCTTGCAGGAGCTCCACTGGGGTTGCCTACCATGGACAGCAGTGTGATCTGCTCCTGCCCAGGTGTGGACATCCCCCAGTCCCTGAGCATTTCCAAACCCAGCTCACTCAGGGAAAGAGACTGGATATTTCCCTGCCTAAACCTGATGAGGCAGAAGGGGCAGAGGCCTTCGGTGAACAGGCTATGTCCAGGGCCCCCGTAGAGGCAGAACATGTTTAGAGGAGAGGAATAGGATGTTTATGTTTGGTTTTGCTCCTCATTTGCTCATCAGATGCCTGTTTAGGATCCCATTCTGCAGTTTAACCCTGCCAGAAGCTCTTAGGCACCTCTCTCTGGTTTCTTAATTCCTCCATGTCCCTGGAATTTTGCTCAAATTAGTGACTATTTTGCTGAAAAAGGTAATCTTTAAGCCATGCTCCTCTCACCAGTGCTAAGGTCACCAGTGCTAAAGGCAGAAGCTGCACCTTTAGCAGCTCAGGCAGACTATTTTTTTTTGTACCTAGTCTTTGCTTTGTGAAATAAAAGCACTCAAGGGACTGATTTGCATCTGTGGATTCCTGTAAGCAGCAGTAGCCAAATACTTCGAGAATGAGCATGGCAAAACTTCCACCTTTTCACAGAGCTAGCTGTTACTGGGGAAGAACAACCAACATGAAGAAAGGAGGGATGCAAAAACAAAGTGCTCTATGGATGTGCATGGTCAAGATCAGAGCAATCTGCACATGACAACTAGGAACTGCATCAAAGCTCTCCCAAAGTGAGAAGTGACAGACAGGCATAGGAGGGGACCTCACCAGCATTATTAATTTCTTCAGCGTCTGGCCCTGCTCACTGGAGACCTGGTTTAACTATCTTAGATTAAATAGAATCTATAGATGTTAATTGAAACTTCTTGAGAGAAAAAAGTTGGATTTCACCTGAAAAGACACGGTGGAATTTTTTCAGGAGGACTTTCCTTCCTTTTGATGTCTGGATAAAGGAGTAGGCTATGTTGGGGGCAATATTCCATGGGCAGTGGCTGAAGTCCCATGAACAGAGATGTTTCCAAATTTGATATTTGGAGGAACAATACTTAGCAGTCTGGTGGAGTTTCCCAGCTCTTCGATGGTGAGATAAAGAGAAGCCCAGGAGAATTCACCCCTTCACAGTGTTGACAAAACATTAAAGCAGGGGCAGCTTATACTAGCACTAAGAGAGGCGCAAAAAATATAAGAACCTTTCTCACTTGATGAATCCATGTGAGCAAAATAAAATATTTACCAGGAAAATATAAAAGAGACTCACCTCACTTGCTGAAATATTCAGTTGAGTTTCAAGGGGACTTTTAAAACATTCATTCAAAAGGTTTTTCCAGGTGAGAGAGACACAATCGTTTGGCACTCTCTCCCAGGAAATGTACATAGCTTGTGCTTCATCTCCTTTTTCTGCCCTAAGGCCTTCAGCAACTTTTGGACTTGTCTGTCCATGCCATCTCTGCTGGTTTTCTTGATTTCACTAGAGATAAAATAAACCATCTCCGTTCACAGAAGAACTTTAGCTGCCTTTAGCTATACTATTCCTTAATAATAATTTGATGTATCTGCTTCGCAGCATATCAGCTCCCTCCAGGTTACCTGGCTGCTATAAATGTGTGCATCTATAGATTTCTTTGCGGGCATTCTGGCTCCTTTCTGCCACAATGGGAGTTGTTCATTTATTTCAGTAGTTACATCTGTTCCCACTGGTGTGGGACACAGACAAAGCAGTGCACACTGTGGCTGCCCATAAGCAAGGGAAGAGGTACAGCCCTGTCCAGACAACCTGAAGTTGCTCTCCTTCACCATCAAACCCCATGGCCACCAAGCCCTGGGCTAGGCAAAACATTTGCAGTGTTACCACAGCAACAGTGGGCCTATAGCTCCTAACAAGACTCATGGAAGTAAAATTGGTTCTGCTTAGACCATGTGCACAAGTGGCAGAATCATCTCTTCTCCCTCAAGAGTGAAGGATAACAAACAAGACCTTTCGGCTCCATATATCCACTCAGGTTTACAACAGCATGTGTTCCAGCTTGATGGCCGGTTTAACACAGGACACTTCTGCACATAAGCTTTCAGACAGCACTCAGCCTGCTTGCCTTCATCATCACTCACATTATCACCCTTTTTCTCTCTGGCATGCTGCTGTTTATTACACACCTTATCTTGCTGGAAGTATATACGCATCTTTATGTATTTCTCACCACTTGAACAGACCTATCCCTGAACTGAATCAACTGCAATCAAAAGGGAGCATTTAAGGCTAAGAGCTACTGCATTTCCAGGAGTGATCTGGAATCACTTCAAGCGTAGCAGCAAAGGTTGCACATAGAAAAGGGCCAGACCATTCCCAGGATCTGCTTCTAGCTAGAGTTGCTGATCTTTTAATTGGACACAATCCCTGGTTATTATTACCAAAGCGAACTGAGTAGATTTTATTTTAGCTCAGAGTTATTTAGCTTAATTACCCAGCAAAAGACCTTGAGGTAGATATGTAAAAGGTAATTAGCATATTTTACTTGAGGCAGCTGAGTTGTTCAAAGATATTAGGGATTAAAGACTGCAGTAAGGTCTTACGTGTACACATTAAGCAAGCACGTGCAGTCTGCCTTTAAGCAATGTGCATCACTTCTGCATGAGAGTTTAAAAAAGACATTCTTAAGCATACCTTAAGAAAATCTTAAGAAATAAGAGTTTTGTCTTTGCTCTATTGCAGCCATAGCCCAGGACAATGAAGGAATGCTGTTTGCCTTCTCTGTGTACTCAGGAGACCAGAGGTAGCACAGCTGCTCCTGTTGCCATTTGGCAGTGGAACCCCAGCATTTCTTCACTGCAAGGCCGATTCTGAACTCTGAACTGTAAAAACTATAAAAATAGTTTGAGTAAATTAATGTGCACCCTGAATTGCTCAGTGAGAGAAAATGAGACTGAGATAGAAACACCCCTCTTCCTTCAATGATGTGCCTATTGCTACAAACTGTGATATGTCTGCATCCAGCTCCTATTGATATTAATTGGGGAGTAGCTATTAAATGCCTAACAGGCTCAGACTGTTATCCTCACCCCCTTTCTAGATTTTGATGGAAATAATTTGATTTAATGCCCACTGAGGTCCACAGGAAGTCTAAGAAGGGAACAGGACGCAACCCCAAAGCTGGACCACTCGGATATGGAAAAATGCTAGAAACATTGCAATAAACAGTGCTATTGATGATGCAGTCATTAAAATAACATGCATCAGACCTCTTGTGGACTCCTGTGAGGCTTGTGGTAAGGTGTCAAGAAGTGGCTGCACTGGAACCTGATTCCCAGTCACATTTCAGGTCTCATTTTGAAGACTCTGGGAATTCTGGACAAGATTTCCAGATTTACTACTCCATGGAAAATTGTACATGCTCTTTTCTCAGATAGAAACTGTGACATTTGCCACCTGTTAAGAGAAGGTAGCTGCTCAGACACAGTTAATTCAGTCTCAGTGGTTCAATAAACATATTTGACCAGCTGGGTCATCTTAAGCTAGTGTTTTTTCTATCCAATATGGAAAGAAATAAAATCAGAAAATGTCAAAATACTGCATTTGCATCGACTCAGCTCCAGACCACAGAAAACACAACTGTAATTTAAGCAGTTAGATTTACCAAGGCAGAGAAGAAAATGGAAAAAGTCCTCAAGCCCAAATCATAAGCAGTAAAGCTGGAAGCTTAAAAGAGAAATGATGAATAAGGATTAAAAAAAAAAAAAAATCAGTTCTTAATGATATTTTAAATCTTTCTTTACATCTGCTACCAAAAATTACTTTCATCTCTTTCTGTGTAAAGCAGTACTACTTTGGAAGACGTCAAGTGAAACTGATCACTGAGGAATCAAATGTTGATACATTTATAATAAGGATACAATAAGTAATTCACAAAAATTGTATTTATTGGCTCAGAGAACTGACTTAGCTCTATCTTAGTACAAATAATTGAAAATGAGCATGGCTGTAAATCTTTCAATCTATATGCCATGTAGGGATCCATGTCCATCTTGGAGCAGAACAGTTAGTGCACAGTGATGAATTTGCTTTGTTTACACCATGATTTCAGGAACAGCACAGCAAAATTAGATCTTCCACAAGGTGAAAATCATTAAATACTGTGTGAAAATTATTTAATTCGCAAGTGCCACATAGTGTTCAATTGAATGGGTATGGACAGCTCATTTATTATAAAATATTTGTATTTGTCAAGCCTGTCATGAGAGCACGCACCCTTGAGGAAAAATCACTTTTCCCTCTGCTACACCATCTCAGACAGAATTTGTCATTTGATAGGCAGGTATTATTACCTTGTCTTTTACACTGGCCAGAGGTCTGTTTAGCAACCAATTGGTCCAGTGGGACCCTCATCTCATTGAAATAGACAGGAAAATAAGCTTAAACATAAAAAACCCAACATTTTGACTGAGAGAGTCATCAAACCCTGTCACAGGTTACCCATAGAAGCCGTAGAGTCCCCATTCTTGGAGAGATTCAAAACCTGACTGGCTATGGCTCTGAGCAACCTGCTCTAGCTGACCCTGTTCTGAGCAGGTGTGTTGCACTATGTGATTTCCAGAGGTCTCTACCATCTCAAACATGCTGTGAGTGTGTGAACAGTTTCTAGCTCATGCCTGGCACCATGAGGAGAAGGCCCTTTTCCTCCTGCCCCCACACATGTACACACCACAGTGCACAGGAGATCCTGGCAAGAACTCAGCAGTAGGCAGGGCTTGTGGTGCCTCCACAACCAGACAGTACAGCAGGCCACCCACCAGCTGTGATTACACAGTGAAGGAAACCTTCCTCTCTAGGGTACACCTCAGAACCTACAGACTGAGCCTTGAGACATTCTTCAATAAAAAACTTACAAGATTTTTTTCCTCAAAAAACTCCCAACAAACAAACAAAAAAATCACAACAACAAAGAAAAAAACAATAGGAGAATTCAGGGCAATTTCTGCCTTGGCTTGCAGCTTTGAAACCTCATATTAACCACCTGTTCCTTACTGCCTTTGCGTTCTCTCCACGATGCTTTTCTACCACATCAATTTTCCATGTTTCTCCTCCCACAGCTTTTCTTATCCTGCATCTCACGTGGCCTTCTCCATATGAGGACACTTTCCTTCCTAGGTCTACTGCTTGGACCTCACTGTCTCACTGGAGCCATTCCTGTTTTATAGGCAGCTGCAGCTTCGGAGCGTAGAGCATACACCTGTGTATCTGTATGTGAATGCATGTCCTGCCATAATGGAGGCCTTTTCTGGAGAAAGAGCTTAGTCTTATTGAAATTAGTTTTTCAGAAAAGACAGCATCAAATTGCTAGTTTGACCATTTTTAATCTCCTAGGTTAGTCAAGATTTTCGAGAGAACAAACACTGTGCTGTCTGTGAAGTCAATGGAGATTTATCACCAATTGATCCCTTTGGAAACGATTACCTTAATGGAGATTAATAACAGCAATCGACTCATGATTAAATCATCTTACTGAGGAATTGCCTATACATTCAGCAGACATTTTGAAAGAACAAAAGCTCCCTCTGCATCCTGTCTCATGTTTTTGGACTGTTGCCAGAAACAGTCCTTGTGTTTATTCTTCTGTCAAACAAACTGAATAAAGAAAACAAAGTTGGGAAGGAAAAAGGCTACAACCCCAGTAACTCCACAGCCTCAACCTCTAGCCTGTGATCTGGCAAGACAGACACATTCTTCTGGATCTCTGCTCACCTCTGCTCTTGCACATACTCTGTTGGCATCAATGGCACTGCTTATACAAACAACACACATGAGATTAGATCCACTTCAGTATCTGTCCAGGAAAGCAGAAACAACTCAGGAATTCTAATAGTTTCTGCTTTGGGTCATTTGTTAGCAGCCTCTTGAGAGGAAGCAACACTGCTGAAACACTGCAGGTTTCCAAACCTCCACCAAAATGATCAGCTTGAGGAAGAAAAATGCTTTCAGGTGGCAAACTCTGTGTTGGCACTGCAGAGAAAGAACTCCTTTCTTTTTCATCTATACTCGTGTGCCTGGCAAGAAACATTCATGGCCGAGTATAAATCCTTCTGAAAGTGCAGATACTCAATGCAGGTGGAGTGCCAGTCCCAGTACCTGTCTATGTGCCCCGAGTGCAGCTGCAGATAATTTTCATTCTTTTGGAATCCACAGTCTGTTTAAATATTAAAAAAACCACAAGCATTTGACAGAGGTACCACTCTCCCTAACTGCTGATGATACCACTGTCAGATTGCTTTGGCTTTGGGGAAAACTGCAAATATGATTCTTATTAGACTTACCTAACAGAAAGATCTACAGTGTTGCTAACATTATTTCTTTCTTATACTTTTTAATTTTATTTTAAGCTGAACAAACCAAGCAGGGAAATATAATAAAAATGAATGGGTAGGGAGCATGCTTTGAAATGGAAGCAATTTCTGAACAAACTGCAATGAGATTTCTGCAAGGCCTATGTACTTCTGCACCAATCCATTTATTTTGCTACTGATTTTGATTGTTCATTCTTATCTGCAAGCTTCCTGAAAGCACAGCTGTGTACAGCTACATTAATCTCATCTACAGAGCAGCACATGACTGAGGCACCTGAGACAACAGGGGAGTAACTTGGTAAGCACTCCATAGGCAGAGAGCAAGACGGTCACTGCAGGATGTGATCAAGACCACCAAAAACCTCTTACTGACTGTGTTGAGTACTGTACAAGGACTCTTTGTGGGAGAAAATGCAACTTCCTTATGAGTGCAGATTGTAATTCACACATTCCACACAAAATAGGCCTCCAGACCACAGAAAGTTTTGGCCTTGAGAAGGATCTTTCTGTACATTACACAGACATTAAAAAAAAAAACCAAACAAAAAACCACAAAAAAAAATGAAAAAACACCACTATATAATGACTGTGGAGTTGCTGTACCAAGTCTCTATATTGTACTGTCTGTACTGTATTTTACCTCTGTTATCTACACTACTTGTCCATGATAAATTAGATCATAGGACAGATTGGAATGGTTTGCTGCAAATATCCCCTGGTGCTCCATTCAGAAACTTCTTGTTATTTTGTACTTGACCTCCAGATTTCATGGGTGTTTTCCTTCTGAAAGGAAATGAAATGGAAAATGCTTATCAGCGTTCACACTTTATTCTTCTACATCTCTTCACTTCCAGTGACATCCCTGCTGACACAAAGATAAGCCTTAATTCCAGGAAACCTGGATGGCAGGAATAGAAGGGATCTTATTCAATAGAACAAAAGAAGTTACAGGGAGCTGCTGCTCTGGGGAAATTTCTCTTTTGGGGAAAATTTTATTGTAACATTTGTGCTTGCCATTCCTTTTTATTTTCTTTTTTTTTTCTTTTTTTGCACTAAAAGTATTTCTTATCCTGGAATATTTTTTCTCTTTTTGCACTCTGAATAATGACCCAGTCAAAGAGGTATAAATTCTCCTAGCTTAAACTTATCCCTCTGAGTTGTTTTAAATTTGCCACTTTTATAATTCTTCTGGACAAGCATTGGCTCTTTTGAAGAAATGGTAGAAAACACTAATCTTAAAAACTCTCTGTGGAGTTCAAAAACCAAGCAGAGTATGAAGACCTATTAGAAAGGAAGCAAGAAGAAAACAGAGTTACATACCACAGCGTAAATATGTTTCCCCATATTTTAATACATTATCTAGTCTTGATTACCCAGTTTCCCTGAAAGGTTCAGTAGAAAAATAATTGCTGATATAGCAAACAAGGAGGGCTAAAGATAAGTCACGAAGAGAAAAGAGAACTCATGTTTTTTTAGAAAGCAGATTTTCTAAGGTAAGTTACACATGGGAAATGTAAAAAAACTCACACCACTTCTATGAAGTGTTTAGAGGACCACAAGTTGCAGATATTAAAAAGCACTGCTAATGAATTTGGGGATAGCTTGCTACTGTGTAATGTGTACTCCAGATTTCTCGTACTTGTCTCTACTGAAAGAACTACTCTCCCTCTTTTTAACATTCTTCATTTTAATGATAACAGCCTGACTTCTATCCTCACATACTGCTACATATGCTCATTAAGTACAAAGCTATGACATATCAGACAGGAGAACTTGGACCTTTTGACCTCAGTTTAGCAGTAAGTTCTGTGTAACAATGCCATCTTGTGCACACTTACACACCAACACACAGACAGACACACTCCAGCATAGTCAGTGCCTGGATTTGTAGTCAGCCTCTTTGTCCATATGACAATTTGCATGACAACCTGTTCTGAAGAAAATTTTGTTGGGTTTTTTACTGGTTTATCTCTAAGTGATTTATCTAGGATAGTCGGGACAAATAGAAGACTAGAAAATCCATATAAAATTCAGTCTTGCTTTACACAGGTGGACTTGAAGATATGAAAGCTAAAGACTAATGCCAAAACAAATTCATTTAATTTGTAGATCTTAACATCTGAAAAGGGGAGATAATATATGCCGGCATTTACTTCTTAATGGCTTTGAGCAGTTTGGATCAACTCTGTTCAGCAACCCTGAATGACACTGTTTGTTTTAATGAGGAGTTTAAAGCCTAATTTTTATCTTGTGAATGGATCACTGACGTCAACAGCCATAATTCTGTGTACATCTCTGTTGGTGTGTTATTTGAAAATGTGGGGTTTGACTTTGTTTTTTTAAAGATGTCTTGATGAGATGTTTGTAAACACCAAGCAGTGCATGTCCTTACCCTAATCTTCATTGACATTCAACCATTTGCTCTGCTGTCTCACACAAGATGCATGTTGACATTAGGCTGCCATAAAGAGTTGATGATTGCGGAATTAATGGGGCGGGAAGAGAAGGCCATGTTGTAAATGTAATCCTCATTCTGGATTACAGGTTGATCAATGGTACTGCATTGTGGCTGCCCTATTGATATGGGAAGCTCAGGATTCAATTAAATACTTTTTTCAATATTGTGACTGGCACTTCTTTTTTAACAGGCTGGCACAGCTTTCCTTTCTCTATACCTTCTGATTGATTATATCTACTGCAGGATTGAGGTATGCCATTTGAAACAATTTAATGATTGAACTGAAAGGCTTTGTAGAAAAGCTTCTCTTTTTTTGAAAGGGAAATAAAGAGATGATGTATCCCAGAATAAATGTTGCTGTATGTAGTAATGCCTCATAAACTTGCTATAGCCCTTTATGACATTAGAAAGAACTAAGGATCCTTTTTTGGTTCCATTTAGTTTTTCACTGGCAGCAGAGCTTAGGATGTTAGGTGACAATAGCATCTCTTCCCTGAGCCCAGAGGACAGTCTGTCGTAGCTGCTACACGATCAGGTCTCCTTCTCTGTGAGGCAGAAAGTACAGAGCATAATGTGCTTGCCCGCTCTGAAGAAGGTTTCTGTCTCTCAAACAATGCACAATGGTATCTGTTTTGTATCTATCAGGAGCTGTACCACATACATCCGTTTTTCTTTGAAGACACTATTAAAAATCAGCATTTGTATGGCCTTCTCTCACTAGTGCGCTTCAAGTTGTTTCCCAAGAAGATAAATATCAGGAAAGAGATTTTTCAATGAGGGCAATTTTCTGTGCATGAATGCACTTGCAGGGGTGCAGGAGAGGCTCAAGGGGAAACTCACTGGAGCACAGTAGGGAGATTCTAGGCATTCTTAGGAGTCTAGAAGCTTTTTGGTGCTTCTGGCAGAAGGCTGTCCAGCAATTAGTGATTTCCTGTGTGCATTAGTCTTTGAACAATATTTCTGGGAATCAACTCAGCAGATTCCTCAGTTCCTGGGGTTTTTTCCGAAGTTTGAAAACAAGGCTGTATGTTTTCAAAAGTGAAACATGATTTTCAAGGGTGCTGGCCTGTTGTAAATAGCTCATCATGTCTTGGCTTACAGAAGCTGGATGTTACTTGAAATTTGACTTGAAATATCGATTCACCAGGAACACAGTATCTAAAGGCTAAAGGCCTGCAGCCTATTTTCACCTCAAGATTATCGTTCACCACAGACCAGAAGAAAATGTTCTGGTTTTCACAAAGCTTTATCTTCTCTCGAGGAAGGATTCTCTGGTGTGTTTTATCGTCTGCTTCCCCATTACCATTTGTGGGAGGAATGAATTAATGGTACTGACTTGCAAATATTGATTGTATCCCATGGAAAAGTAATCAGTTCTGATTGCATCGCATTAGGAGGACAGTTTATTGCATAAAATAGAAGAACTGCTGTCATGAAAGGTGTATTGCTGCATGCATAAAATAGCACTAATGCATAGGGAAAAATTGGGTTTTACAGCTGGGAATGCTGTTTTTAAAGTAATGTAGAAAACTTCAGGCTTTGCAATAACAGTTATTTTTCCAATAAACGTTTCATACAGAATTGTTTTCTGCTTATTAAATCTGCTGTTGTTGGACTGAAGCAGACTGGAGAGGATTTGCTCTCCTTGGCAGCTGCTGTGTACAGCTCATGCTTTCTCAGGGCCTGGCTCTCCTACAGATGCCCCAGAGCTGCACTGGCTCCGGTGAGCACTCTGCCAGTTCCCATTGGCATGAGGGAGGGCAGAGCCCAGCCTCCAGCTTTGAACAGAGTGTGTCTGAGGGTAGAGCTGGATGTACCCTCAACCCTGATGCTGGTCTGAGGGTAGAGCTGGATGTACCCTCAACCCTGATGCTGGTAGCGCCTTTAGCTGATGCCCAGCCCCACTCAACACGCCCAGCTGAGCATTTTCACTTCTATGGCTGGGATGCGGCATGGAATATACAAAGCTTCCTTCCTCAAGTGTAAGAAAGGAACCTGGGAAGAAAGCAGTGCCAGCCACCTAGAAGTGCACAGCAACACACAGCACCTTGCTTTGAACATTGCTTTGAACTACTCTAACTTCCTCATATCTGTATTAGATCTAAATTGCTGCTGTATTTCGGCCCAATGACAAATCACCTTTGCAGTAGTAGCCTGAATTCTTGGTTTGGGTTCATTTTAAAAGGAAGATTTGAGTCTTAGAGGCTGGTAGTGACTCTCAAATATATTCGTTTTCAAACTCTTCCTTGGTCTAAACAAACCAAAGCAGAGAAGATATCAAAGGGGGTACTTACATTCTCAGACATTACCTGCATTTTTCCATCTTTGGGAATACAGATACAAAAAAACATGATCCAAGGGACCAGGGAAGAACTGAGGGATCAACAAGGAGGCAGGGAAAGAGAAAAATGCATCAAAGATTTGTTAGAGAAAGATTCCTAAATAGACAGATGACAATAACATGTTATTTCTGCCAAAATAATGAAGAACAGATTGCAAAATAAATTAATAACAAAGGGCAGCATCTGGACAAAAGTGGCTGCATAAATTTCTGATTTATTCCAAGGGGAAATATGACAAAACCACAAAACTCAATCGGAATATATTATAATTTTAAGTTTCTCCTCCAATGCTTATCAGCCTGATGAGCTGTTGTTTTCCTGTATGCTGCTCAATAGTAGACAAAATAAATTGATATGTGGATAAGATTAATCATAGTTTGTTAACCATGAACAAGTTTAATTAATTAAAAGGGAAAAAGCCATTCATCAATGGACACCCATCTTGAAAAAAAGCTTGCTGTGTGATCTGGAAAACCAGTCCAATCAGGAATCTGACTTCCACATTAGTCAAGCTGGTGGAAATTATAACAAAGAATCAGTTCCGTAGACACAAGGGCAATGTTTAAAGTAAAGCAAAATCCTTTATAGAACGCAGCTTTAAATCAGAAACAACTTGAGTGCTATGACCAAAGATGTTTTTGTTAGTATGGTTTATAATGCCTTGAGAAGATCCCTTACGGAGCGCTTTTAAAGACTCTGTTTTTATGGAATTAAGTGAAGTTGAGTAAGAATTCAGATTTGGGATTTAGATTGCTAGATTAAGAGTCTACAAAATGACAATCCTAATTTTTAGGCAAGGACAGAAATACATGATCAATTCTAAAAATGGAAGAGGTTGTCAATGGCACTGATGCTTTGATCTGTGATGATCAGCTGATTAAGCAGTCCTAGCGTAAATAGTGAGATAGGATCTTCTAGTACCGAGACAAAAATATCCAGGATAGTGAAAATGACTGCAGAAATTCATGATACTGATACTGAGAGGCTGGTGACCTCTCAGTAAAACAAAATAATTTTAAAAGAAACATAAATTATGCATACACCATGATGGACTCTAAATGGGCTATATCGTCTCAGAAAAAGGTCTCAAATTCAGTGTGGATGGGTCCACAATTTAAAAGAATATTGGTCACAATTTAGAAGCTGCTCAGAAGCCTCCAGAGGCTACACATCAGAAACAGTAGCTATTTCTCTAGTAGCATACATTGAAAAATGACATGAGCAGTTTTCATGACCCTAAGTCATGAAAATGTTATTTAATTTGTACAAAAGAAAAATAAAATTCAGAATATCCCAAGTATTGTTGTCCCAAAACAAGTCCTTTCACCTAGTGTGCAAGAGGCCAATCCCCATACAGAGTCAAGGTATTTGATTTATTTACAGTTCTGCACAGAAATGGGTTCTCAGAAATGGGTGCCAAATTCACACAGCCAGCACCACGACTATCAAAACTTTCCACTGCTTATATATTTTAGCAAACAAAGGCATTAATGTTCCTTGGCTACAAGTTACATAGTTCTCTTAATAGCTGGTATTCTGTGTTCTATTGGTTAAATTATTCCCTCTGTTCTAATGCTAATTAAGCCACATGTTCAGTGTTTCGCTTGGGTTGGGGGGTTTCTTGAGTCAGAGGTCAATGAAGCGGTGGTTGCAATCCCCCCCTGCTTTTACCCAGCTGGAGCTGGGTGCTGAGTTGGCTTTAATAGCTTCTTCCTTATCTAGGGTGTTCTGCCAAATGTCCTTGTGGCCCATAAGTTCTGCATCCTTTGTGTCCACTATCAGTGGTAGATCCTTCTCCCCAAGCTTTGTTAGCCTCCTGCTAGGCCTGAGATCATTGAGGCATGTCAAGCCCTAAACCTTAACAAGGCAATTCTACCCACAAGTAATCTGTCTTCCAAACACCTGGATATCAGTATGTCCCAGCCTTTGAGCTGATGAAAAACACCTTACACTGTATACCTGGTTAATAACATCCTTCACCTGCAAAATACATTAAATTCCCCAGCATTGATAATATACTGACTTAGAAATCAGCCACTGCCCATAAATAAACTATGCCCATGTTTATGTATAGAAACTACTGCACAACCCACAAAGCTAGCAATGCCATATCTGTAAGCAAGTCTTAGATATTAGCTGAATATAGTAAAGAACAAAGCACTGATCCCAGAGCAGGTGTACATTACATGGAATATTTGATACTCACTGTATGCCATCCCTAAAAAAATAAGAGCTTTGTTCTGGAAGGAATATTTCATGGAGCAAGATAATGAATACATTCTCAACAGGACGGAATCCTTCCATTTACTTTCAAAATAAAAAAAAAATCAAAGTTGTTCTCAGGGGGGGAAAAAGTAAAAGAAAAAAAAAAGTCTAAAAACCTCGAAAAACAAACAAACAAAACCCCCCAAACAAACCCCCCAAATATCAAAAACTGCTGCTGCCCCAACTTCCTCCTCTATTTCCATTTTCCCTGCAAAGGATTAAGCTTCTCCAATTTGTTATGAAAAAAGTGCCATAGAAATCTTATTTTACAAACAGCACGGAAAGATCATGCATGGCAGGACAGCATCAGTTCTAATAGGGGCCAGGATTAAATGAGATTGCATTGATTAACATTGGAGAGGACAGTGTTAAAATTCAGGGGTAGTGTCACTGAACTCTGAGAGGCTGTGCTAATTTAAAGTGGTTCAACTCCTTCCCTGTCATCAGAGGAAGTGAATACTAACTTATAATTAACATAACTAAATATGAATGCACACGACCAAAAACTGGAAATTAAATTCAAGTAACTTGCATATGTTGCACAGCTATTTCAGTGCCCACTTCCAAGAAGTGCTGCCAAAGATTAATTACACAAGAAATAAAACTGAACATTAAGGAGCTGGATTGTATTTAGGGTTGTATTAAGGTAAGCAGTAACCAGTGCTAAGGTCTCTACTTTTCTCATCATTTGAAAAAGTGTTTTAAGGGAGATAGACAGTTGTAGAAAGTACCAGACTTGATAGATACATGCAAAAAAACCCCAACCTTCATCCACAGACCCTATTCAGGTGTTCTTCTTTGCTTCAGACTTAGGCAGGAGCTGGAATGTGCCTCCATGAAGCTGTCTGAAGAGGCATGACGACATTTTCCTCAGACTATGATGTCCAGGTCTACATTTGTGAAAAGGTCTGGGTTGTGGTTTCCTCAAACTGGTATGATGGCAATCCTCATGCCTTAAAAAAAGTTTTTCCTGGTTATTCCGCATAACAGCCTTTTACTAACGCCCTCACATTTAACTCAATAGCTTAGCCCACTTTTGGACTGAAAGAAATGCCGTAACACACTTCATATTCATAACTGTTTCCAGCTGGAACACTAACCCATTACAGCATACTCTACAATGCTCTGTAGTCATAAGAACCTGCCACTACCCAAACACTGAGCAAAAATATCTCCTAACCCTGCTGTCATCATACAAAAATCAATCCTGACTGCCAAACCTCTGCAAAACTCTTCCATTCAATTCCTCACATACACACAGACATACACCTGCCTTAACAACCTTATAAATGGTCCAAACTTTCCACTGGGTGCCTAGAGGCTCTTTTTTTTACCTGCCAATCCCTAACTTTACATCTATTCACAACTACTTTTTCCTTGCTTTCCTACTGAAGCTGGAATAAAACATGAAATAGTTATGTGCTTTCAGAAGTTTCTCCATCAAAGACATGAAATATCTGCCAATGAACAATAGTGTGCTGTTCCTTCTCATTACACTGGCATCTAAATTCCCTAAGGACAACTCAAGAAACAGGAGCTGCTACCATCATAAGTGTTCCAGTCTAAAGAACATTCTAGAAAAACAACTGACTGGGTATAACTAGTAAGTAGGAAGAGAATGTATTACATGGTAAATTAATCAAAAAGTTCACTAGAACTAAATCCTTAAAGTAGCCAGAATATTGATGGAATCACTAAGGTTTTTTCTTCGTCTTTGAAGGGACATGATAGTTCTTCAGGGCTTAACCTGACACTGAGTTCCTCAATTTCCTGCTAAATTGTTAATAACTCTAGAAAATCACTTTTGCTTCTGGCAGATGAGTTGTCTAATATGGACACACAGGCAGTGTACTCAAACAAAAAATATTTGGGAAATTCCTGTGGTGGCTGGTTGTTGATAGGTTTCTCTTCCCTGGTTTGGAAATGCAAGACATTTTTTACTTCAGTTAGATTTAGACCAAAATAATTTTCTTCTTGACCTTTCTCTCAAAGTCTGCTTTCCAGAGTCTGCCTCTCTTAGACATACTAAGCAAGACTTTGGGTACTCAAAAAAGGCTTTTCAAAATGCAAGCTCCTGCCTTAGTAAGATGTACAGATCAAGCAATTCCTTCAGAAAGTTGCAAGGTAGAAATCCGCACTTAGTTCATGAATGTGTCCTTCTCTATCATGAGCTTAAAAAAGAGAAGAGACAATAACAGGATCAGGACTAGGATTGGGAAGCAGTGACTGACTTCTGGAGAGTCCCTTTGTCAGCTACATTTACTTAAGTCTGAATGCAGCAAAAAATTTGCTCCTTTCACATTATTCTTGGAGCCTGCAAATTACAAAGCACTGAAGAGTGAAACAGCCTGTGTCAGCAGATCACAAGGCATCTGATTTTCTGGACAAGAACTTGGAATTACCAGATGATGAGTGCACAGACAATCCTATCCACAAGTCTTGGTGAGGCAGTTCCGCTGTTCCTTGTCCCAGTATTGATCTACAGGAAACCTAATGAGGCCACTGCCACAAAGATGCAAAATCTCAAGTATTTCTGTTTTCATAGCATGAACCAGCGAAATCAGTTCAGAAAAGCAGCCCATCAGAATGTACAATGGCTTAAGTGATAGAAAAACCCTGCTGATTTACCCAACCAGACTTTACCGTGCCAAGGTCTAAAATTTATGAGGCTGGCTCTGAAAAACAAGGAAAAAGACAACACCTGGCAGCTTCCCTGACAAACCTCTTCAGCAAATCTCTCCTCCACAGTGCAAATTCAGAAGCATTAGGAACAGAGCACACACACATTCTTTGAATGCTCTTTGACTTGGTCAGCCTTGCCTTTGTTCTCAGCTGCTGATCCAAAATAACTTGTAATATTCTATATCATAAAGGGATTATTAACTACCCCAGCCACACTGTTTCTGAAAAGCAAGACTCCCCTGTGTCTCTCTCTTCTGCAAGGACAACAACAGCACTCCAGCAAACAGAATGGTTTGAACAGGAGAGCACAATTTTAAACAAATTCCTGCTGCACTGTGTTACTCTCTGCAACAGATGGATGAGAAATCATTTAACTGAACATAATTTATTTCACAAACTCAAGGGTATAAGCAATCCTCTTCTGCCTCTTCAGCTGTGGGGCTCATCTCTCTCTGGATAATGAGATATCTAGATACAGTTTGTATGAGGAAGAGACTCGATTAGAAATTAGAAAATGCATTCTTACCTGTGAATGGAGCAGATATAGGATTCTGACCCTTAAGGTAGTGGACTAAAATCCAAAATTCAGCTTTTAAAGACTAGCAGTACAGATACATTACCATGCAGAATATTTGTCAGGTTTTGTTGTCACTTAAGTCTGGGTAAAATGAAAGAACTGACAGGTACAGATCCCATTTTGCTGATCTCTTCTGGAGGCATTTGGTGGAAGAAAATATTTTTGTTGTGGGAGAGAGGTGCGAGTATATCTGTTGTAAACTGAGGCTGAACCTGATAGTTTTCAACATGTGTGTCTTTTGGTATATATAAAATAACATTCAGTGTTAATGTTGCAATCTGTAATCTGACTACTTAGCAAATGGGGTAGTCCTGAGAAAAAAGAAGGATCACAAATACCTTATCTACTGCTTCTCCTGTCTATATAGGTCTTATCAAGAGATCTTGAGAAGAGGGGAGCTCTGGAAAATTAAGATATGCCCTTAATGAACAGGAAGTTCCCCTGGAACAGGGGATATCCTTTGACCTGTGGGAGCTCGGTCCTACCAGCTGTGTGGAAAGAGTGGGACAATCCTAGTTAAACAGCTGTTGTCTCTTTTAAACTAAAAGAGTGGTTTGCATAAAAAATGAAAAGGAAAAGTGGCTTCTCACTATAAAGGGAAAATTCTGTCCAGATAAGAGGTTTCTTAACTCAGGCTACTCTTTTTAATGCAGAAAAACTGTCTGGTGATGTGAGTCACTAAGCTTTATACTCATACTGTTCAAAATGAACATATTACAGTTAGCTAAAGCTTGGTAAAAATCATGTTTTCTGACTTGCATTCTTCTTGAGCAACTCCATGCTGCCTTTCACATTTCTAACAAACCCCACAGGAATGTGGACTTATGTCACTCTTTGGGGAAAGCTGAACTTAATCGTGTATTCCTCTTCTTCATGTGGCCTTGGACATAGCCCTTCTGCGCTTCCTTTTGCATGTTTAATACAGGAATACTAGTACTGAACTCATTTACAGGGAGATACAGGAGGAAAAAAGTGTTTTCATGACTGTGAGAGGTCTGATACTATACTAGGGAGTTTGGATTTTAGCTAGTTAAAGATTACACTTCATTTTGGAAACCACAGTGTTACTGAACTTTGCAAGGGAGGCTTTGAAGTGAAATCAGCATTTGTTTCTCCACTGCCCACTTAAACAGATCCTTTTCCTGCCTTGCCCTCAGTTGATGTCAGCAGAGACTTGTCATTGCTGTGACTTGATCTCACACGAGTTAGTTTTCACTCACAGCATCACTAGCAGCACAATAGCAGCAGCAGAGAGCTCACAGACTGCTCAGATCACCAGATGAGACGAGTAAATACTCCTGTGGTCAGGCAGAGCAGGACTCCACACTGGCACAGCTCCAAGCTGTACCAAACCAGCTGCTTTTAAGCCATGCTTGGTATAGGCACACTTGCTATAGCCTGCCACAGAAGTTGAAGACTAGCAAAAGTCAAATTCCACATTGATTTGCATCCTGTGCAGTGCCACCAACAAGAATAAATTGTATTGCTTAATGTGAGTCACTGAACATAAGTAGAATGGACATTCTTTGGAAAGCACAGAAATGTGCTTTGTTCCCCTGCCACACTTTAATTGGCAATTTGTGATACAAGTCACAAGAATTGTGATGAATGTGATTCTTTCCCCACATTCAAATTTCTTAGCCAATAACTAGGGAAATAATAAACCAAGTTCTACTTGAAGCTACATTTTGTGCTGTCTCATTAGGCTGAATTATATTAAAGAACGGGCTCCTGTAAAACAGCCACTCTTCAAGCTAAAGGCACTACAATTTTAATTTTTTTTTCTCCAGGTGTATTTTGAAAGTAATTACTGCACCTCAGAAGCTTCTAGAACAAATGAGCTATTTAATTCTGTTCTCATAATTTTTTCCTTCTTTTCTGTTTTCCTAAATATAGCACAAAATCACTTTCCACTTCCTTTTTTTTCTTTTTTTCCCCATGTTCTTATTATGACTTTTCATTTCTTTTCCCCATTCTGCCTCTCCTTCATCAATCCTGCCTTCACTGTTTTTCTCTTCAGATTCTGCTACCCAACCTGCTGTGCCATTATAGCTTGTGCCATTTTGGATTCACTATCTCAAAGGTGAGAAGAGAGAAATTCCCAAGTGTGGGTTCATTCCACCCACCTTCAGGTATTGAAGGGCTGAGCCTGTAGCTGGTGACCCTTTCAGAAACTCATTTGTCATCCACGGAAGAGAAGTGAGCACTTCTAATGACTGATTTCTCCTGTCATTAAAAGGACATCCAATGAATTGCCTTCTGCACAATGGTACTACTCCTAGCTAATCTGTGGATAAATATAGTTGAGATGAATTCTCAAGATGCCCAGGTTTGACACTGAGAAGGCCTTGTTGCTGTGCATGGCTCTGAGGAAAAAAGAGAGACTGGAGCAGGTCTCTGGCTGACAGCTGATTGATTGCTGAGCACCAAACAGCAACAGCAGTGAAATGGAAGATGACAGATGGGTCAGCTTAAAATTCCCCAAATTAAATCCAACTGCAAAGGTGTTAACTGCATTTACTTACACCTGTAATCAAGGAGAAAATGTCCAAAAGAAAGAAAATCGAAATTTAGCCACATTTAAAACTATAGCTCGATTTGGAATACTCAGTTAACTCACTCAGACAGCAATAACTATGAAAGATATTAGAAAGCTTCTGCATTTTAACCCTTCATACAGAACTGAAATCAGAGAAAAATTGGAAAAAGAAGAAGATTCTAAACTCAAAGATACTGAATCCCTTTGAAGAGACTGGACTGCTGATAATAAGCACTGAGCGTTCTCTTGTACACAACTGGGCCCCAAAGGAAGACCATTTGGCAAAGCAGTTCAGACTGCTGAACCAAAGACATCAACCTTGTTCCCATCAAGAATGACACTTGAGAAGGGTATATATGGCAAGCATAAGTGCGTTCAAACTGCTACAAGAGCTGAGAGAGTGTAAAATGCTTGCCATCTCTCCTGGGTGCTACTGGGTAGCTGATATCAGCTAGACACTTGGTGTATGTTCAGTAAAAGCTTTCTGAAGGGCACTCTAAAATATTTACTAGGGCAAAACCTTCAGAAGGTTATTTTTCTCTGCCTTCCTCCCAAAGCTAAACAGATTGTAAATGTTTCTCAGCCAAATATTCTGCCAAACACTGGCAAAGTAGCCTGATACATCACAACTGATCTTTCCCTTCTCCCCATGCACTCTTCCACCAGATCCTGAACAACAAAATGCCAAAAAGCAGCCTCTCTAGCTAACAGCCAGCTTCAGGACACTACCCATAGTTTGATGGACATTCTTTATATCTCAAACAAATTCTGTCTTGGGGCAAGGGAACAGGTGCATTGAGTTTTTACTGGAGTTATTACTACAAAGGGAGAACATAAAACAGGTTTTGTGAACCTGCTATCACAACAAGGGCTGAGACCCCGCCTGGAGCGCTGTATCCAGCTCTTCAGTCCCCAGGACAGGGAGAACATCAACCTGTTGGAGTGAGTCCAGAGGAGGCCACCAAGATGGTCAGAGGGATGGAGCACCTCTCCTATGAGGAAAGGCTGAGAAACTTGGGTTTGCTCAGCCTGAAAAAGACAAGACCTAGAGGTGACCTAATTGCAGCCTTCCAGTACCCAAAGGGAGCCTACAAGGAAAATGAAGAGGGTCTATGTACAAGAGCATGTAGTGACAGGACAAGGAGGAATGGCTTCAAACCAAAAGAAGGTAGGTTTAGATTAGATATTAGGAAAAAATTCTTCACTGTGAGAGTGGTGAGGCACTGGAACAGGTTGCCCAGAGGAGCTGTGGATGCCCCATCCCTGGCAGTGTTCAAGGCCAGGTTGGATGGGGCTCTGAGCAACTGGATCTAGTGGAAGGCGTCCCTGCCCAGGTCAAGGGTTTGGAACTGGATGATCTTAAAGATCCCTTTCAACCTAAGCCATTTTATGATTTCATGATTCTATTCAGGCACTGGGCTTTGAAGCCCTGATGATTTTTTTCCTTTGATTTTGCCCATGCGTTGGGTATAGGTGACCAGGTGCTGGCAGTGGGAGGGCTGTAGGGGTGGCTTCTTTGAGGAAAGACCAGGGCTGCCCTGTGCCAGACACAGCCATTTCCAGCCAACATCAACATATACATCAGAGGACATAGCTGACACAAACAGAGAAATTATATCCTTCATCCTTGAAAACAGCTGGAGCTAAGATAAGTGAAAAAAGCCATGTGAGCCATAGCCATACAGTCAATCTTCTTCCAGACATGACTTCCTGCCATGTCAGAGCACCATCTTTGCCTAGTTCCATCCCGTTGCTTCTCCAGTGCCCATCAAATATTCATGCAGCATGTTCCACACCTCTGTCACGTGGGACAGAGTCATCACTGACCTTCTGCAGCCTCAAGTCCAATTGCCTCCCATCCTGATGTGTTTGTGACAGATGTGTGATCAGCCTGGGGAAACAGTCTTAGGTTCTTCATCTCTGAGTCTCCCATTGTTACCTTGTTCTGCGACCACTGCAGGGTACACCTGCATGGGCCTCAGGAGTGCTGCATACTTCAAACTAAATAAAATAGAGTTTTGCTAACTTGGTGCATTAACTGAATTTACTTTTACTGCAGTATAAAAAAGGAGCAGGATCTTTTGCATCTGTACAGTGAAAGACCTTGAAACACATCTAAAATTAAAAAGAAGAAAAAGAAAGTTTAATCAGATTACTATTTCATTCATGGGTCAAATTTATTCTTGCCATTTCCCTAGCTTGTCCAGAATTCACTGGGATCTGTAAAAGTCTGAAGCAAATAAATCAAATTTCTATTTCACAGAGGCACCATAAAAGTATGGAGTCAGGAAAAGAAAAAGCAAAATGCAAGCAGCAGAGTTAGAAGTAGACAGCACAGCATGAAGGATATCCTTCATAATTTTTAGTAAATCACCTTCACAAGAATCTTGCTCTTACTTGAAAGATCTGGGAACAAAACCGGATGTAGTAAATATTTTTATTTTTCAGTCTTTTTGCATATGGCTGGTTTAGAGGCAGTTGAAAAGCAGTCAGCTAAAGTATAGTCTAAGTGAGTTTTCTGCACTTGAATTTTTCTTAAAAGGTGGGAAATAACATTAGTCTTAACATTTTCAAGGGTTCAAGAGTAGCTTTGCAGGTGGTGGAAAATCAATTGACTGAAAATTAATAAGTACAGAAAACTAGAGAAAGTTTTAAAATCTCGATTGGAACATGAAACAGTGGTCTAAACTACTCGCCTATAGAAGAGGTTTTTGAGTATAGATCAGTGTCAGGAAAAAAAGATACAAGATCTACTGGTTGCATCCGAGCAGAAGTGAATTGGTAGTTATGGACTGTGATGGCAATTATACACTGGATTCATTTACTTGGGGATCTAGGGATTACCTTAAGCTGTGTCCAGCTGTCTTTGCAGATGTACTACAGACTGAAGAAGAGCTGGTGGCTGAGTGTGGAAAGCGTTGCTGGCATTCTTCATCTTGCACAAGTTAAAACTTGGAGGTCACTAGTCCTAATGCTTTATGGGATCCTTAAAACTAGGAAAAGGTGGGAGGGGGTTATCCACTCTCTGTAGAGAGATATAGATGAACAAACTTTCCAGCCTAACCAACAGGTCACACTCTGCTCAATTCCCAAAGCTGCATAGTTTGGCCTTCAGGTATCTCCTTAAGAGTACTGAAGTTCTTTGCTTGCTCAAAAAGCATAAGCACCACAGATTTAAGATACTGGTTTTCTTCATCAATATTGGCTTCCATGACATCCATTACCATTGCCGTCAGGTTCCCATCTCCTTTCTTCATAGCCTTTTTGGGGAGCTCCAAGAAAAGACAAAACTCAGCAAAGACAAGGAAAAAATATAATAGAGTTAAAATCTTGCTCCAAGCACTTTCCATGGATTGGAAGCCTGACAGCTGTAATTAGACTGAAGGTCAGTAACAGATTTGATACTCCCCGGAGACCTATTATTACCAGGCAGATGACAGTAGAGTTTCTGAGGTTTATCACATTAAATCTCCATTTTCATAAACACATCTAAATATAGAAATTAGATGAGCCAAAAATACCACAGAAACAAGGGTTATGAATGAAAGCAAAAGGGCTGCCAACAATTTACTTAGCTCTACAGCAATAGCTTCAACCATAACATTGCCCTGAATGACTGACCTGTCTTGCTCTCTGAGTTGACTGAGAAATGTAGCATTTTCATACAGATTTTCTGCTAAATGGTGAAGATGAGACTGAAGAATGTTGAAACCAGACTATTTTTATTTTTACACCTAGGCACAGCAATCCAAAGCTGCCTTTCAGAACCAGAATAGAGGATATAGCAGTGGAGAGGGCTACAGGTTCACTTAAGTGAATAGGTCATACTGGCAAACATTAAAGAGAAACCCATTGGATGGGTATGTCAGCACCGTCAGTGGAATAAGTCCCTAGATCAAACAGTTTGGATTATAGAAGGAATATTTTCATGCGTATTAGTACTAGTATTTTCAAGATGTGTTTATATGCTTCAATGATACAGAATTTAATGGTAAATCAATAAAGTTCGGTTATGGCTTTTTCATTTTTTAAACTTATGTGGCTTTTGAATTATGCGGCTGAACTACTTGCAAAATGCTGTGGTCATGGAGGCCAGTGTTTTGTGTTCGTGAAGTGAAAATTACAGTAGATTTTACAGGAATCTGCATCCCCATAAAGCTCTGTAAAGAGCTTTGGGAACAGCTGTTCTGTGAAGATGAGTTTTGGTTTTATATGCAAAACATGAGACAAAAATCACAGAGCTTTTTTACTCTGTGTTCTTTACGAAAGAGCATTTCACCTGATACAGGGTAAGAAACTGCTGACTTGCAAGTTCTAAATAAAAACTGCCCTTCTGCTTGTCCAGCCCCTAAGAAAAATAGATACTTCCTCAGGATGGTGCTTTTAGGTGCTGCAGTAAGGTAAAGAAAAACTAAAATTATAAGACCTTGTAATTTACACTCCAAACAGATGATGATGCCTCATAGCCATGACATGTCATTCAACCTAGGCCAACAACACCAGGATTAGATGCTGTGGGACTTTTGCTAAGGTCAGCCATTGACTCACTCCATGAGTGACTAGACATGTTGCCTCTTAGCTGTGTTTTGGGTAATTATAAAGTGAAAGTACCGACACTTTTTTAATTTTTAGCTCTACAGAGGAGCAACCGATTGGAAAGGCTTTGTTAGAACTTTTTTTCCACTTCAGTAGCTGTGAATCATAAATGAAAAAACATGAAATATTAAATGGAGGAGTACAGGTTGATTCAATAATAGTTTTGTATAAAGTGGGCTTATTTCCTTTACCCAGATAGCCACCAAGAAGTGTGGGACTGGGAAGAGTCCTTTGGCCAAGAGCTTTCCAAAGAGGAAGACTCCACTGGACAGGAGGTGCTCAAAGGGAATGGTAACCGACCCTCCGTGCAGTCCAGCTGGGAAGACGACAGCGACAAAGAGCTCGAGCAGGACAACTGGAGAAGTGTGACTGTCCACAGCACTGGGGTCAAGCCCCTGCTGCGGGAGGAGGACGAGTGGGGTGAAGTGAGCATCCTCAAGCTGTGCAAAGAAGCCAGAGAGCAAAGACTGGGAGGTTTTGCAGGAGACGGACTCCCAATGCCTGTCCCTCAGGAGGCTTGGGTTGAGCAAGGGGCATCTGAGCCATGCCCCCAAGGGCCACTCTGTGCCTCTCCTCCCCATCTGGAAGCCCAAGCCCTCAGAGGACATGCAGCTTCTCCGCCCCTTGAGGAGCAGGTGCCAGAGGCAGGGACAGAGAGCCCGGTTCCTCCCCCATGCAGCTGCCCCAGCCCCTCAGCTCCCCATCTGGGAGCCCCAGCCCTCAGCCAGCAGCTGGGTCCCCACAAGAAACATCCCTCTCCCTTCAGGCAGGCGCTGCACAGCCTCTTCCTCTGCCCCTGCCTGGCGCCGCAGCCCAAGGAGCAGTGCCCAATGCCAATGCCAGGCCGGGCCTCACAGATGGCGGCTGGCACGCAGCCTGCCCAGCATCCTGAGGGAGCCCCACGGGCTGCCTTTGTCTGGACGTGTCCCTGCAGGCTGAGCAACCCCCAGCTGCTTTGGATCACTCCAAGTGGGTCTCCCCAAGGCCAAATATTACCCAGCCCCAAAGCAGCATCCATGGGGGACAGTTGGGGTCAGGTGGTTCAGTGGTGAATCACAGAGAATCATAAAGGTGGGAGGAGACCTTGAAAGGCATCCAGTCCCACCAGCACCACCAGCATCAGCCCTAAACCATGTCCCCATGTGCCCCATCCAGACAATTCTTGAATATTTCCAGGGATAGTAACTCGACCACCTCCCTGGGCAACTTCTTCCAATGCCTGACCACTTGGTCAGGGAAAAATTGTTTCTGATCTTTAATCGGAACCTCCTCTGGCAGATTCTAAGGCCATTTCCTCTCATCCAGAAAGGATTGCACGCTGATCCTTTGGGATTTTATATATGAGGAGTGGGCAAAGACAGGAGGTATTTCTCCCAGGACCCCACGGCATACTGCATGACTCTGACATGCACAACTCTTCCAAAACAAATGGAAGTTGTCTTTAAGATATAGCAGTAGTAAAAAAAAAAAAATCCCACACACAAAAAAAACCCCAACCAAAAACAAGCAAACAAAAAAAACCCCCAACAAAATGAAAAAGAATAAGGATAGGAATAATAAGAAGAAGTAGCTGAAGAAGATGAAGAAATAGTAGTAGTAAATGATAAGAAATAAGAATGAAAACTGGAAGAAGAAGAAGATAAAGAAGAAAAAATAGTAGTAGTAGTAAAAAATAATAAGAAGATAAAGAAGTAGAATAAGGAGAATAAGAAGAATAAGAATAAAATGAAATTCTAGTAGTAGGAAATAATAATAATCATACTAAGTCTAGGAATAAGAAGCATCGTAAGAAGACAAAGAAGGAGATGAAATAGTAGTAGTAGTAAATAAATAAAATAGTAGGCTCTCACAAAGATGGAGCAGAGGGGCAGAATCACCTCCCTTGACGTGCTGCTCTTCCATGCAGCCCAGGACATGGGTGGCTTCCTGGGTTGGGAGCACAGATTGCCAGCTCACCAAAGCCCATTTTCTTTTCATTGCACTTTAAAATTTGCATCTGGAGGAAGTTACACCAGTTGATGTCTTTGGCACCTAAAAATTTTCTTTGCAGGTCATACTGCATTTAACACAACTATGGCTAACTGCATCAGCAAACTTTTAAGCCATCGTTCACCAGCCTAAAGTTATTTTTGTAAGCCTTGAGGATGCTAAGTTAAATATACTGGCTGAATTCCTACCTGAAATAGCATTTCTTTTTTTTTTTCCCTTGGCAATACCTCACTGAAAATTGAATTCCAGCCTAGCTGTTTGTCAGGGCACACTCTCCTGCCATAAGGGCATTTAATTTTGATTTACCTTCCATACTGACAGCATGTGACAGAAAGCTTAACATCTTGTCTCTCTAAAAATGTCTGCAGAAGTCGCAACTCAGTTTGTTACTATTTTAGTTATGATTTTGTCTTGTTACAGATCAGTTTTTCCTCCTCTTCCAGAAGCAAGGCATTTGCTAGTGCCTCTTCACTCTCAGGCTAAGTTCAGCAGCCTTGCTGCAAGGCATGACTTAGCTCCTAGTAAAATCAATGGATGTGCTCCCATATCTATTTGTTGTTACAGAGCCAGGCTATAGTCACATTTAGAGGTGGTGAAGATGCATATTCTACATCTTCCTCATCAAGAAACACCAGCTTGAACAATATTAGACTTGCTTGAATGACAATAGATTTCAACTGGGTGTTCTAATAGTTATCAGCTCAGACTTCTCTAAACAGCCACAGAACTACTCTACCTTTCACTATTGTGATGTGATACACACAGTGGAATTTCACAGCCCCAGGCACCTCCAGAAGGCAGGTTTTAAGTTTATATGTCCAAAACCTGCCCTAGAGTTCCCAGTAATGATAATACAACTATTTTGTAAAAGATAGTGTGAAATATGTACAGGAGAAATTCAGGGAAAAAAAAGGACGCAGACTTCTTAAGTATTTGACTTGTTCCAATCAAATGCATTCAATTTAGCTTAAAAATGCAGCCTTTTTATCTTAACACTTCCCTGTAACATCTTATAAAGTATTTTCCCAATTTGTTGACTTGAAGTCTATCTGCACTCAAACTGCTCACAGCCTGTAACCCCATAAAATGAGGTGATTCTAGGATTCTTTCCTCTTGACTGAGCTGTAAAAGACCTGCTGATACTAGGTATTACACAAAGCAAGAACAAAGAGCAGGCCATAATCTGTGGTGGGGTCTTGCTTTATAAGCTGAACAACAACTTTAAAAATAGGGTCTTTTCACTCCTCCTTTATATCACTTTTCTGCTGGGCTTTTTCTTCTGCTTTTCACATGTGGTTTAGTCTGATCAGTTTTTCAGCAACTCTTCTAACTTTTGGTTCCAGAGGAAGTTCAAATCCTTGCTTTCTAGCCTTTTTGCAACAATAGCAGCCAAATATTGCTGTGTTTTCCCATCTCGTTCTCTCCTCTCTTGCTGTTACCCTCCAAGTGGGTTACAGTTGAATTACCATACTCTACAGAACATCAAGGCAAGCACTGAGTCATTGGGTTTAATTGCCACCGGGTACAAAAAAAGTCTTATTTAGAAACTAGTTTAATTTAGGCAGGAGAGTCCCATCTGCATGTTATCTATTTCTTTCAAGTTTTTCTTGTCACTTTGTTCTGCCTTTTTGCCCCTCCATGACCCCTTAGGAAAAATAAAAGTGGTCCCTGGGGTAACAAAGCAGATCCCTGCTCTGTTAATCAAATGGAATAATCACTTACACTATCTATAGTATCACATTAAAAGGCCAATTAGATTATTACTATCTAAGAGAATAACCTTTCAGTTTAATGGCATCCTCCAGATAGTAGGTTATAAGACTAAATGAATTATTCATATTAACAGAATAAGTCAGCTAAGGAGGAGAACAAATGATTTGCTTAAATGAATGACCTGAGCATCATAGAAACCAAAATCATTAATTCCCATTTAAAGACAGGAATTTAAAACAAATAGAAACAATCAGGCCAACTCTGAAAAGAAGCAGATAAATTAACAAGCAAGTAATTTTAAGCAGGAAAGAACCCGAGGCATTATTACCCTAGGTGACAGTGCTGTGATCTCATAGGGAAGCTGACATCCTGATCAGAGAAAAAGCAGCAAGGGAGTTCATGAAGGAAATTCATTATGCAGTTGTGACAGTATCTCCTGAGGGGCTCCCCTAAACTCGAGTGTAATGTACTATTACGAAGTTAAGGCATCCTCCCAGCCTCAGTTCTCTTCTAGCTTGTGCCTCCCACCCTTCAAATCTAAGGGCTCTTTCAAAATGATATTGCCCCAGGGCTGATCCACAGCATTAGCTGGACACCACAGGACTGGACTCTGCCAAAGTTTCACATTGCTCTGGTGGATGACTGAGAGAGGACTGGAGCTTAGACAATTCTGCTGGCTTGAAAGCTGAGGGAGTGAAGCCTGTAGCTTGTCAGATATTAGTGTCTGAGTCCAGGAGTTTAAAAGAATCATCACCTTTTCTACGGCTCATTTCTGTCACAAATAGCCATAAATCTAACTTCTTCACCATACAACCTTTTGGATCATTTCTATATCTCTTCTTAAAAAACTCTCCTACGTAAGTTTCTTTACAGTCACAGAACATGATTTTATGAGACATCAATTGTCTTTTAAAAGAGACATCAAAAGAAACTGCAAAATATATCCTTCCATCTCTTCTATCTTTTGCAGTTCATGGAAAAATTCTAGTTAAAGCTGTTCAGTCTTCACATGTTCATATCTCTTGATCATCATTGCTACCCTGCGCCTGATATTCTGTAGTGGGTTCTGCTGCCATATTTGCAAACGCTGCCTAAGTTGTGGCATCTGCCCCCAGCCTCCTTCATGAACACTTCCTGAGGCAAACCCCCTCATTTATATTTGGACTACTAATTTACATTTTTTTCTGTCTCACATTGCACACTGTCATTTCTTGCTGACTGACTCTCTGACACCTTACTCAGCTGCCTTCAGCTCTTCTTCACTTTCTAAATTCAAACTCTTATGTATAAAGAGCCAAACAGTAACATGACAGTTGGTAGAATTGCTCTCCTCACTAGGGATGGTGTGCGTGTCAGCACTGCAGAACTCAGAGACCCAAAGGCCAAAGGCAGCTTTGTAAGCAACCCAAATGATAGACCATACAACAAAGGAACTGTCCAGAAGAAAAGAATACAAGAACAGCCATTTCATACTTGTTCAAAGACTGAGCCTAATGTTTGGTCTCCAACACTGGCTAACTTTAAGCATCCAGGGAGAAATACAAGAACCAGGCAAGTATAAGAGACCATTCCCAGCAGTTTCTGCATTAGTCTACCACTGTGATTTTGATTAGCTTGAAAATCTTGCAATACCGAGGGAAGGGCTCTCCTCCCCTAATGCATGGTTTCATGACATCATTTACAGTTCTGTTTTTATGATCCTGAATTTAGGAACATCTTTTTTAGGTGTTTTCACCAAATACTTAAAAATATTGTCATTTGCTGCTTTTTCTCTCAATCCTAGCCTCTGGCCACAAGAATGACTGAGTTAATGGAGAATTCAATCTCCACCAAGCATACCAGCCTTGGAAGTTTATGAAAAAAAGTGTTTAAATCAGAAAAGAAAAACTACTTAAATCAGAAAAACAAAATAAATATGATTAAATAAATACTGTCTTTGTAGTAGACTACTCATTTTGATTCAACTTTAAAGACTACTGCTCCCCATAAAATTAAAATTTGCAGTCTGGTAACCATGAAAGGACTTCTTTCTAAAACAGGTTGCAAATCTTCAAAGATCATCCCTATTCTATGGACACATACAACACTATAAGCAGATTGTACACAGAATGCAGTGGACACCAGTGGCAATGAGAAAAGTTCAGAACTTCCATAGAGTCTAAATTGATTTCTCCTACTGGCTTTACAAAGAAAAAAATCTTTCAATTTACTTATTTGATCACTCATGCACAGACTATTGGAGACTATCAAAGAGAAGTGAAAACTGGAATCTTTCTGTCCTGTGCAGTGGAAAATAAAATTCTTCATGTCGGTCTCTAACATTTGCCAATGTATCAAACAAAAATACTCAAGAATATTTGGGGTAGAAGTCATGATTCAAGCCAGGTACCCCCTGTGTAATGGCAAGAAAAGGATATATGCCTCATGAACAGAGATGTCTGGAAAAAGACAAATGTTTGTGGCGGTAGAAAGGCATGCGGAGAAGAGGGAGGAAAATGTAACTCCCTTCAGCCACTTTTTGCATTTAAAACTGTAGTTTCTTGAGGGAAACATAAATAACATCTCAATTCCACAGATGGCAACATTCAGCACCAGCAGAGTTTTAAGGTATGTATTTTAAAGAGGTAATTCTTTGGCACCTGCTTTCCTTGTGCAAATCATGTCCAGACTGAGTGGGACAGCTGTTTTATCTCTTAGTGATTAGAGCTACTGGCCAAAAATTTAACTTTGCTTGAAGCAAGTTAAAACCTCCCTGCAGCTCATAAGAAAGTAGATGAAATTCGGGAATGGCACTTCTCATCGCTGCTTTGAGATCAGGCAACATTGTGCTGTGTAGTGACATTTGTATTGATTAGAGGAACACCTCTGGGGGTTACAGTGTCCAGCAATCAACCAAATTCCTGATAGTTCCTCAGAATTTTTTCATCTTCATAAATAGTGAGTGAATGTGAGAAAAACTCCCAGCACCTGTGTGAGATGAGATTTCTTTTGTGTCAACCTAAAGCCCATAAAACACTGTGAGAGGCACCTGGGAGAGAAAAAAATTCCTGGATGGCAAGCTATGTCTTACCTCTCTGGTAAACAACATCTCTTGATGATACTCTAGCAGCATCCAAAGTTCTGGTATGGGAAACTAATATATGGAACAAAATATATTTTCACTGCCGGCCCTGATCTAATCCACTATGACCATGGTACAATACTATTTCCTGTAGCATTTTCTTTTATGATGATTCCCAAGCTCTTGTGACAGGCGTTCCCTCCTGTATATGGACAAACAGTACCATAAGCTCAGAGGCCCTACTGTCACTACTGTTTTCCTTATTCTTTCCATCCTAGACTTCATCCCAAACCATTTGACACTCCTACAGATTGCAAGGACAAAGGAAAGGTTGTGGTAAGTCGAAACTGGAAGGAGCAGAGGAAATGTTGCAGAGGAAGCAATCCCAAAGGAAGAGAAGAAGGAGAAGTTGCCAATGGAAGCACTATTCCAGAAAGATGCAGGCATAGTAGTAATTATCCTGCAGTCATGAGCTTCTGACAGGTACTGAAATTGCACTGTGAAAACCCAAAAAACCGGTAAGTTTTCAGGTCTCTGTCACTCATTTTTCACTGAACAGCTGTCACAACCTGCATATACTTCCTGTGTGTTCCCAGCAGCTATGAACATTTCTGTTCCATTTCTCACAGCTATGCCCCTTGCTGGTCAGCTCTCCACCCCCTGGCATTATAGCTACAGTTCCTTCTAGAAAACACAGGATCTACAGTGTATATACAAACCCAAACAAGGTCTTTGGTGGGAACCACAGCAGTCACCTCCCTGTTTTCCACAGAAAAGCTGCCAAACAGGTCTCCCACCTGAAGCAATACACGCTGCCGTAATCTCTGCTCAGCCAATCCTGAGCTTCATCAGTGATTCACCCTGTAAGTACCCCCAAATTTCAGAAGTGAAGGAGTTTTAGCTCATGCTACTTAGTAAACAGTAGCAGTGCAGTAAACATGGTTAGGACATACACAGATGGCATCTGAAATGAAACAAGTGAATTCAGTGTTGGTCCATCTCGTTGAACTTTTCTTCTCTGTCTTCCTCTCTCTCTATCTTCACCATCCTGAGGCCCTTTTGTTCTAATATACAACTTCCCATTTTCAGTGATCTGAGAGAACAGCGCAGGAGGGAAATGGGGAAGAAACGGTTGAAGAGGAATGCCTAAAAATAGACCTGTGGTAAAAGAGAGAACAGAAATTACAGGGAGGCAGAAGACACAACAAACAGAAGGAATATTGATCCTAGACTATACAGTGAAAAGACCCTGCATCAGTCTTCAGAGGAGATGTGATTGAGAACAAGTGAGAGGTCAAAGAGAACTCTCTGGGAATCCTTGCAAGAGACTATGGGGCCAAAGCAAGTAAAAAAATGGGATGAGGATCAAAAGTTGAGAAGCAGACTGCAATGAGCTGAACAAGTGAGCTGAAGACAGGGTAATAGGAATTGACCTTAGAAGTCCTCTGAGAGGAAGGTGTTAAGCAATCAGACGATGAAAATCAATCTGGCATGAGAATTTTAATGAACAGAGTCTAACCTATGTAAGCAAGGAGACAGGACAAGAAGAAAATGGACCACACTAGGAAAAAACAGGAGTGTAGAAGATCAAGGTACAGTCATAAAACAAAGTTCAAAGCCATAGGGGCACAGACCCCTCAGGTAGGTAGAACTGGATACAAGAATCCTCAGTTTGAGTAGTCCTCTCCTGTATAAAGGAAATGTATACTTTATCTTTTGCTAGAGCTGGCAAACTTTTACCTTTATTGGGTAATTTCTGGAGTGGAGGCAAACATAGAGACTACTAGTGAATGGGTGTGTGAGTATTTCTGATAAAAGACACAGAAACTCCTAATTTGGTTCAAGCCAAGGGTATGATCTAGAAAATTATTCTTACAAGGTCCTGATATGCACCATGAATTTTGTCATATGAATATCCCCAACAGCAGGGAAGGTAAAGATTAAATTTCTTCACAGGCATTAGTCACATGAACATAATAAACACAGGGCAAATGTTGCAAAAATTATGAATGTCTTGATCTGAAACCAAGAAAAAGCTCCAGCTAATAAGATAAACACATGGAAATTCAGATTTCTCAAAGCTATCAAGTATCAACCAGGTGTTCCTTCGATATTGAAATGTTTTGAAGTGCACAAAGGCACTAGTGCTCTCCCTGCTATCTAAAGAGACATGAAAGTAACTTCCTAGATATGGTTAGTCTTGTTTTTAAATTTGATCTGCAATACAGTGCCTTTGCCCTTTAACTCAACACTTGCTCTCTGATTAAAAATTTCAATACTGTTCCCTGGGAAAAAAAGAAATTGTAGTTCCATTTGTTCATGCTGTTTATTGCTAAACATGCTGTGCTAGTCTGACCAAGTCAGCTTGAGGTATTTATTTAAAACACTTAAGGGAAAAATGCTTCAGTTGAGGCTGTCCATTCACACACACAGATATCACAAAAAGACATCACGTTGTGCAAATAGCAGAGTCTTTATTTGTCTTCTTTACATTTAACACTGCCATATAAGCAGTTCATGTAGAGGTGATCTTAATTTATAGCAAGCTAAGGTATTCACCATAAATCCAACAAGAGACTTGGATCCTAGGGACCTGGTTTGAGACATGCTACATCTAATGAGTATTATATAGGGACTGTTTTTTAAGCAAGGTTTTTCTGTAACTTCCTCATCAGATTCACAGTTAAAGGAATTATAACATTATCAAAACTTCTGGACAGTTTTGGTCCTTATCAGGAGAAAGGTTGGAAAGGAAGTGTAGTGCTTTCTTCGCCTCTTTGCATTAAACATAACATCAGCTTTTGAATGTGTTTTGACCAAAGCCTTTTTCAGACCGAGATGAAAATTTGACAGTTCTTCTGCATCACCAGCAGATAAATAAGTCAAAAGTACTCTCACTTCATGTCAAAGCAAAGGCATCTTAAGTTACTCACGGTTTTTAAATTACAAAGACAAATTTGTCTATGATGATGTGCTAGCTATCCACAATATGCCTGCTTCATGCAGCTCACTTAGTATTTTCCAGTCAATACTATTGATCAGCTGCCAGAACTACTTAGTCTCTTTCCTTCTTAAGCTCATCATTGCATCATTACCAAACAGTCTTTAATCCTCTCGTGACAAAGCCCACTGTACCAAAAGCTGGTAGCAGTCAGCTGTGCTTCTTCACTGCTGTTTTGCTTTGAAAGCTCACTTTTACCAGAAGAGCTGAGACAAACCTTCACCAACACAACAGAACTATGTCTCTATCTTAGTTTTCAAACTGATTGAGACAAAGATGACTTTGGCCAAAGAGCAATATTTTGTATGTGTGTGAAAGGTGTATCCGAAGCAAATGAAGAGTGAACTGTTACATTGAAACAAGACAGTCAATTGTAGTTTGTACTGTATTCAGGTAAATCCATGTTGCAGTGAGAGAAGATTAATGAATCCCAGTACATCCACCTCATATAGGTTTAAGAAATCTTCAATGTTTCTTTATTTTATGTGATGGGCTGTTACTAGAAAAGCATTGTATTGGGCCAGGAAAAGCCCTGCAGGCTAGGACTTTCTAGAAAAAAATATAGGCTACATGGGGGATGAACCATCTGCTTGCTCAGTAGATATCCACACCCAGAACAGTATTAAAGGAGTTTTAGATTTTATAGCTAAAGAGAAATGAAAAGCAGATGTACTACAGCAGGACATACTGAAATATCTCTTGATCAGGGTTTGAAACTCAAGGAAAATAAGTTAAAAGATTCAGAGTGCTGCCTGTCTTCTGGCTCTGTCCAAGTTAATTGCAAACTCCTGTTGATTTCAATAGGATGGGGTTGTCTGAGGGCAGCAGAGGAGCAAACCGTCTAAGATAATAGCCTGGCTTATAGACAGAAGTGAATAAAACTTTAGATTAGTATCTGTCCTCAAATAGTTTAAGCTGGGTTTGTCCACAGACACTGTTAGTTCTAGGAACCTTTTACATCCATTAAAGGTCACATCATAACATTGCAGTTGCCTCTTTTGGCATTACATCAGATAAGCATCTGTACTTCACATTCGTAGAAAATGACATTAATTTACGAGAAGCTGAAGTACTACTCACAAATACATGATCTGACTGGAGCACAACAATCTCTCTGAGGTAGTGCATAGTTTCTAAGATGAATATTTCTCAGCAAAGAGTATGAACATCAGCAGCAAGACAATAATCTTATTAAAAAGACATGAAAACTCCTTTATTTCTATGTGCAGTACATTGCAGCTTTTTTTCAGGAGAAAGATTAGTAAATTGATTGCTCTGGTATTTATGCACAACAAGATAGAAAAGTATTAGGTCACTTGAAGTCTCAAATGAAAATCAACCAAAAACTCTTACCCAGAGTAAATTTCAATACCTCTCTGATCATATTTTGTCTGTCACAAGCATCAACGATCCATCAAATAACATTTATCTATGTGCAAGGATCACAAGACGGTACATAAGGTGGAAGTTCTGTGCCAGACATTTCCAAATTCTGACTCCCGGGGCTACAAGGTGACCTGATTTTTTCTTTACTGTACACAATTTGTTTTCTCTTGTGACATCTACAGACAGATAATGACACTGTGAAACGGTTGCCTACTGCTGTAGGCAGTACCTCAATCCATGAGGACTTCAGCAAGGTTCCTCATTGAGTGGTGTGTGATGCTAGGGAGCACAAAATTTGTACAGACTTTCCCACCGCCCAACACTCCCCCCCAAAAATTTTCTTTAAGGCTGGCCTAGTCTGACTGTCATGCAGTTTAATATAAAGGCAATAAAGTCTTTCTGGTAGTACACTGGGACAGCATAACACTATTTCACATTCCTTCAAGGTCAATATATGTATGCTATATGGCTCCTTTCCTGTTTCTAAAGGAAACTAATTCACCACACATGTATTTATGGGACAGACAAGCATTTAACTTCTGCTAAAATAAGGACAAAATCTCCTGCTGCCATGGCCTCATTTACTCTATCAGTCAGCTTCATACTGCTCACCATTATCCTTTTTCTCCACTCTGATGGCTTAAAGGGACCGCAAAGCAGATGTAGATTGACCTCATCTCTGCCCAGAGGTTTTTTCCTTTGCAGTAAATGAGAATTGGGCCCATTCTATTCACAATTATCTTTTCTTTCTTTGTACTCACAGAGTCTGACTTGGATCTTATATGACAAACTTCATATCAGATTTGGATATTTTGAACACTAAATGAAATTGCATATCATTTTAGAGGTAAGTACTTGCCAGGAAAGAGGATCCCAGGAAAGAAGCTGGAAAAGTGACTCCAGGAATAAGCTAATTTGATTTACTGCTCAGCTGTGCATTTTTTAATGAGATTTTTGTCCTTTTTCTTTTTGTTGTCATGACTTTAAAATTCATTAGGCAAATTCTATTTAAAAATAAAAACAAATACTGAATAGCAGATCTCAACTTCAGTTTTGGATACTGGAATAAAATTACAGGGATTACAAGAGGATGTGGATGTCCACTCTTCTAAACTGGACATTCACAGGTTATTTGTGGGCTATCCTCTGCTCAGATACCACCTGTGAAGCAAGCATTGCCATCTCCATCTCCCATGGATCTTCTTTCTGTCTACCACTTGAAGGACATATTACCTTTCACTGAACAGCACAGAGGCATGTAAATCAAGAGATTTCTGCTCATAAATGACAAGATAAATAAATACATTTTAGATGATCAAATAATTGCTGAAAGTCTTTTCATTGCTACATTTTCTTTACAGGTGTGTGCCATGGCTACTTCATCACAAGACAAAGTCTTTGAATTAATTTTCACTGGTTTTGGATCATAACCCAGTGGAATCTTCAGAACCACAGTGCTGCATCTTCAGGCTAAGTTCTTGTCATTATGATTCAGTGTAAAACTACAAGGAAATATGTTGCAAAGAGCAAGCATAAAGAATACTCCAGCTCTACAGGATACAAGTTTTTCAATATGTAGGAAACCATTTAAAATCCCCTACTAAACAGAAAACTATGACAAAGAAAGAGGCAGTATTGGTCAAACTACTCTTCTCACATGTTCAGTCTCAAACAATTGGCTACGATGAGTGAAAATTTTCCCTGGCTGATATGCCCTGGTTGTCCTCTGGCCCATAAGAACTCCCTTTTAGTATAACAATCATAACTTCAACACGTAGTAAGACTGCTCTTCAGGACTAACAAAAGTCATTTTCAGCATATATCATTCCCATCCAAGAGAATTATACAACTTTGAGGTAATTTGGACTTTAGAGAAAATAGTATTACATAGATAAAACAGGGAAGTTGCACAACTCGTGTGATCCCAGACAAAAGCAGTATGTAGGTCAGGTAACACAGGGTAGCCCTAGAAATTTAGCTGACACTTCATAACCAGTCTAGTGCATCTATGTCTCTACAAATGACCCAGAAAATAATTTAGACACTTAGACCTCTGCCTGAAACATTTGTTGCCTTGAAAAAAAATAGGGAAGTAGAAGTGTTTAGTTGGAACTGTATTTTATTGTATACAGAAATTATATATTAAAAAAATGAAAAGGAATGGCTGCTGACTGTATTAGAATAATTTCACAGTTGCTCTGATTTAATCCCAGGGAGAAGAAAAGATTGGCAACAAGCCACAATTTATCTACTGTGCTTACACCAGAAGTGACTATAACATTTTTAGTATGTCCCCTAGCACAATTATTTTATTTCCGCTCTCCTCTTTTTTCTTTTTTTTCCTTTCTCTTTCTGTGAATTTTAGGAAAGGACATTCCATGAAAGGATGTGACTCAGCCTGTCTCTTTTATCCTTTATCCAATTCATTCCTTTAGGGATTAATAGTTTTCACAGAAATGTTGCGCTGGAACAACCTTTAAGCAGGATGTAGAAAAAGTGCCAGGACAGAGGCAGAATTTAAGAAATATGCTGGTTGACTGTAATGGGTAAAGACCCAATCTTGAGAACAACTGAGGTCACCGCAACTTGCATTGATCTTAATTGACTACAAACCTTGAGTCTGTAAATAGGACTGCCTTCATACTTCCCTAAATATATTTTAACTTAGCATTAGAACATGATCCAAGCAGCTGGTTCTCTAAATGGTTCACTGGCACAAATGAAGCAATTACCTTTGACACAAATAACCTGAGCAAATTGGATTAAAATAGACCCTTTCACATGCAACACCACATGGACTATGTCAAGTTATGAATAGCACTTCATCAGTTTATTTTCACTCAGAATTGAGCATTTTGTCTGTGCGTAATTGATCTCTCAATTCCACACTAAGAATATATCAACTTTCTGCATGTCAAGACCTCCTGAACTCGTGTAGAAGCTATATAACAGCTGAACATGCTCAAAAATCCACATGGATTTAAATTACTGCTTTATCTATGACCTCAGGTCCAGTGGGCTTTATCTCCATTTCCTCTACACTGCACTCCCAAGTCCATCCCATAATGCATTTCCCCATCAGCAGCTCATCAGGTGTCCATGATAGCCACATTTTCCATTGTTCAACCAAAACCAGTTTCTAGTAGTTTCCATACTTCTGCTTTACCACTATGTAGTCCTGTAGAACTTGCTCTAAAAACAAGCTAAATTCAGATATTTCTTCAGTGCTCCATAAGCATTATTTACATCTTTTTTGCCGAAGTTAAAAGAGAGAAATTTGTCGTTCCCCACATCTTAATTCTTTCCTTTTTGTCTGAGATTGGACCTTTGAACCAAGGTGATTCCCTGAGCTATGGCACCTTTTTTTTCCCAGAGCCACCAGAGTAATGGGAGACAGCGACAACTTTTTTTTTATTAGAAAGCACTATTACAAGAAATCAGGTGAGGACTGATGATATCAAATAACATGGCAGCTATGCTTCTGATCCACATTTTGGTTTTGCTCTTCCTAAAGGTTTCCTTGGGCTAGAAAATTACTTGAGGATTTCTCATCATTAATTCACATACTGTTTCTGCCCTGGTAAGACCTTTCCCCTGTTGAAGCATTTCAAAATACAAGGTAGCTACTCTGAGGAGGGGCATTTTGGCTTAGTTATGCTTTTTGTTTTACAGTGTTTTATAGGTCTTTCATCATCCTGACTGAAAGGAATACAAATGCTAATGAACCATGCACTGTGACATAGAAAAAAGGAAATGTAAAATTACTGTCATACAGCTTTCACTTTTAATTTTAGGGTAGGCTTTGCTTTTTATGTATAAGACAACCTGAACCATTTCTGAAACCAATTATGATATGGAATTTTAAAAAATTCCAATATCTCTAGTATGTTCCCATGACACAAAGTGCTGCTACTAACCTTGTGCTGTACGAATTACTGAAGGAAAATATTTGTTTCGGCATGACAGTGGGCATGCAGGCCAGTGACTACAAAGAGGCCTTTTTCCCTTTCAGGTCACCACTTAAAGAGGTGCCAATTCTAAGGCCAGGTCTTTGTTCATGGCAAGAGAACATGCTCTAATCTCAGGATGACCAACGAACACAAGGTAAACGCAGAGAAGTCAAAGCACCTAAGATTATCCACTACATAAATCTTCTCTTGTCATCTGCCATAGAATTATTACAGTGCTGGCCTTTCTCTTTCGGGGTAGCTCGTCTAATGAGTAAGGGTAAACAAGGAAAACATTTTCTTTACTGACCAAAACAAGGACCCAAATTTACACCTGGCAGCCTCACATCAAAGCAACAGCAAAATACAACTCATACAGAGTTGGTCTTTTTCTTCTTTCAGATGCAGCTTTGCAGAAAAGGACTTGGGGGTCCTGCAATGTGCCCTTGCTGCAACGGTGGCAAACAGTATCCTAGGCTACATTAGACAAAGTACTCCCAGCAGATCCTCTCTACTCAACACTGGTGAGGCCACACTTGGAGTGCTGTGTCCAGTTCAGGGCCCCTCAGCACAAGAGAGAGGTGAACATATTGGACAGAGTCCAGAAAAGGGGCTACTGTTACTAAGGGAGATTAAGAGAAACTGGAGCATCTTCCCTGTGAAGAAAGGCTGAGACAGACGGCACTGTTCAGCCTGGAGAAGACTCAAAGGCATCTTATCATGTATAAATACATGAAGGGATGTGTCAGGAATACACAAGGCAGGCTCAGTCAGGGGGGCACTCAGTGAGACATGGTGATAAAAGGTGCTCAGGTGATGGGCACAAACCGAAACATAGGAAGTTTCTTAGGAACAGCAGGAAACACTTTTACACTGAGAAGGTAACTGAGCACTGACACAGGTTGCCCATAAAAATGGTTGAATCTCCCTCCCTAGAAACATTCATAACCCAGTCTGAACACGACCATTAACAACTGGGAACCAGTGACTTTGCTTGAGCAAGGAGGTTGCTCCTTGAGATGACCTCTAGAGGTCCTTTTCATCTTCAATCATTCTGTGATTTAGAGATATATAGTCTGAAATTTCCAGTGATCATTTCCTAAATGAGTTGTGATATCAGATCAGGATTTAGCTCATTACCAGAGATAGCGATGGATATGCCACTTCTCAGCATCACACCCTTGGTTTCAGTGTCACCAGCAGTTTAATCACTGTAAGAAATGGATTAAGCACTGACAACCCTTTTTAATATCCATTTCCTCTGACAAGTCTAAACAACTTTTTATGATGATGTATCCAGACCGTTCAAAATGTGGGGCTATGCTGATTGTTGAAGGAGTATGAAACAGGCACAGTAAAGGAAATAAAAGCAATTTTTGTCAATTTGCACAGTTGTAANCTATGGCACCTTTTTTTTTCCCAGAGCCACCAGAGTAATGGGAGACAGCGACAACTTTTTTTTTATTAGAAAGCACTATTACAAGAAATCAGGTGAGGACTGATGATATCAAATAACATGGCAGCTATGCTTCTGATCCACATTTTGGTTTTGCTCTTCCTAAAGGTTTCCTTGGGCTAGAAAATTACTTGAGGATTTCTCATCATTAATTCACATACTGTTTCTGCCCTGGTAAGACCTTTCCCCTGTTGAAGCATTTCAAAATACAAGGTAGCTACTCTGAGGAGGGGCATTTTGGCTTAGTTATGCTTTTTGTTTTACAGTGTTTTATAGGTCTTTCATCATCCTGACTGAAAGGAATACAAATGCTAATGAACCATGCACTGTGACATAGAAAAAAGGAAATGTAAAATTACTGTCATACAGCTTTCACTTTTAATTTTAGGGTAGGCTTTGCTTTTTATGTATAAGACAACCTGAACCATTTCTGAAACCAATTATGATATGGAATTTTAAAAAATTCCAATATCTCTAGTATGTTCCCATGACACAAAGTGCTGCTACTAACCTTGTGCTGTACGAATTACTGAAGGAAAATATTTGTTTCGGCATGACAGTGGGCATGCAGGCCAGTGACTACAAAGAGGCCTTTTTCCCTTTCAGGTCACCACTTAAAGAGGTGCCAATTCTAAGGCCAGGTCTTTGTTCATGGCAAGAGAACATGCTCTAATCTCAGGATGACCAACGAACACAAGGTAAACGCAGAGAAGTCAAAGCACCTAAGATTATCCACTACATAAATCTTCTCTTGTCATCTGCCATAGAATTATTACAGTGCTGGCCTTTCTCTTTTGGGGTAGCTCGTCTAATGAGTAAGGGTAAACAAGGAAAACATTTTCTTTACTGACCAAAACAAGGACCCAAATTTACACCTGGCAGCCTCACATCAAAGCAACAGCAAAATACAACTCATACAGAGTTGGTCTTTTTCTTCTTTCAGATGCAGCTTTGCAGAAAAGGACTTGGGGGTCCTGCAATGTGCCCTTGCTGCAACGGTGGCAAACAGTATCCTAGGCTACATTAGACAAAGTACTCCCAGCAGATCCTCTCTACTCAACACTGGTGAGGCCACACTTGGAGTGCTGTGTCCAGTTCAGGGCCCCTCAGCACAAGAGAGAGGTGAACATATTGGACAGAGTCCAGAAAAGGGGCTACTGTTACTAAGGGAGATTAAGGGAAACAGGAGCATCTTCCCTGTGAAGAAAGGCTGAGACAGACGGCACTGTTCAGCCTGGAGAAGACTCAAAGGCATCTTATCATGTATAAATACATGAAGGGATGTGTCAGGAATACACAAGGCAGGCTCAGTCAGGGGGGCACTCAGTGAGACATGGTGATAAAAGGTGCTCAGGTGATGGGCACAAACCGAAACATAGGAAGTTTCTTAGGAACAGCAGGAAACACTTTTTCACTGAGAAGGTAACTGAGCACTGACACAGGTTGCCCATAAAAATGGTTGAATCTCCCTCCCTAGAAACATTCATAACCCAGTCTGAACACGACCATTAACAACTGGTTCCCAGTGACTTTACTTGAGCAAGGAGGTTGCTCCTTGAGATGACCTCTAGGGGTCCTTTTCATCTTCAATCATTCTGTGATTTAGAGATATATAGTCTGAAATTTCCAGTGATCATTTCCTAAATGAGTTGTGATATCAGATCAGGATTTAGCTCATTACCAGAGATAGCGATGGATATGCCACTTCTCAGCATCACACCCTTGGTTTCAGTGTCACCAGCAGTTTAATCACTGTAAGAAATGGATTAAGCACTGACAACCCTTTTTAATATCCATTTCCTCTGACAAGTCTAAACAACTTTTTATGATGATGTATCCAGACCGTTCAAAATGTGGGGCTATGCTGATTGTTGAAGGAGTATGAAACAGGCACAGTAAAGGAAATAAAAGCAATTTTTGTCAATTTGCACAGTTGTAACATTGAAAATATGGCTATTCCTTGCAGAAGAACTCATGACACTATTACTGTTACAAGCATCTTAGACAGAGAAAGATAAACTGACCCATACTGAAAGAGCTGGCAGAACCATCCTGTGTTGAAACCTGTATCTAATGCTGGTTTCATTCAGAACACGTTGATTGTTACTCCACAGATCCACATTTTGCCTTCAGTGGTTTGTCTGCTTTATACAGGCTCTTCGCTTGTGAAGGAAAGCTGCATCCAATAACCTAAGAAGTTGCACTGCACTTGGCTTTTGAAGCTGGCAATGGCTGTGACAAATGATGGATAGGAACATGTTATAGCACTAGAATAAATTAAGGCCTTAAATTAACAGAGGTGATTATCAGTCTCATTCTGTTTTTTCCTAAACAGCATTGACCTCATACTTGCAAAAACACTTTAGTGATGCTTCTGCACTTAGCTAAATTTGCATTTGGGACCTGTTTTTAAATACAAGATCAGAAGCAGTTGTAACTTCTCCAGCATATGGAAGGCACAGGCAAGTACAGGGCGCTACTTTTAGTTTCCGTTCTTTAGCATTCAGGACTACTAAGACGTGTAAGCGAGAAAATAATTTGAGCTACAGCGTAACTCCATCAAGTCAAAACCAAAAAAACCGTCCCTGACATGTTTACCTTTTGGAACAGAAATGTTTCAGAGAGACGTGCTGATGCTACTGACAGTGTTGTTAGGATGGTTTCCCTGGTCCGTGGTAGGATTTATGTTCAACAGCAGCCTTCTCCCCACAACGCAAGACCTTTGACCACTGTACCACACACTGCGTGCTGCAGGCTCAAGCAATTTGGCTGCGTGACAGCTAAGCAGCCTCAATTCTCATTCCACTTTGCCAAGAAAGGAGGATAGCTTAGGTAGTAAGGTTTTGAGAGAACTTACTGAACCTGGGAGAACATGAGCTTTCCACACATAGATATCAGCCCAAATCACTGTGACTACTGCGTATGTGGAGTCTCAGAAAAACACAGAAGGAGAGAGAAAAGTTTTTGAAATTCTTAATTTCACTCTGTAATAGGATGAAACAAAATATGCAGATTTCTCAGTTTCCATGGCATTGAACCGCTATTTCTAGCTATTTTTATTTTCCAAAGATTGCAAGTCAGATGGGGCTGGATCCACCAAAGGTTACTGGTAGAAGTGTTCAGCAACCCTCTTTCAAACAATTATCAGCAGTCCTGGAAAACCAGAGAGGTCCCAGTTGACTGGCAGTTAGCAAATGTGACGCCCATTTATAGGCAGTGTTGGAAGGAGGATCTGGGGACCTATAGGCCGTTCAGTCTGACCTCAGTGCCAGGGAAAGTCATGGAGCATATCATCTTGAGTGCCATCATGCAACTTGTAGGGGACAACCAGGGGATCAGACCCAGCTAGCAGGGGTTTATGAAGGTCAAGTTCTGCTTGGCCAACCCGATCTCCTTCAATGACAAAGTGACCAGCTTAGTGGACAAGGGATGAGCTGTGGATGTTGTTTACCTAGACTTCAGAAAAGCTTTTAACAGCATTTCCTACGGAATTCTCCTGGAGAAACTGGCTGCTTACGGCTTGGTCAGGTCCACTTTTTGCTGGGTAAAAAAAAAATAGCTGAATGACCAAGCCTAGAGCTGATGGTGAGTGGAGTTACATCCTGTTGGTGGCCTGTCCCCAGGGCTTTATCCATGATCTGGACATGGTGATCAAGTGCATTGTGAGTCAGTTTGCAGACAACACATAAAGTTTGGTGGGAGTCTGCTGGAGGGTAGGAAGGTTCTACAGAGGGATCAGAACAGGCTGGTTCAATGAGCTGAGGCCAATTACATGGAATTCAACAAGGGCAAGTGCCAGGTCCTGCGCTTGGGTCACAACAGCCCCATGCAGCACTACAGGCTGAGGGCAGAGTGGCTGAAGAGCTGCTGGGCAGAAAAGGACCTGGGGCTGCTGGTTGACAGCCACTGAACATGAGCCAGCTGTGCCCAGGAGGCCAAGAAGGCCAATGGCATCCTGGCCTGTGTCAGCAATGGTGTGGCCAGCAGGACCAGGGCAGTGATTGTCCCCCTGTACTCGGCACTGGTGAGTGCTGTGTTCAGTTTTGGGCCCCTCCCTACAAGAAAGACACCGAGGTGCTGGAGAGTGTCCAGAAAAGCGCAACAGAGCTTGATAAGGGTCTGGAGAACAAGTCTGATGAGCATTTGAGGGATATGGGGAGAAGGAGGCTCAGAGCAGACCTTATCAATAACCGGAAACGGGGATGTAGTGAGGTGGGGGGTCAGTCTCTTGACCCAAGTAACAATCATCAGGACAAGAGAAAATGGCCTCAAGTTGTGCCAGGGAAGGTTTGGATCTAACACTAGGAAGAATTTGTTCACCAAAAGGTTTGTCAAGCATTGGAACAGGCTGCCCAAGGAAGTGGTTGATACATCATCCCTGGAGATATTTAAAAGACATGTAGATGTGGCACTTATCCATGCTTTAGGGGTGGACTTGGCAGCATTAGTTTAGTGGTTGGACTTTATGCTCTTAGAAGGCAGTCTAAATGATTCTATGAAAATTTTGTGCTTGAAATAGACCAAACAGTTTCAATTAACATCTGATAAGGCTGGTAGTCAGATAACATTTAAAACGCAGGGACTGTTGGCCCTTTCTTGTATGATCGATCAATAAAATTGGATAAAAATGCCTACAAGCCGAAGTTTCAAGAATCTCCTTGTTTATCTTTGCAAGCACAGTCAGCACAGTGCGAATGATTCCTCCCTCTCCTGTGGTTTGTACTACATTGTATACTAAGATGCATATTTGTTCTTTTTAATTTACTGGGAAGTACTATACCTTTTGTTATGACATTTACTTGCTTTGGAGATGATAAATATCTCTGCCTTAGACCCTTTATGATTGGTTACTTGTCTTTCCATGATGTGAGCAGATTGACAGTGACACAGTCTTACAAGGTTGCTCTTCTCACTAAATCACTGTGTGGGAAGAGTGTCAGAATCAACAGCCAGCAATATGTTCTTGTGTTGGTTTCCTTCTGTCGTGTACACTCACATTTAGAATACAGATGGGGTTTATTATGCTTCAGTGGGACTTTATGCACACATTTACATGGGTCACTAGTGAGTATGTAAAACCAATACAGATTACGTCTTTGACATAGTGCAAAATGCCATTAAAGTGTCTTTTTGGAGAGATTTGCTGGGAAAAGTTAGAAATAGTTTATGGAGGCATCCACAAAACAAGGGTCAAGAACAGGCCTTCAGAATTTAGATCAAAACTCTGAGAAGTGTGACATTTCTATGAAATGTTGTCTCCCAGCACAGACATAAGTGATTTTCAAAGCTATGAGCAAGCATCTGCTTCCATTTTCTTCAATGGATTCTACTGGGTGCTCAACACAAAGAATTTATCCAACTGCAGGCTCCTACTTTTGACAATTCTTAGCTGAACTGTTATAACAGAAATTCAGCTGGGCTGAGCACTTTACTATAAGAGCCTAATTTAGAGAGATTTTAGTTTCAGTATCTCAATAATAATAATGTGCAGAAATTTGTCTAGAGACAGGAAAGAATATTTTCACTGACATATCATTATTCTTTCCCTAGTTATAGTACTTGAAGCACCAAATATCTCCAAACTTCCTCAACAGCCTATTTTTAACAAAATTCTTTCTATCTTCAAGGGACCATGCGGAATAAGACAACTCCCTTTCTTGTCTCAGTCTGCTTCCTACATGACACTTTGCTCTCATCTGAGCTACCTTCAAGAGAACAATTTTTTAACATTCTGAAAGAGAGAGATATATTTAAGATGAAGAGATGAACAGAGAGTTCAAGGTGAAGTTTCTTGCAGGATAAGTACATTTCCAGGAGCTTTGAGGGCTAACTTTATTTAAACACAGAGTGCCTTAGAAGAGGTTGTGACTGACACCACTCATATTCTTAAGCATCACTAAATTAAATGCACTTAGATACTTGGTCAGCAAACATTTGCAGCAACTTAAGCCATGCAAGAATCAGAGCTTAAATCATCTCTCACAACAGCCTAAAATAAACTGGTGAAGTCTATACTGAATCACACAAGGGAGACTTGGAAATTCTCTTCTGTTGATAGGCCAAAAGATGGGAAAAATTCCAGTAAAAGGACAGCTGCAAAATCTTTTTCATTAGAATTACATCTTTAGCCACCAGAAACATTTGCCAAGTAAACATGTCTCTGCCTTGGTAAGTTGTTGTTTTTCTCTTCAGAATAGGGCATTATAGTACTGGGATGACACTTTCAGTGGCTGCTCTCTCATTGCTTCTAGCATAGACTTCAACATTAAAGCTGTTCCTACAGAAAAATTGGCCCTTGGCATTTTGAGCAAGTTGCTGGCCTTGATCAACAAAAAGCAAAGCCAATTGCTCTCACTGCATCCCAGTGAGATGGTCTACCAGACGTGCAAACTGTGCTTTCCTCAAACACCTACGCAGAGTTACAGATTTGTTCAGTTCTCTGGGTAATCAAAATAAAGAGTCTTTCATGAGAAAAATTCTATCTGGAGGAATTTTTGCTATATTGATCAGCACAGATAGAGGCAGAAAAGGTTTATCTAATGTCTGATTGTGGTCAGGTAATGAGGTTGCCTTCTTCTGTCCTGTTCTTGAAAAAATATTCCCACAATAACAAATGTGTTGTAAAGACAGGGAGAATTAATCCTAGTTGAGAGATAGACTGGTAGGTTTCATGCTCTTTCAAGGAGAAAACAGTTCTTAAATTGGTTCAGCTTTACCAAAACCTTGCCTTTGAAGCCAACAGATGCAGATATGAACTCCCAGCTCTTTGATGCATTTGAAATGAAATAGGCAGACAGATAGTGAATACATTCTTATTTTTAGAACATTTCTTCAGAAAGTTAGAAAAATTTCTGTGTCCTTTTTAGTTACCAAACTCTCCAACAGTACCTGCTAATGGGATACTTTAGTTAAACTGGGACAAGAACAAGCCCTGCCAGACAGCTTATCCTTCTGTTCAAACTTTAATTAAAGGGAAAAGGCACTTTGATGGCATTTTGCACTTTAAGTGGTAGAAGCCAGTTAATGTGCTACTTATGAGACAGGTACTTGCTCTCTTGAGAGCACCAACAATGTTGTCCTTGTACTTGTTGAAAGGACTGCTTATTGGAGCCCAGCAAGAGTAAATCACATTCCAACCAGAATGGTCTGCAGTACAATCAGCAATAGGGTGCCTTACACTGCCTTTGAGCCCAGGCAGACACCAAGTGAAATGCAAGCTTGTTTGATTTCATTAAAACTGTTTCACAGGTGAAAAAGTCTGCGATTCTTTGGAACACCGCTGAGAACAAATACAGAGACTTGTCAGTCAAGTTCCTTCCATGTAGCCTGGTTCTTCAGGCAATGTGCTAACCATTGGAACAAGCCTGACCATAATGTACATAATAAAGTACTAAATCATTAAGCAGGTTGCTCAAATAGATATTATGATTCATAATGTGGAATAAAAATACAGATTAACAGAATACATTGTAGTTTTACCATTTCAGCCATATTTATCTTTCTTACTCATGAGCTCTACACAAGCATTGTAGGCCATGTTCTTTTATTCATCAGTCAGGAATGTTGTATGTCTGGTAGAAAAATAAAAGAGGGAAGAAAGATTAAGTCATAGGATCATATAATGGAGGTTGGAAGCAACCTTCAAGATTATCTAGTTCCAGTCTCCCTGCCATGGGCAGGAACATTTTTAACTAGACCAGGTGACTCAGACCTCCATCCAGCCCATTCTTGAACACTTCCAGGGATGGGGCATCCCCAGCTACTCTGCCATGAATAACAGTCCAGAGCAGAGGTAAAGGAAAGAAAGGGAGGACCCACAGGACCACACCTCCTTAGCAGGCCAGTTTCTCTCTGAGAAAAAAAAGGACATTTTCTCCCTCAGCCTTTTGAAATCACGTTGTTACTCAGTTCTGACAGATTAGGTGGTAGAGACAGTCTCATTCTCCAACCAAGATCTCACTGGGAAGTCTGAAGAGCTCTATAAGACCAAGATGCAATATTAAAGATGTATTCAGACATGAACTGTTCTTTTTATAGAGTAGGGCAGCAGCTACAAAGTAAATTTTAGCCAACCAAGAGAAACTGAAGAAATGGGAAATGTCCAAAAACTCTACAAGAAAAAGGTGCTAACATCTCCAATTATAGAACTGGTACATGAAAGAAGCAACCGGCTGGAAGGAAGACATTGCCTTCCTTGCAAGGTGAGTGGCCAATATTGGTGCGTAGAGACTTCCAGAATAGTTGAGGCTGGAAGGATATCCAGGAAGCAGAGCAGCTCATCTAAGTGCCATCCATCTCATTACACCGGCAAAATACACATACGCTTTTCTAGGAGGACTGAGGCTACACAGAACTGCCCACAGTAGGCAGAGACGAGCAAGACAGTACAGAAAATCTTACACACCTGTGTGTTGCTCTGCTGCTGGTAATATGAGCATATTTTTCCCAGAGATTGCATTCTGATTCACTTCCACCAACATCTAAGGAGTCTGCTAGCCCTCATGTGGCGGTAAAAGGCCGTGCTGAAAGGTTGTTCAAGGTGATGGCCAGAACAGTGTTCTGCTGGAAGATTAGGATCAGGAGTGCCTTTTCACCAACCAGTAGTCCTATTTCGAGACAAGACACACCCAGTCTTCTCATTATAGAAACAATCCTACACTAAAGCAATTTTAACCTATTCAGAACACAGTTTTTTGACAGAATGAATAAACTTCTTCTGGGTGTCAACAGAATATCACAGGCCTTTTTTCTTGAGTTGTCAGCTAGAAAATACTTAAATTCCAGAGCACTCAGGTTATGCAGCTCCTGACTTACAATGATGAGGTAGACATGAAAAAATCACAATCAAACACATCACTAGCAATGGCAATGTCATCTTGTATCTTCTAGAAAGAACATAAAAAGGCAAATCCAGCAGAGTCTTTCAAATTAACACCTTTTCAGAACCTTCTGGCAAAGAAGCCAAAGCAAAATTGGACCTAAGAACCCAGATCAAAGCAGTATTTTATAAAGAATTGATGTCCCAAAAAAAACCAATAGAAAAATTCATATTATCTTTGATGAGACCACAATGCTTGTCTATAAACACCACCTGCAAACAGTCACAAGATTTGAGCTGTGGCTCATTCCCACCTCCTCTCCTGAGGTTTCCTAAAGGCATGCAGCAGGCCTGGGCAGCTCACTGCATAGGCCTCTGCCTCAGCACTTTTCCTACACACACAAGCTGATCCTCCAGGCAAGCTTCCTGGTGTCCTTGCATACACATGTATGAGGCACCTTCATCTTTTATAATAGTCATAATAATTCATCATATACCCTATAAAAGGGATTATATGATTTTTTTCCACTTATTACAGGGTCTTAAGATATCCTGCTGAATTTTCCACTAAACTGACATACATTATCTTATTAACTCTGGACAATATAAACAATGCACTATAAGTATTTTTACAGTCAAATAATTCAAATGATTGTCACTATGTGCCACTAAACTGAGGCTGCTTTTAATACACTCCAAATCTCTTTCACATAATGAGCCTTAGGTGTTACTTTTCAATTTCCAGGACAAGTCATCAGCTTCTGGGTCAGGGGCTGATTCATGAAAGAATAGTGAATTTATGGATTTCTTTTCACCTAGTAATTTGTTAGAATTATTTGGGAAAATAAGCTGATTTCCATAACACTCTTACTGTTCTGTCACGCTAATGTTCTGCCACAGTCTGTTGGCAAAATTGTTCCGAGAAAAAGGTATGTTGTGTTGATGCAAACATTGAGGAGGGTACTGTATTTCAGGTCAGGGAAATGACAAAAGGGATTAGTCTTGATACAAGAATCTTTGAAGCAGATTCAAGGCATCCCAACCTAAAATCCATATTTTGTCGTGCTCACATACGTCATAGGGTGTGTCACTCAGAAATGAAAGTGAGATTGTGTGTGTCTGTTATTTTTTGGACATGTAGTTTTAAACCTTACTGCAATGTCTGACAATGACTGTAAAGCCAGACTCAAGCCAGGACTGGCTGCATAGGGAATTTGAGAAATATTTAAATCAAAAAATGTTAGGCATGAAGAGAACAAGAATCCATAATTCCTTGTGATATTTTATATCTAATATAAAATATCTTGTGATATTTTATACCTAATAACTAGAACCAAGGAAGCAAAATCCTGCATGAACAAGAATATTCTATATAAAAACCAGAATGGTTCTTGTCAGTGTAGATTAAAAAGCACACGGATATCAATGCTTCTCTATTTCTCAGAATGAGAGGAAGGTACATGAGGCCTCTCAGGCAATAAAAACAGGAGAGGTACCTTCTCAGATAAGAATTCCAGCTTCAATAAAGGACATGAGTGTCAGTGGTTCAGTTGAACAGACAACATCCCATAGGCTTTAATTCTGACAGACTAGATCCTGAGTAGCTACCTTCATTCTCTCATGGCAACACAAACTTTTGTAGCTGAATGAAACAGAGATTCTCTTAGAGACAAATGAATTTACAGGCAGCTAATACTCAGGGCTTATTTACATTGAGATATATAAATATGGATAGATATATATCTGTGGGTGTCCATTTCTCTGCCTGCAAAAATTTTGTAGTTCTGATCAAAACCCACAGTGTGGAGCAAATCTCAGAAGTTCATCACCTCACAAGAGGGATAGCGAAAGAAAACATATCATTAGAGTCCTCATTGTGAGGGAAAAAAGTAGCACAGACTCCCTTTTCATTAGACAGCTGTGAATTTAACATCAGACACACAGCCTATACCGCTGCACTGGTAACATCCACAAGAAACCAGGTTTCCTTCAATCCTCTGTTCATAAAACTGCTTGTCTGATTTGGTGATTAAATACAGCCCACTGTTTGATTTATCCATTACAGAGTCAATATCACTGCTAGTAAGAGGGCTATTTTGTTGATATTTTCAGGCAAATTACAGAAGAACCCAGTGTTTACTGCCAACAGAGACCCAGAGAATGTGGTCACACCTCCTGAGTCTCCATCACCAAATGAATGAACATTCCAGATCTCAGGAAAGGCTCAGTGAGGACTAATCCAAACTCCTGTGAACTCATGTAGCAGTAAAAGGATCCACATAAATATGTGAAGTCCTTTATAAGCAGACTTTATTGTTCATTGTGCTCTTGCCACCCATATGCTGCTATTGAGCAGTTCTATGAAGTATATCCGATTTCTCACCTGGCTGCAACAAAGATATTAAAGAAACTTGCTTGTGATCATAAGGTGGTCTGAATTTGACAGGGAATAAAACATTGTTTGTAGTGTTCTTACTAGGCTCAATGACTCACTCAGCATCATCAAACAAATAATATAAAAAGCAATTATTTATATTCCCAAGGGTAAATTGGAAGGAGTAGCAAAGACTGTCTTGATGAATATTATAACTTGCTGCAGCATGTCACTGATGTTCTTCAGAGCTACACACAGCAGGGTTGTCCTACCAGCAAAATAACTCTGTTCTTAGCTTACAAAGTGGTGTAGTAATGGCAATTTACAATGGCAGCAGCAAATGGCTTCCTGGAGTTTTTTTCTAATCTTTTAATAGGAGAGATTTTAGTCTCATTTTTGTCAAATTCACACAGAAAATCAGGAGTGTTAGCCACATTCAATAGTGTTCATTCATGTGCAGTTAAGTCCTACAAAATCTCACACCCGGGAGTTGTCTCTTTTGACTGAGGAAATGCTCAGCGCTATGCACAGCGTTTCCCTTTAGGGAATTTCACTGCTAACCCAGTTTGCATGCAGTCAGACCTGTTAAAGAAGGCTGGCCCTGATCACCTGGCAGGGCAAAGGTGCTTCCTCACTCCTGCTGCTCCCTTCAGTGCAATGAAGGATGTTTGATTCCATCAACTCTTACATCCCTAGGACCATGAGGGAGCATTTTATGGTAGCCAGAATACTCACAGCTGAGATTAAATAAAAGATGACATAGCAAACCAGCATTCAATTGCAGTGCACCACATTAGTTGAGTTGGTGCTGAGTTGTCATCACTGGTGCTGTTTTCTCTTTAGAAAGCCACCACAGTCTAATGATAGAGGACATCTTCTCTCCACTGCAGAGCAATTGTGAAACTACAAAGCATCTGCCCTACCATTAAATTAGCTACAATCTAAAGCTTGTGTTTATGACTTTTTTTTCCTACTTTAGTAGCACTATGCAAACAAGGATCCCTGCACTTCAAGATATGAAAGGTCCTCTGCTTTTTTAGGATTTGACTCTGCACTTGAACTCTTGCCAGTAAGCAGCATTCATGCCTAAAATTCCTAATGAGGTGTTTAGGACTTAAATGATGAGTGGTGTTATTTCTATTTTAATGATAGTGATTATGTTTGTTTGCCAAAATTTACTGTAATGAGGATATACTGGAGCCTTATTGTCATCAAGTACCACTGCTGCTGTATATATGTCTCCTTTTCCATCTATGTTGAGGTCATGTCTGCTTTTGGATTGAGTAATTTTTGCTCTGCTACAAAAAGGGTCACCCTAAATGAGCCTGAAGAGTCTTATATAGCTCCAGGAACATACATACAGAACAATTATCCACCCTCTCGACCTCACTGTGGAAAAGAATCAGGCTTGGCCACCAGCTTTTTGCCATCTCAGAACTCAGTTTAGTTCCACCCGTGCTTATCAAAGGCTTATCGGTATCTGACCCTAGACTTGAACATCCCCAGATGCAAAGAAACTTTAGATCAGTGTTTTCTATCAAGATCATATACTATGACACTGCCATTGCAGAAAGTCCATTATTTCACATTCACTGAATATATTGAAAGAGTAAATAACTCATTAAAACTATATGCCTTCTACAGCAGACACACAGTGTTACATTATAGTAAAGAGGAAACCAGCTTCATCATGAAGTCCTAATTATAAATACTTTTAAAGTATTGATAAATGTTTAATATACAATTTAATGATTAATCAGTTTTTGGGTTATTAAAGTACAAAAAGTTTATTACTTTGTTATAGTTTTGTTCTGTTATACTTACAATTGTTGCAATGTGCAGTGCTCAGGTTTGTAATATCTATTATTTGTGTTTGTCATTGGTAAAGCATTTAGAAATGAAACATTGATATAATACTAAAACTGAGAAGCTGTTCTACTCTACAGACCTTCCTCCACCACATCTTTTTTATACCGCTATCAAAGTCCTACCATTTCATGCCTCACACTGCCTTCACACTCTCTTCCTTCTCAGGGAAGAATGTTCATCAGTACAGCATTTTGGTTTTCAGTAAGAATTTATTCATTTTCTCTCATGCAAATCTTAAAGACCATGTAAAAGAGAGACATTTCTTTATCAATCTGCTCCTTGTCATTTTCATGCATGCGGAAATCCACAATGAGGTAAAAGCCCTGTCCTTAGAACACCATCACCTGTTGCTACACAATGCTACCCTGAAGCATGAGATGAATTCTGACAGTACATGTGCAGACACAGCTCCCACTGGGAAACTGATGTTTATACACAAGCTAAAACAGTTGGCAATTCTGAATTTTTTATGATAGGCGTGATAAGTTTACTCCCATTAACTGCTTCATCACAGAAAGAAGGTGATACTGACCCTTCAGTCTGGGTGTTTGGTCATGCCTCATCTCTAGTAGTTAAATACTCATAAATCACGGAAACAGATTATAAAAGTTGGTACGCAGGTACAATGGCCATTGTGAAGAATTGAAAGTATTGAATAACAGCCTCATTAAAAACAAACACAAAAACCAGTAATACAAAGCGTGTGTTAAATGAAGAATGAACTAGTTATTGCAGAAAAAATTGGGAAGACAGCCACCAAGCCAACAGAGGTGAGGATCTGTCTGAGTCTTTAGTACAGATCTAAAAAGCACATCTGCTAAAACCATGCAGATGACAAAGTTTAACAGAGTTCCATAAAGTGCTGGACGGTGTGGAGAGACTCATACAAGTAACTGAGCAGAGCTCTTATTGTGGTTGTTGGAAAAAAGGGCTTATTGTGACCATTAAGGGCCAGCCTGGGGTCCAAGTAACTGTTTTATCTTTCTGTACAGTATCAGTGTGGTGATCAGCACTGAAGTCTTGTGTTATTCTCCTTTTTTTTTTTCTTGTAGGACATAAAACATAATAAAATCATGGAATAATTTCAGGAATCTATTCGTAAATTGAGGGAAATACCTTGCAGTAAAAACTCTATAGTATACAGAATATCCTGTGGCTCTGTGTGATTTTGTCTACTACACTGTGGTTGGCTCTGACAGAAATTAATGACTACAAAATGAAACTTAAGGCCAAATCTGTATCTGTGAAGAGTATGAACACCTGGAATAAACTAAAAGAGTCAGACTCTATATTTCAGAAGTCATTTGGACAAAAAATAGATGCTGCTCAGATGATACACTTTTGATAAGCACTTCAACTCAGTTCAATTGGTGATGATTTACAGACTAATACACTGAGGAGGTTAAAATAAATAATCTAATGGTTCCATCTCACCTTGAATTCTTCACATTCTTTTTTACAGCAAGAAGAATGGTTTCAAAGATTAAAATGTCAGTGGGTAAGACTGCCACAGTCCTTATTTACTTTACAAGGGTACATAGCCCCATCTCTAACTCCTCATAGTTGCAGTAAGTCTTAATCTGGTAGAGGAATAAATTGCCTCTCTCTTGCTATAATGAAGGGAAGAGAAAAGGAGAAAAATGTTTCAGCTTCTTCCCCCACTTGTGCAAGACTGGATGAAGACAGTCACAGGAAGCTGCAAGGCTTCTCTCGATTAATGGAAGAGGAATGCGGGCTCAAAGCAGGAAAACACCCTTCAAATAGGCAGCACTGCAGCAGTGACTGGAATGCATTTTCGCTCTTAATGATTGTGTTTTCACAAGCCAAACACATCATCTCCCAGTTCAGGTACTCCATGGAGTTACATACATGAGCCCCCACTCCCAGAGCTCCACACTGTGAGGTGCTGAATGTTCTGCACAGCCCTGGAAGATGCACAGTGTACAGCACTGAAACAAATGGACTCAGCCTGGGTACCTAAATTTCAGCAACAATGCTCTGCAAAGGTTCCAAGAGCTGCATTTCTGAAGTACCTGAAGCTGAGTTAAGATACAGTCATGGAACCTATCAGAGTCTTATGAGTAAGTATAAGATTTCTCACCATTTAGAGCACACTAACGACTGAAGTCACCGCATTAGATTACCAGAATGTTTTCCTGGCAGTTATTATTAAAGAAAACAAACAAATAATCACTCCCAGCTGTCAAATAAACAAGACATCAAAGGCATTTCTTTATGCATTAATACAATGGCTTAGACGAGCACTTATCCTAGTGCTCCCCCATCAACCCACAGTTTAATTTGCAGTGAAGGTTTTCATTTCCCTCCATTTTCCACTGCCTACGTAAAAAAAAATTTGAGAGGAAAAAAGCACAAAAATATTTTTAAAATTACTTAAATAATATTTTCTATCCCTTTCACTCATGTAAACAAACAAACAAACAAACTCAACAACAAGAAGAACAAAACCCACGAAAACCCAAACAACAAAAACAAAATAGAGATGGCAAGGAGAAAACAGCGGTACCCAAAAATATTAAAATTAGGTAATTCTATTGAAAATCAAATTTAAAATATATTTAAGTTCTTGTTCAGTTGCCTTAAACGTCTGTGGATTATTGTCTCTGATTATTCTCATGGAACTCCAATTTTGATTAAACAGCTGTTGGTTCTAGTCTCAATTTCAGTTCTTTAATGCATGGCTTTCAAAATTTCCTGATCTTTGTGAGATTTGTGTGTTAGAATACAGGGGGATGTCAGCTCCATGCTCACATCAATCTTTAAGTGGAAAACAAGTAATTGGGACAGGAAGTCAACCACAGAAAACAAATTAAACTAATACAGTAACAGGGCCTAGTTATTTTTTAAAAATGCTTCAATCTTCCTGTAACCCAGTTTCTACAACTCTCATTCACACAGCAGAAAAATTAGATGGATACTAAAGTAATACTTAAAATGCTTTAAGACTGAAGTCCTATAAGAGCAGATAGATCCACTCTTACCAATCCTATAGTTTAAAATTATGCCAAATACTGTGACTAAATCTTGCATAGCAGGAACACTTTGAACACCCTACAGAGATTTTGCCATGCTTTTAACTTCGTGTGAAGGCATTACCTCTCAAGGCCAGGAAAATCAGCCTTTCCTCTTAAAAACTTAAAAGTTTTTTTAGCAAAATAGTCCAGGAGAGTTAAGAAAGACAATGGCCAATATTGAACTGAATTATTTGTTGAGATGGATGTTTAAGAAGAAAACTCCTCTTAGTCTAGGCCTTTGCACTCTGCTCTCAGAGTTGTGTTCACCATGCCCTCTGAAAGATCTGTCTGCCACATATTGGTGGTGTTCACAGAATCACAAAAATTCAGGAACTCTCATGTCAAGCCACAAGCTGACACCAATGCAGAGGCTGAACAGTGCTTTTTTGAAAAGCTACACATCTGGAAAGCATGGAATCATTGATTCACCAAATTTAGATGAGTTTTAATGGAAAAAAACCCAACTTTGGAGCTTTAAGAGAGACTCATCTCTGGAAATACCAGTTGGACATCATATCAGCCATTCTTATCTTTGTGTGATATTAATGGAAACTGAGAACTTGAGAATCCTATGGAAAGTATGTTATACAATGGATATGGGACAGGCAATGCACTGTTTTAAAGGTTTATGTGAGCAATAAGTAGACATATAAACCATATATGATATGGACCACATGTACCAATACAAACACATATATTTTCCTATGCTTTTACTTTTTTTTTTTTTTTTTTTAAGTGGCCTAGCTGTTATGAATACCTTTGCCATTAAAGGACTCTGGAGTTAACCAGAAAAAAATCCACTGAAATATTTCTTTATTGAAGAACCTTAATAGTGATGTTTTCATACAGAGAAACAAAGCTAAAGATCCCTGCTGGAGGAGAGTTCTACTTGTCACTAATTTTTCTAAAGAATTTCTCTATCTTGCCAATTAACTCTTTTTCACTCCTACTGCCATCCATCTAAAAAGCTGACCTGATACAGCTCATCAGTATTCTTAAGCAATAACAAACACATGGATTTTGTAAATCAGAGCTAATTTTATTCATGCTGTGTGCACTTCTAATTGCATAATATTAAAGCAGGAGCTGTAGGCAGGTGAACAGATAAAGAAAAAACTTTTAAAACCCCCGAGCAATTAGGCTCTGTTCAAATCAATCACATAAAATTTGGGGCCCAGACTACACTGGACTAATTTAAAATTTATGTAAGTGATGCTATCATCTGAGCTGCCCCGCTGAAAGGCCTTGCCTACATTCTAATCCACCATTGCACCAACCTTAATTCCTGTACTTTCAGCAGTTCTTTGATGTCCATAAACATGGAGCAGATTAGTTCCTTAACAGAAAAATTCTTGTCTTTCTCCCTCAAAAAAAGTGAATTCCTGCTTATTTATCTGAGTCCAGCTGTGATTCCTTAGTGACCATGAAGTTGAACTGAACTGTGAACTACTTTTGTATGATGTTATTAATTTGTTCAGTGTATTCGTTAAAGTGTGTTATTAGTCAGAAAATCATGACTGAAATGCCACCTTTGCTAAGCCCAAGGGAGGCTGATGAGTAAATCAGAGACAGGAATATGTCGTCCAATTCCCAGATTCTGCAGACACTGACTTAACTGTACCAAATTTGCTCATAAGCAATTTATTGAGAATAACACTCACAAATTCACTTAGGTGAATAAAGGACTCATAAGAACACAGTAATATCCATTTCCCAAACCATTTTCTATTCCCTGTCAGGGCTGGATGTTATCATTTGTTTATCTATAATTTAAGTATTATTTTATTAATGAAGGAAATAAATGTATTCATTCAGGGGGAAAGCTCCATTCATATTGATAAGGTTTGAGTTTGTCTTCTTGTTCATTGTATTTTATCTAGGTCCTTCCCAAGAGGCTTTAAGATGCTCAAATGTAGAAAACAGATATGGAGAACACACTTGCGGAGTCAGAGAATGGCTGAGGTTGGAAGCTCCAAACACCCTACTCAAAGCCAGCTGGACTACAGCTGGTTACTTAGGCCTTGAGGATCCCTAAGGATAGAGACTTCACAACCTCTGAGAAACTTATTTCCAGTGTTTGACTACAATTTAAAAGCAAAACACACTATTCTTGTGTTTAAATGCAATTTCCTGTATTTCACTTTTCAGCCATTTCCCCTTGTCTTGTTTTCTTGCCCTTCAAACCTCTGGAAAGAGTCTGCTTCCATATTTCCTTCTCCCATCAAAATCTCATTAAAAACATGATAAGTTACCCTTGAGCCTTCTTTTCCCCAGGCTAAACAGTTCCAGCTCTCAGCCTCTCCTTGTATGACAGGTGCTCCAAGCCCTTATTCATACCCATGGTCCTTCGCTAGACTTGCTCCAATATGGCCCTTTGTCTCTTGGGCCATGGAACCCAGGACTGTGGCATAGCACTCCAGATGTATCCTCAGCAGTGGAGAAGGATGACCAGACTCCTGTTTCAAAATCCAGTTTCCCAAATCAACAGTCCCTGTGCTCGTGCACTTCATACCACAATAATTTTTTGTCCCTCATGCTGGAGAGAGAATTTTATCCCACTAACTTTCCCAGAAAAAGCTCTGCTTATGCCCCACTCCTTTCTTATAACAAACCTTTTTCTAACTCTCTCCACCAAGATTCCCTTACCTTCCCCTCCTACCTCCTGTGAAAGGCCATCTTGTGAATGCCCATGTGGAAGTCTGTTTGCTCTATACCAACTTCTTCCCTTCACCAATTATGCCCCTCAGTCTCTCTCAGCAACTCTCTAAATCTTTCTCACATACAGCTCACATTCCCAGGACTTTGGGAGCTTCTCACATCAAAGTCCCCCAGTATTCCTCAAACCCATCTTTGCTCTGCCATTCTTTATGTCCTTTCCGTAACTGCTCTTTTCCCTTGGATTCCATACAAGTTATCGGCTTCTCCTGCCCAAGAGAAGGCCCTGTGAGGGCTCCTGTGAGGCCTCACCAAGGATTTCCTGTCACATACTTCAAGTTAAGGTTCTGATTTCTGCAACTCTTCTGGCCATTGCTTCTCTGTTTGGAGCATTAAAGTATATTTGAGGTTGCTAAAGCAAATGTTTAGAAGGTACCTGGGTCCTTCACTAATACTTGAATCCCCCCACCCCCGCTTTTCTGTAAAGCAAATTTGTTGGACAGCCATCATTCCCTGAAAACTTGCAGTAGAGAAGCTAGTATAGACATTAGCCTAGAGACATGATGAGCTGCAGAATTTCCTCACGCAATGTCAATTTTACTAGCAAAAATCACAGATATTGGGTTGTAGGGCTTAAGCTATTCTGATACAGAGTACAGTCATTGTCAGGATCTCAAAGTCCAGTATAAACCTTTTGCAGGGGGAAAAACAACACTCCTGTATTGTTACAAGTTCTTATGTGCAATAAGCTGCACATAGCCCAACTCTGCCTTACCCCTTGACTTCAGTAAGGCAATTAGGCTAATGATAATTATTTTTGTAAACCTCTCAGGGCAATTTTTGGCACAAAGCAACTGCCCTTCTGGGCACATTCTCATGCAGCATGTGGCCATTCTTTTTTCAGTTCATTCTACTTCAGCTTAATATCATGAAAACAGGATTGAAGAATCTTTGTTATGTCTTCTTGCTTCTCTTTTAGTACTTGATGTCTAGAGGTTACTTCAGAAACAATCTTTACCACCATGATTCTGTCCATCACAGCTTATGGCCAAAGCTCAAAACTGAAGGCATAAATTGGGCTGCTGGTTTGAACTACTGAGAAATAAACAAGTTTTGCATGGTAGGAAACCATTTGAAAAACCATTGAAAAAATTTCAGCATTAAAAAAACCCCTACAAACAAACACAGCAGCCAAAAATGAGAGGAGTGTACTGTGCATTCGCAGTATGATCTACTGAATGTTCAGCTTCCCCTGTGACCCTACATCACAGATTCATCCTTCTTATCCTCCTTACCTTGCAGGATCCACTAGCTTCAGCCTTTCTTTTTTTTTTTTATTAAAAAAACTCCATCTCCTCCAACATAGTACAAGTTCTTTTTATAATAATTATCATTACCTTTTACAGAAGTAGAATGAAGAATCTCATCCCTTATTTTATTCTTGCAGGGTTCTTTTTCCTTCTGAACCATAGCTACAGACCTTCTCAGGGAGGCTCCTTGTAGGAAGTCTTCACAGCTGAATAGAATAACAACAGAAAAAATTGTTTGAAAGAGACTGTTGGAGTACACAGTGCTGTCAAAAACCTACTGCCAAAGAATTTTGACAGGTATATAAAAGAATGTATCATATTCAGACATGAGCATCAGACTATATTCAGAGTGGAAAGTATGTAACAATTGGAACTGTTTGTTACTCTTCTTTAGTATTATCAATTATTCTTCACTTAGAGTCACTGTAGGTTTTCTTGTCCTTTTTATATAAAAAGACATCCTAAATTATTAGTACAGTGTGCTCACAGGAAAAAAAAAGAATAAAACTGACAGTTTCATTTTACTTATATGAGAGCAGCAAGAGCAGAGCAGCTCCACAAGGGATAATAAGCCAGGAACCAAAGGTGACCACAACACTGTAAGTGCCCTCACTCATCAGGGCATGCTCTCAGAGGGTTTGAACACGGCAGGCAGCCATGGTGATAATAACAGAGTCTATTTATAGTCTCAGACAAAGCAAGGTAATCAACCAGGTCCAGGATATGACCTGGGAACCCAAACAGCAGACCAGGCCAAATAGGGATAGAGATAATGCTGCAAAACTGTCCAATACCCATCCAAAAGAAAGGACTAGGGACAAAGTCACCTAAAATACCAACCTAGAAATGCTCTAGGAAGCAAGGCCAGAGACAAGAATAGAGGCAGGTGTATCTGTTACACAGCTCAGAGTAGGACTGAGTGCCCAAGTCCCAGCTTAAATGGAGCTCCTGGGACTATGGGCAGAAGGCATGTGTGGAGGCCACAGGTGAGGCTGGTCAGGGCGACTAAGGACTGTTAGTGCCCTCGTGTCCCAGCCAATGGTTCAGTGCCAGATTATCACTGGTGTTAATAGCCAGCATCTTTCCCAACAACTTAAATCCTCAAACAAGATACCGCCTCAGCAAATATTTCAAAGCAGCTTGGGTATGTACTAGTCCCTCGAAGCAACACTGTTATTCAGGTCCGAGGCTGTGGGCATCTGCTTGCAAAGTGCAGTGTCTGAAGCACACACGTTACTCGTCCTGGGACTTGAGCTGCCTGCACTGAAGTCCATCATCCTGAGAAGACAGAGCTGTTTGAGAAGCCTTGGTCAGCCTTGGAGCTCAGCTGCAAGGAGTTTTAATAGAAGCTCTGCTGCCCTTCATCTCAAGGCTCCTGCCCCGGCCTACCCTGCAGTTGTGCTTACTTCCATGTTTTTCTCCCTTACGGAGAAGGATCAGCTCCTGCTGCTCCAGGGACACATCGCTGCTCATGGGCCGAAATCCCAGTCTACCAAGAACATGTCCTGGGAGTAACTCAAGGCCAACTAAATTCTTGGTTGTTGTACTGCTTCCCCAGTGAGTGCTATAGACATTGTGCCATGGAATCTGAAGAGAGTTTCACTGGAAAATATACAGCTCTCACAGGTTATGGCTAAATTGCAGAGTACAGCCATGCTTCCCATCTTCAGGATTTAAGTAGGCCTTAATCTTGTGTGGGGTGAGACCCAAGTGGACACCACATCCCCTTTCCTTTCTGCGTTCGTGATTTAAGGAGGCAGACAGCAGCAGGGAGCTGTGTGATGCTCTGCACCATGTCTTTCATCTGTGTGGCAAGCAGAACAGCGCCCCAGAAAATGTAATGCTCCACAGCTGATGTAGGACCACTAAGACAACTCACGGTGAACACTCGAAGCTAACGTAGTAATATGCTCAAATAACTGTCTAGAGAAAAGACTCCAGACATAGTCAAAGCTAAGATATAGACCAGAGTCACAGAATCACTTGGGTTGGCATTTAGTCCAGCTTCCCTGCAATGAACAGGGACATCTTCAACTAGATCGGGTTGCTCAGTTTCATCCAATCTGACCTTAAATGTTCCCAGGAATTGAGCATCTACCATGTCTCTGGGCAACCTGTTGCAGTTTCACCACACTCATCATAAAAGAATTCTTACATCTACTCTAAATCTACCCTCTGATACTTTTAAACCATTACCCCTTGTATTGCATCAGGCCCAGCTAAGAAGTTTGCTGCCATCTAAGAACTGAAAGGCCCCAGTAATGGCTCCCCAGAGCCTTCTCTTCTCCAGGCTGAACAACCCTAATGCTCTCAGCTTTTCCTCATAGAAGAGGTCTTCTATCCTTATGATATTTTTTGTTGTCCTCCTCTGGATCTGCTCCAACAAGTCCAGGTCTTTCTTGTACTGAGGACCCAAGAGTTGGACACACAACTCCAGGTGGGGTCTCACCAGAGCAGAGTAGAGGGGCAGAATCCCTTCCCTTGCCCTGCTGCCCACACTGCTTTGGACGCAGTCCAGGACACGTTTGGCTCTCTGGCCCGCAAGTTCACGCTGCCAGCTCATGTCCAGCCTCTCACCCATCAGCACCCCCAAGTCCTTCTCCCCAGGGCTGGTCTCGATCTGTTCATCCCCCAGCCTGTGCTGATACCAGGGGTTGCCCTAACCCAGGTGCAGCACCTTGCACTTGGTCCTGTTGAACCTCCTAAGGCTCACACAAGCCCACTCCTCAAGCTTGTCCAGGCTCCTCTGAATGGTGTCCCGCTCCTCAGGTGTGTCAACCACACTGCACATCTTGGGGTCATTGGCAAACTTGCCAAGGATATGCTCAATCTCACTTTGTCATTGATGTAGATATTGAACTGTACTGGTCCAAATATGGACCCCTGGGTGACATGACTGATCACTGGTCTCCATCCAGGCACTGGGCCACTGATCACTACTTTCTGGATGCATCCATCCAGCCAATTCCTTACCCACTAAACAGTCCACTCATCTAATCCATCTCTCCAATTTAGCAAGAAGGACGTTGTGTGAGACTGTGTCAAAGGCCTTATAGAAGTCCAGATAGATGACACCCTTAGCTCTTCCTTAACCACTGATATAGTCACTCCATATCCACTGGATGAAAGTGGTGTGGGGAGCTTTCCCATGCTGCATAGGGTAGTACTAATTGGGAAAGGGAATTCAGCCCCCTTGCTCCTCTGGAACATCTGCCTGAGAAAGTTAGGCAGGAGGCAAGTGCCTGCACCATACTCAGAATGAATAAACTCAAAGAGTTTCTACTCTAAACAACAGTCTGATATAATATAAAAGGTCACTGAGCACTGTTCATGTCTTTTGCAATGATTCTCTTAAAAATTTAATGTATTTGTGACTTTCTATACTTGTTTGATTTGAAACACCAACAGCTTTGCTATCAAATATCAGCCTTTGTAAAACTTCATCAATCTGTTCTTGGGATTAAGTACAACCATATTAATTAGGTAGCAAAACAAATGCTTGTGGAATCTGAGTACTCTGAAGGACTTGAAAGGAATATTAATTTGGTTTGGACAGGCTATTAAAATCAAGTCACTTGGGAGTGAACTGGAGATTTAAAAGTCTCCACCATGACTTCTGGAGCATACTAGTGCTTTCATGCAAGAAGGCTCTCTTTACCTCCCCTCATTCCTTCACTGTTTATCAAAATGTGCTCAGTTTCAAGTGACTGAAGCCATTATCTCACACCAACATCACAAGTGGAAGTCCTCCGATGATGTTAGAGCCTCAGATTTAATGCCTCATTCTTGCATATAGTTGTGCAATTAAATCAGGCAGAACCCTGGAACAAACTGCTTCACCTGCCATATGCTCATTCCTACTCCGTTCAGCAGCAGCAGTAATTTCCTGCTGGTAGCTTTCAGAGATGGAAACACTTGCTAGTAAACAGGAATAAGGTACTTCCATTCCAAAAAGGAGCCTCTGTTTTCAGCTTTTGACAGCAGGCAACAGCCAGCTAGACTACATACCGGCACAGCAAGAAATTATCCCAGCTAAAGCACTTCATTCTATCTTGGTACTGTGTAAAGACTGTGGACATGTCATTGAGGGACTGGCTTCCACTGAGAGGAAGATGATCTATAACCTAGGTGCAGACCTGTTCTGCAGAATCATTTGAGCTTGATTTTCAGCTCTTCCTATTGAAAACTTTGTTTGGCTCAGCCTTTACTAGGCACTTGAGAATGTATATCAAAATAGAGACATAGGCATTTAGATGTTTTTTGTCTCTGCAGCTCAGACTGTCCACTGAATGGAATCCCTTGCTCTGTAATTTGGGTGGCAAATGGAGACATTTAGCTTCACAAACCATCAGGTCTAGGTTGAGCTAATGGGAATAGGAGAAAGGCAGGGGATATCCTCTTATTCCATTCCAAGACTTGTAAGGGAAGAAGCAGATTTTTCAGGTTTCATTAATTACATACATCTACAAAGCTTATTTTTCAGCAGAAAAAGGCTTTTATTCAGATACTCAACACTGGCAATTTGTTTGCCTGGAATAGCAACTCTTCCCCCACCAAACAATACCAGAATATTTTTTGTTTCAGGCACTATTTTGGCACACTGCCTTTGATGCAAGCAAACACAGTTTATTGGGAACAGAGACCCCTTTTAAAAGATGGTTTTCATTTCATATTATCTTATCTTATCTTATCTTATCTTAGAAATTACATGTCTGTGTCAGCCTGAAGTAGATGTTACTATTAGCAGTTAATGTGTCAACAAACATTGCACCACCACTGCTCATTGCCCTGCATGAGAATGTCAAAGAAAGTGAAAAGGACGTCATTCACTGAGGGCCTGAGATAGAGGATTTAAGAGATGCATCAGAATAAGTAGAGATTTCAGCCCAGATAATTAGTTCCAGTAGGCAGACAAAGGTGGACTTCTGGCTGAAACAGGTACAAATGCTTTAGGAACAAGCCCTTTCATAACCATGTTGTTCTGCTTGTTGTTCAAGAAAACAGCTGGAAGTTAGGAGGGGATTGTCAGATTTTACACAAGCTCAAATCGGGTGCCAGAACCCACGAATTTCTGTTCATCTTCTCTGCGTATTCAAGTACAAAGTGCAAACTAGGGAGTGAGAAAGCATTCATATTTCCTTGAGGTCTGGTTACATTTCTTTGTAAATACTCATTGAGGTAAAACCCTAATTAGGGTCTGCCCAAAAGACCACAAGGGACAATTTCAGGTAAAGGTGGTTGGTTAACCTTGCTTGGCTGACAGGTGTCCACCAAGCCACTCTCTCACACCACCCTCCTTAGCATGACCAGGAGAAAACAAGATGAAAAACCTTATGAGATAAGAATACGGAGATCACTCACCAATTGCCATCAGAAACAAAACAAACCTGGCTTGGGAAGATTAATTTAATTCATTGACAATTAAAAATAGAGTAGAATGGTGAAAAGAATACCACGCCACACTCCCCCTCCCCCCAGACAATAAGCTAGAACAAAATAAAACCCATTTTCCTTCCACTCCCAGGCTCGACTTCACTCCTAACTCTTATACCACTTGCCCTGTCTTGAGAGATGCCAGGGGATGGAGAACGGGGATTACAGTCAGTTGATAACACTTCGTTTCTGTTGCCTTTTCCTCCTCACAGTGTTCCCCACTCCAGCATGGGATCCCTCCCACAGTCCTTCACTAAGTGCTCCAATGTGGGTGTTTCTCGTGACCTGCAGTTCTTCAGGAACTGCTTCATCATGGGTCCTTTCTGTGGGGTGAAGTCCTTCAGGAGCAGAGTGTTCCAATGTGGGTCTCCCACGGGCCACAGGCCCTGTCTGTGTTCCTCTGCATGGGTTTCACCTCCTGCCAGGAGACTGCTCCAGTGTGGGCTCTGCATGGGCTGCAGCTTTCTTCAGGACACATCCATCTACTCTGTGGCCCGCAGGGACACAACCTGCTTCACCATGGTCTTGCCATAGGCAGTAGAGAAACTTCTGTTCCAGTGGCTGGAACACCTCCTCCCTCTCCTTACTTGACCTTGGTGCTGCAGGACTCTTTCTCTTCCATTTAACTCACTCCCCTCTCACAGCTGCTGCAAAATGTTTTCTACCCTTTCCTAGGCGTGTATCACACCAGTGCTACCAGTGACGGGCTCAGCCTTGGCCAGCAGTGGGTCCATTTAAGGGCTGGCTGGAACTGTCTCTGTCCAATATGGGGGCAGCCCCTGGCCCCTTCTCACAGAATTCAACCCTGTAGCCACACTGATACCAAAATCTTGCCTCATAAATCCAATATGGTCAGACAATGCAGGTAAGAAGATACAGCTAGAATAGGATGCATAATATCATATAGATATGGCTCATCTCCAGCAGAGAAACACATGCAAATTAAGTAGAGTTTTTCTTTAAATGATTGAATATCAGTGGCAAAGAGAAAAGGATATTCACTAACACAACCATCTGGATCAACTTGCAGCAGCAAGAAATATTCATATCAATTCATGGAGTTTGAGAAGGGAAAGTATTTATCAGTCTATAGGTAGGGAAATGATTTTGTGTGACAGACACAGCCAGAAAGAAAACCACTTTAGCACAGTGGTAGAGCACTGCAAATCATAGGTTCCAAGCAGAGGCTGGAATCACTGTCTAGGCATACCATTAAGAAAGATTTTGATTGCTTGTGAGAATGCCTCTGTAAAACAAATATGAATTATTCAGTCATGTCCTTGTACTGTTAATGCTGTGAAAGTAAATACAAAAAAAAAAGAAGCCATAAGATGATTGTTACTTAGCTTCAAGTCATTTTCAATGCACTAGCAATGTAAATCACTTCTGTTAAAAAAACAAAACACCAACAAACAAACGAGACTGGACTAAAAAGCCCAACAGTAGAGAAGAGGACTCTCATTTGAAAACAAGGCGATACAGCTACTGCAATCAGACTGCAGCATCAAATTTACCCAGAGATCTACAGTACATTCATGGCGGGTCACACCACCACAATTCTAACTGCCTTCAACCCTTGTCTAGTACATCTATTCACTGTGAATCTTCAAAGTGTTATTTCCATAAAAGTGTTGACTTGGAAAGTAATACAACCAAGAACCATGTACAGAACTGCATTTTCTGGGAAGGACACAATTAACATATTTCTTCATAGCAACGTACTTACTTGATAGAAACAAAATATATTCAAATATCAGGAGTGATAAGCCCCACAATCTGCTATGTGCCTTAAAAAGTCTTGGTATAATTCCTACTGAGAACAGTGGAAAGATTCGAGGGAAATTATTGGCAGCAGCAACTATATTCTGTATGAATTCTCATTCCTTCATATTTAAACACAGCAGGAACAGACACTTTGTCAGGTTTTGAGTAGGAGAGTTAAAAAAACGCAGGAGTTAGGGGTCCAATTTTGTCCCAAAGGGAGTGAGGTTAAAATGCTCGTGTGCTTTTGATAACCCTTTCCTAGCCAATCATGTATATTTTTCCACTGGGATATTATTTATTTAATAAAACTAATAAATATAATATGGTCTAAAGACAAGTAAACAGGTACTCTGTGGCATTTGTGACCCTCTAGCTACAGCTCAGCACCTCTTGGAGCAGGTCTGGAGTGTGTTCTCGCACACCAAGTCGCTCCCACATCATCTTTGGCTACATCACTAGAATGGGCCACAGTGTCCACAGCTATGCAAGTATGACCAGAGGTGTCCTGGCCAGCTCCTTCCCTTCAAACTACTTGGGCAGGAAGAGCTGTCCCACACATGCATTTCATCCCACACATATTTTCAGGCCATGCCAACATAAGCACCTTTGCATCTCAGCTGGTGTCACAGACTTCCTGCATTCCCATGCTGTTGTTACATTTCCCAATTAACAAAACCAGGACAGGAGAACAGCAGAAACCTGTGCATTGTTAATCACCACACTGGAGGTGACTGCAATTTCCAGGACAGCTGGGAAGCCTTTCAAACAAGCATGCACATAAAAAATAATCCAATTATGCACTTGATTCTGCAGGAAGAAAAACATCATAGTATAGAGAAGATTTAGCGTAACCATGCAACAGTTTTGGCCTAACAATGCTAGCAAGAAATCTTAGAGCTAGACAACTAATGAAATAGTCCCCTTTCTTGAACAAAAGCTCAGATATGATGAGCTACACAATAATCATTCATTAAGAAGTCGTTCAGTAACTTTAAAAGTTACATAAAGAATAGCTGCCTTGGAAAGTGGGAAGATTTAATTATTTTTTGTGTTGCTGTATCACTCGAAGTTCAAATGAACAATAAAGACAGTAAGAGTGAAGCATCTCATCAAAACATGGATTCCTAAAATCTTTGTACTAAAAGTGAGATATAGAGAGAAGAACTCTTTGTTTAAGGGACAGAGAGTATCAGTCAGAATGCCTTGCCTACATCTCTCAGGACTAAAATTTGTCACTTTTTAGCTTGTATCATTACCACAGTAACAGTTTTTTAAATAGTACAAGGAGGACATTCGCTAAAGGCCGTCCTAATCTGTAGATCCTCTGGACTTGAATTTGTACAAAGGTGTTGAGATGATTGCTCTTTGGCTAGAGTGAGCAGTGAAAAACGGAGAAAGAAGGGGATACAGCAACAACAGACTGAAAAGCAAGCTCCAGAAACAGACTGGATCAGCACTGAAAGAAGAGCTTTTGCACAACACAAGCTGCATGAGAGGTTTGGAATTGTAAGCAAATACATAATCTCCTTGTTTTCCCCTTTCTTCAAAGAAACAAAACCTTGCACACTCTTCAAAATTGAGGAAAAGGGTACACAGCCTGGGTGCAAATAGTGCAGAATTGGTACACTCAACAAATGTAACTGTCATTTTCTCAGTGCCTTGTTGGTGCCTGGTAAAACATGTTGCCTTGTCCAGAAGCTTCTACCCTATATTTGTCTGTAACACAGGAAAAAAGGGGTCTGCAGGTAAGGCAAAGAAGAGGGAGGCAAAAATACTTACCAGCGTGGGTGAGCTTTAAACACACAGTAAACTAGAAGAAGACAAGCACTATACCAACGCTCATGCTCACACATTCCAGCTGCACAGGGAAAGGAAACATAAACGAGGGAGAAAACTAGCAGAATACTACCCAAAACTTTACAGGGAAGGGGCCATGTGCAAAACATATGCAGTTTACCAGGAGTCGCTGCCAAAAGGCATTTGCACTTAATCTAGTGTGTGAATAGTGCCAAGTAACCCTTCTGCCTTCTGTCAGCAGAATATAGGAAATGTTGAGAGGTCACTGGGGGACATAAAGGAAGAAAAATGCCACAAGCTCCTTCTGCTTCAGCTAGAATACTGTTGAAAGCTATAAAATGTGTGGTAGAACTACTGCAAAACACATGTCTAGGGATGTGGCTATTTACACAGTTCTTAGAGCAGTGCTAGTAGGAAAAAGAATGTCAAGAAAGAACATATTTTCCTTTTTCCCTTTTCTCTCTATTTTTCTGTTTATCCCACCACATTGCTCTGCTTCCTTTCTTAGTTCTGCTAGACATAGGTTTCTTCCTAGAACTACTTTCTCTTTTATAATATTTTCTTCTTCTTTTTGTTCTTTCTTGTGCTCCTGCTTTTGTATTTGTCTCATTTTTCCATGGTTTCTTTTCATTGCCTTTCTCTTCCTGAATTTCTCCCCTCCCCTCTCCCTGCAGTGGAGGCAGCAGCTGGGAAGCCGTGCCAGCATTAGCCTCCACAGTGAGCACCCATGAGGAATGTAATCAACTTGCTTCACACCTTTGCAAACAATTCTCCACACAGCAGAAACCAACTAGTAAGTCCCAGGATACAGCTACACAGCCTCAGGTACCTGTTAAGGAAAACAGGTGCCTCAGCATCAAACTTCCAGTAAAATCCCTTGAACTGAATGATGGTTTGTGAAAACACAGGCAAAACTCCTGGACAGGACAGGATCAGGAAAGCAGCAGGAAGCTCAGGCTATGGTGAGAGTCAAGAGAGTTGTGAGGCAAGGCGGAGTGCAGGATGCTTTTAATATCTATGTATGAAGAACAAATGCAGAGGGAAGAAACCCATTCCTAAAAATCTCATGGTAATTATGATGATTTCCTTTAATGTGGTTCGAATATGGAGAATAGGTTTGATAGGCTGTGTTTTTATTAGCAAACCGAACATACACTGACCATAGGCTCAACACAGCCCCATAGTCATGGATACAGCCCAGCTCATCAGTACACTGCCAGGCATAGTTTTGGATCTGGCCACCTATCAGCCACTCTGACCTCTCAGACAGGAGCATATACCAGAGATAGCTCCAGGACACAGCACAGACAAAGCCACTGTGTTCAGCAGGGGAAAGAGAATTCAGCTGGTATGGGCATGATGTATGACGTATCACTTGCCTAAGAGCCAAAGAACTCCCATGGATCTTTTTATTTACCAGATAAATCCCAGAATCACTGGATTGAGTCCTGTGTCCAGTTCTCGGCCCCTCAGTTTAGGAAGGAGGTTGAACATGTCCAGAGGAGGGCAGCAAGGCTGGTGAAGGGCTTGGAACACAAGCCCTGTGAGGAAAGACTGAGGGGTTGTTTAGCCTGGAAAAAAGGAGACTCAGGAGTGGCCTTATCACTCTCTACAACCGCCTGAGATGTGGTTGTAATCAGGTGGGAGTTGGTCTTTTTCTCCATGCAGCAACTGACAGAACAAGAGGACACAGTCTTAAGCTGCCCCAAGGGAAATTTAGGTTAGACATCAGGAAAAAATTCTTCACTGAAAGAGTGATTGTGCAAGGTGGTGGAGTCACCGTCTCTGAAAGTGTTTAAAAAAAAGACTGGACAAGGCACTCAGTGCCATGGTTCAGTTCATGAGGATGTGTTAGGTCATAGGTTGGACTTGATGATCTCAAAGGTCTTTTCCAACGTAGTTCATGCTGTTATCCTGTGATTCTGTGAATAGTTGAGGTTGGAAGGCACCTCTGGAGGTCAATTGGTCCAATCTCCCTGCTCAACAAGGCCACCTAGAGCCAGTTGCCCAGGTCCATGTCCAGAGGACCTTTGACTATCTTCAAAGCTTGTCAAGGAGCCTTCACCTCCGCAATATCTCCAGGCAACCTGTGCCTGTGCCCAGTCTCCCCAGCAGCAAAAAGTGTTTCAGTTTGTGCCCACTGCCACTGGTTGTGCCACAGGACACCACTGAAAAGAGCCTGTGTCCGTTCTCTGTGTACCCCCCTTTCAGGTGCTCATAAATTATTAAGATCCCCTCTTGTCTAGGCTGAACCATCCCGTCTCTCTCAGACTTTCTTCTCAGGACAGATGCTCTGGTGCCCTAATCCTCTTAATGGCCCTTCAGCAGATTCTCTCCAGTATATTCATCTTGTACTGGTGAGCCCATAACTCCAACTGGAAGGCCACTATGTCGTGGTGCATGGATATGGAGCATGCAAATTTCTTCATTCCTTAGTCCAACCAGCGGGCACGTAGGGCAAGACTGCACCAGGCTGGCCTTGTGCCCTACCCAGTCCTCCCAGACTATCACATTATTCACCATCCTCAGCCTTTGTGCTACCCTGCAGGCACATAAAACATATCCTCAGTTTTATGCTTAGAAACGCCACTGTGAGGGTTGCAGCCCAGGTCTCCAATATCCACACATCCTGCAGAAAACAAGGAAGAGCAAGGACAGAGAAGCATCCCATTAGGCCCAGAGAGGATTCAGAGTCTTTATTCCATTTAATGTCAGAATGAAACTGATGACTTGAGGAATTATTATTTTTCCCCAAGTAGAAATCAAGCATCAGAAAGCAAATCTGAATTTTTTTAGAGCCCACAAACAAGTTATTTTGTTTGTTTCTTTGCTGGGAATAGAGCCAAGATCTAGTGATTAAAGTTAAATTTTAAAAAGCACTCAACTGTTTGCTACTTTAAAAGCTGATTTAACGCATTTAGTGCTAGAAGCTGTCAACTAATGGAAAATTCTGCCACTATGTAGTTTTCTGTCAAGGCAGACACCTTTTTCACTGTTCTTTAATGCTTTTGTCATATAAGCATTTATAAACTTCTAGAGGTTACTGTCTCTTCCTGTTTATTCCTCACTGAAAATATTCATAAAGATTTTTTTTCTCCTCTGAGGGCCTATACGAAAACAAAAGGGAGGACAGAACGGTGGTGGGGGAGCTCACCTGGGACAATTTCACTTGTGGAGGATCAGCAAAGGCCCCAATGAAGGAACCTACCAAATCTTTGTCCTTAACTCAGACACAAAGTCCAAAAGACTCCGTTTCAATGGGAGATAAACAACCTTAGCAGTACTACAGGCCACTAATCAAAACCGTCAATTAGCAAAGATCCTCCAGGACAAGGTTCAGTAAATTCATGAGAGGAGAAGTCCAGGAGCAGCTTTTCATCTTCATACAACCCTGGTGTCCTTGGAAGTCATTCTGCGGCCCGCTGGGCCAGCAGAGACGTGCAGCTAGGACCCAAGGCAACACGATGGCATTGTCTCCTGGAGCCATCCCAACCAATAACACTCCTAACAGGGGGCTTGGGTTTTCCAGTAGTCCCCACACTGACATGGTGCTGCTGCCACTCAGAAGATACAGCTGCACTTCAGCTGCAACACTGTAGTGGTGTTCTAAGATCAGAAAATACAGAGGTATTTTTTTCCTAGGATATTCCAGAATATCAAAGAGAAAAAAAAAAAATCAGAATCAGTATGGCACTCAGAATTCCCTGGGGAATAGGGCAGCAGAAGCAGCTAGGTCAAGCTGCTGTTAAGACAACAACTTTGAAACAGGTCATGTCTATAAAGCATAATATGTAGAATACTAAAAGGCAAAATCCTAAGGGAAATAAAAAGACAGTTGAAGCTGAACACCATGAAGTTTTTGACTCAGAAGACAGTAAGTTTAGAGTGATAAAAGGTGGATGATACCATACGGCATGCAGCACAAGCAGAACAGAGATGTGGCCTTGAATTCTGGCATTGCATCTGCAGTCATGTTAGACATGAGTTAGTGAAAAATAGGAGAGCAGGTAACCAAGCGTATGCACCCCACTGTGGCATCCAGTCTTTCTCCTTTAAGATGGGCAGAATGTAAAACTAAGACCAACGTTACAACAAAGAAGCACTGAAAACTAACATTTTCTTCATTCCATTAAGTGATGGATCAGGTTATAGATATGGAAATCAGCATCTGTTTTGCTTGCATGCCTTTATATTTATAGAATTAAGTATATCAAACTTACAGTTTAGAACATGAAGAAAACATGATAAACAACAATTTTACATTCTCTGCATATGCTACATTTCAAAGCATTTGTCTTTTTCTTGGGTGCAGTATGACACACAATAACTAATGCATACTTACCACACAATGGAATTAATTATATGCTGAATGATCTCAAGAGCAGAACTACTCCCGTGTTCCAGAAATAGTTATAGCAGGATTAGTACTGCAATACTTGCACTCCTAGCCAGTAAACTGGGATAATCCTGCAAACCAGGAATGTCATTATACAGAACTAAAGTCATCCAGTGTTGTACTTCGGTTTACGATTACTGGAAGAGCAGCACATGCAGATACATGTAAGGTAGATATCCACTTCTCCAGGAAAACCTTTGACTTTCAAAACTACTCACGAACTGTCCCACTGTGGTCTGCAATCTTCAGCACAGTAGAGTATTAATGAGGCAAAATAACAATATCCACAAAACAGCACGTGAGGATAGGCCACACTTTAAGGTGTATAGTCATCCCTTTCAATGGCAGCACACCTGTCAGTTTTTCATTTCCCCAGTTGTTTGTCCAAGATGAAGAAATAAAACAAACAGCAATGAGAACAGAAATTGCCCCAGTGGGAGTTTTGTCAGCAACTCTCTGTTTCCAGCTTGTTTTCTCTCAAGAGACTGAAAGAACTCTCCATCTTTCTTGCCAAAACCAGGTTTTCAGTGGAGGTCTTTAGACTAATGTGGTCATCACCGCCACAAGGCCAGAGAAGTGGTGGGGAAAAGAGAGGCTCAGGTATTTGCAGTTATGGCCATAGGCAGAGTTTGAGCTAACAAGGTGAGTTTTTTCTTCAGCTTCATGGTCTTAAGAGATTTGCTTTTTCTGATGGTAGATTTGTTTTCACTTTCTGATTTATTGTAAATCTTTTAAAAATAATTTTCCTTTGTCTGCTCACTGACTGTTTTTTGTTTAATCTCATAGAACCTATCTCATTCAGAATGTGAACTTCACATATTGTTCAGGTCTCTGTTCAATGCCTGACCCCTGAAGTAACATAGATTTTCTTCATAGTCTTGTTGTGAGCTCCCTAGGACATTAATTTTCTCTTTTATTTGCATGTGTTTTACCAGAACTTAACAAAATAGCACTCTAATCTCAGCAAGGGGTCTCTAGCTACCCCCACTAATACCATCACCATTTTATTGGGCAAATAAACTAAATCTTCAGCATTTAAAAAGAACAGAGTTCATTCCACCCATCAAAAAGGTCCAGCTATGAATCTCTCATCTATCTGATTCCCAATTTCTCCACCTTCATAATTTCATTTTATTTCAAAGGAAGCTCTGTGTGGGCATGTGTGTGTTTTTGTTCTTGCTTACAAACATATTGGCCCCACAGTCAACCCTTAAAGATGTATTATCACCTAAGAAAGGGAGATCTCTTCTGTATGACATTGTTTTTTCTGATAAATACCCCAATTTATAAAGTCTTTAAAAACACCCAAAAACCACAAACAGAGATGCTTTTCTTTATTATTTGACTAGATAGGAACCAGATTTTAACTTCTCCAGGAAAGAGAGACTAAAAGTGTGTGGCAACAGATTTAAAACAGTGAGAAACCTGTGAAAGGGGAAGGACTGCATTTTGTTTAATCCAGACTTTCATCTCGATAGTGAATGAATTGAAAAGCAAATGAGAAATGAAATCAACAGGCAAAGCCTGGTACTTGAGATCAGAATTGACAAGCTAAGCAGCTTCTTTCAATAAGAGATGAGAAAGCAAGTTCCACTTACCTTTCATTACAGGTAAGTGGGAATACATTCCCATTTCTGCACTAGAGCAGTCCAGTGGAAAGTGCCCACAAACTGCAGCCATTAGAGAGCACCAGATGCCCCCTTCTCACCGTCCTTCAATAATCTGGTACCCAAACAGCACCTTGTCCCCTACCAGTGAAATGCAATGTAAAATTTTTCAAGTTACCTTTAGTTTTACTTGCAAAAAAAAAAAAAGAGGGAAGAAAATTACTGAGTTAAGACACAAACTGGAAAGATGTATTTGTCCTTGAAAATTCCTTTACTCAGCTATATTTACTAAACCAGGCTAGGGGAAGATCTGTATTTGTATCAATGCAGGAAGGATACAAACCCTGCTTTACTTTTCAGTGGTAGATGAAAAGTGTTCAACACACAAAGATGTAATTAATCCTTTTACAATTAACTTTGATATTTGGGTAAGAGACTGGAGTCTAACGAGGGGTTTTGGTGATTTGTGCAAATTTTCCCTTGCTTTGGAGCAAAAATACACTGCTTCAAACCAGATTTACATGAGCTCTGATTTAGATACAATTAGAGCTCACAAAAAAATAATTTTTGTCGAGATAATTACTTCCCACTTATGAAGTTAGTTGCTTCCCACTGAAAAATGCTGTTCTGTAAAAAATGACATTTATGGAAACATTGTTTTTAATTAAAATGGTTGAGATTCAGGGTGGAATCTGGAGAAAGACAAAGTAACAAAATAACTGCAGCTTCCTCATTCAGTGAGAATGGATAGAAAGTTCCAACACCATTGTATTTTATTTGAAACACAAGCTGAAAACCAGAGATCTCTCAAATTTCATGTAGATGACCAAAGCACGGCATTGTTCACTATTCTTATCATTTGGAATATTCACTCTCCTAAAATAACCATCTTGTCTCCTTTTATATGTCTTGCCTTCATTTCATGCTAAACTTTTATTTTTTCACATTTTCTATGAAATAAAATTACTGTGGTTTTCCAGTCTGTGTCGTGGATACTTTCTTTTCAAACTTGACTTCTTAATAGTTAATTATATCAGCAATTTGTTAGGAATAGGAGCCAATATTCAGCTGTTGTTAATCAATGTTCCTGCAGCAGTTTCCCTGCAGGTCCATTGATTCATAGCAGCTGATCTTCTGGCAGATGTATTCCTGTTGGAGAACAGACAAGACAAGGAAGGACCTTAATACAGCAAGAAGCAATAAAGTAATGTTGTGACAAAGCCTAGTAAAGAAAAGGTATCTTGGGAAATGGCTGGGCAAACACTATAAACCTCCTCTGCTTATTAAATAGAATGAGACAGCTACATCAATGACTGGAACATCATGCAATATTTACTCCTTCCTTCAATAAACATCGATTATAGGCTTGATGGCACATCCTCTGTTCAGCAGCAGATAATACATGAATGCAGATTTCCCCTTTATATACGCTTCAGTATTCTTTGCACATACGCACACAAACACACACAGAGAAACCTGAGCACGTGCTCCTGAGTGTGCAACTCTTTCTGCATTTAAAACCAAGCTGGCAATACTTAACACGAAATAGACATAAAAATCAAAGAAAGGAAGACGGTCTCCAGCAAGAAACTACTACCGTGGTCTTACACAAGACAGTCCAGGAAACTTGTTTGAAGTGCCAGCTGGGTATTCATGTTGGATAAGATGCTAGTAATTTCCACATCTGAAACTACAGACGCTTACAGAATTGTAATTCAGCTTTTTTGCTAGAAAAAAGAATTACATGGCTTGCTACAACCAAGTGTTGACTTGTGTAGAGTCAGGTCCTGTCTTCACGTTTTAAATTACACTTATTTTTCTTGCATTTGCAGCAAGTCAGAGGGATGGCAAGAGCAGGGAGGCTTTTATTCATCTCATTATTGTCTAGGATTTTACAAAATTTTATCAGAAGTAGTACTTGTTCTGGGAATTAGTTACGTTATAAATTTGCAGCTCTTCCTGTCCTCCAGCAAGAGAAGCACTACATCTAGTTTTGTTTCAGTGGTCTGGTATATCCTCTGTCATTCATGAACCTGCAAGATTACTGAAATAGCTTTGGTCAATTGTTCAACAGAGGCAAAAGTTGTCATCAGTCTTAAAACATTGGGCACATCTAATATGGTCTGGCCTGGTGTACCCTCTTAAAGGCCTAGATTGACTTTACTTGTATTAATTAGTATTAATTGTGAAAGATTGCTATTGAGCTACAAGTGAAAACTGATATAAAAGAAACATTTTGATATATTTTAACCTTTTAACATATTTATCCTCAGAGTCAGGTCCTGTTGTCACGTTTTAAATTACACTTATTTAAAGGTTTGTAGTGTACAAACTTTTCTTGCCCTTTGTCTTATCATTAATGTACTTTTCAAGTGATCTGCAGTTACTTTTCATGTCCCTCATTAAATGCATCATATTCTGTTCACTGACCCTTCTGATACCTTTTTCTCTGCCTACCCACACTATATTTTGAGACTTGTCCTAGCTCTCTGACCTGCACTCCACCTTCTTTATTTTTATTCCTTGTGTTAAAGGTCAATGAAGAACTTAGTTTAGACAGGTTGGTTTATTTCCACACTTGTTTTTCCACTCTACCCTTAATAGTAATCCACCAAAGCGTTGTGAGCTAACTTCATCTCATTTTTCTTTCAGATCTGACCCTCACAAAACACTCCATGAATTCCCAAAGATAACTGAAATCTGCCTTCTCAAACACCATTTTGATTTTCCTGTTTCTCCTTTGTCCCTTCCTTGAAGATGAGATATACTGCCATTTCATGGTCAAATCCATACATTTAATCTATATGTGATTTTCCAGTTATCCAAAAAAGTGAAAAAAGTGCTTTTACCCATTTTGGGTTGAAAACATACCTAGCAGTAGCTCTTTGTCTCTCAGTCTCAGAATATGTCCACACTGTGAAATTCCTGGCACACTGCTTACCAGCTGGGGTTCACATTTAGCCTCTGTTGCAGCCACTCCCTATTTGAATACTATAAAAGAGGAAAGCAGACTTCCAAAGTGAAAGACAAGACCAATTTGACTCACTTTCTTCCGCTGCCACTCTTACAGAATTTGCAAAAAAAGGATGAAGATTCACAGCCTGTTCCTTGGCTTTCCACGTGCTTGTAGGCACTCTGAACTTCTGAAAAATGGTGTGATCTCCAGCAGCCAAGGACTTGTGTCATCAGTATGAGAGAGATGGAGCAAACACAAACAATTAAGTTTTGTCAGAGACTTCAGAGCATTCTCAGACATGGCATAAATTCACAGCTCTAAGAATATGAAATATTCATGTAGATACAATTACAAGAGATTTCATCTTTTATCATGTCCAGTCATTCATATCCTGTTACAGAAAAAAGAATAATTTTACAATCTAATCCAGGCAAATCCCAAATTAAACTGAACAATATGCCTGTGTGGAAGGGAGAGCAACAAACCTTGTTTTAGCTGAACTTTAAACTTGCCCTGGTATCATCTGTTGACTCCAGCCTAGTACAGAGTGTTTGATCCAGTAACAACTGACTTGGGTAACTCAAAATGATGCCTCAGAATATTTTTTGATAAAAGGTAACTGGTTTCTAGAGAAGAACCTAAAATTCTCAGTGAGACGGCTATCTTCCATATGGCAATTGCAAAGGAAGCAGTCTGCAGCAACCAGAAAGAGTAGAGAGCCACGTGAAGCCAGCATTGTGTTCTTTTGAGTATATGAACAATGTAATGCAAAAGGACAAGGGTTCCTTTCCATTTTTCTCCTTCTCAGAAGTGGCAGACACATGTCTTCTGCAGCTTGGAATCTACAGTCCTTACCCAGCTCCTATCTATCTCAAAGCCAAGATGCCAAGATTACATTTTGAAGCACAGTAGGAGATGGAAACTCAAATGGCAGAGGTTGTGCAAATTCGTATGTGCAGAAGTTGTGTACAGCCTGGATGTGGCAGTGATACCCATTCTTCTGAAGCTTTGACTAACAAGTAATTCCAGGCATATTAAGATAAGGATGGAGAGCACAGTCTGGTGCTATGTTCAGTGAGCTGTACCAGGGAGAAAGCAGATTACTAGTGATTGACAGAAAATAACTATGCAAGATTAAAAGAAGATAATTCAATACTTTCCTGTGAGAAAAAGATGAGCCCCACAAGGCTTCATCATCCTTGGGCTAGCAAGAAAAACCAAACTCATCTATAAAGATCTTCCTTCATTTCTCTGCACTTAGTACATTTCACTGTGTTAGATAATGATGTCAATGTATACGATATTTTCCCTCTAATTAGCCTGCTTTTAATAAAGTTAAGAAACAAGTCAAAGAACTATGAAAAATATTAAAAATTAAACAAACATGATATTTGATTTTGTAAAAGGCAGGGGGGAAATAAGAGCTCTCCATCAAAGAGCTGTATGAAAATGCACTAGAGCCACTGTGAGCATGGATAATTCAGAGATTCTCTCCTGTGGCTCATGGCCCCATATTCAGAGGTGCTCAAATCTTTCCAGGGACTCCTGGAAAGAGTTACAGCTTTCAGTGGCCTTACAAGAAATGCTCATGAGTGGATACACCTTGCAGTGTAAGGTCTTACAGACGAGTAGCTGACTAGGACATATGATTCTGTTTGTCAATGAAAGGGCATAACGAAAGCAGCCATCGATTCTCTGCCCTGTTACTCAGCAGTATATTGGACAAAATGCATAATGCATGACACTATGCACACCGTATCTATCTTCCCAAGGAGTTATTACTGTTAGGAGGGTGTTTTTCAGTTTCTTGTGTCCATGGGTCTGTCTTTTGAATATTGAATGTTTGTTTTCTTGAACGATTTTGTACTTGGAAGAAAACATCCTAAATCCATCTTAACAATAATTGTCCCCGGGGACAGGGAAGAACCGATACAGCCAAAAGCCCAGCAAAACTTTTACAACAGCAAACAATGATGGACTGCAGTATTATCCCTAACATAAGCACACAACAAGGTTAATAATGTCCTACACTTTTTCTGGTATTCTGGTTTTCTGGCTAAGGCATAAAGCAGAGCCAACACTATTTTCAACACTAAAACTACTATTCCACTGTGTAAACCAATTCAGAGACAATGTAACCACACTGCAAAAATCTTACTTTTGGAATACCTGTTATTAACACTCAAGGTTTGTGTGCAGCTTCTCATGAAGTATGCTGGAACCTTGTCAGCATTTAAAACACCTCTGAATTTAAGAATGCCTACAGAGGCAGTGATTTATGTTAGATCTATCTAATTTTTTACAATGTGATAAACCAAATCAGGCAAAAATTTTCAAGAATGAAGATTTAGAAGCCTCAGATCCATCTTCGCTTAACCATCAGCATCAAAGCTTTAACATGTTACATCACTGCAACAAACAGCTTGTGGGCCCCTTCTTCACTAGGGCATTCTTTAAAATAACTTACTCTAGCCACATTGCAGCAGGCCTCAACAAGGCAAACTATTAACAGCAGTAAAGTCCAGTTGAGGATTTTTCTTATCCTTTTGTTTTGAACAAAATATTTAGTGCCAGACACTGCAGAGGCTGTCTACTTGGCCCTAGTGGGGTCTCACCTGGAGTGCTGTGTCCATTTCTGGGCTCCTCAGTACAAGAAAGACAAGGAGCTACTGGAGAGGGTCTAGTGGAGGATGACTAGGGGACTGGAGCATCTCTCTTATGAGGAGAGACTGCGGGAGCTGGGCCTGTTCAGCCTGGAGAAGAGCAGACTGAGATGGAATCTCATTCATGCACATAAGTATCTTAGAGGTAAGTGCCGAGAAGATGGTGTCAGACTTTTTTCAGTGGTGCCCAGCAACAGGATGAGGAGCAGTGGACATGAACTCAACCACAAGAAGTTTCACCTCAGCATGAGGAAGAACTTCTTTACACTGAGAATGGCAGAGCACTGAACAGGCTGCCCAGGAAGGGTGTGGAATCTCCCTTTCTGGAAGCATCCAAAACCCTCCTGGATAGGTTCCTGTGCCACCAGCTCAAGGTGACCCTTCCTTGACCCCTGGGGGTTGGACCAGATATCTCCAGAGGTCCCTTCCAACCCTAAAAATTCTGTGAAATAGCAACAAAAACTCTTGCAAAGCTCTCAATTCTATAACCCTTTCCCAGTGCATTTGAATATGAAGCATCTTGTACTCTCTGTGAAAACGAAAATCAATTTCGGCATGGAAAAAACCATATATACCAGTGTTCAGCTTAAGATGAAAAAGGAAAAGGATGAGGAAAGAATCAGCAGCAAGAGTACTCTCCTGGACTGAAAAGAAAACATGGTGCCAAGGAAACCTCCATTACCATATATATACATCACTTAGCCTTAATGAACAATTGCAACTTGCCAGTGTCCTAAGGGAGCATGATTTGGCCCTTAATCAAAATATGGTCAAATCTTGTATGCAAATTATGTTAGAAATACCAAAAAAAGGGTGTAGCATGAAATCTGACTATTCTGTGCTCCACAGCACAGTCCGGAAAGATCTGTGGTGGCTGCTGTCCTGACAAGGAAGGTGGTACAGAAGGCGTCAGTCACACTGCTCCGGTCATCGACTGCATTGAGGAACACCAAACAGACTTCTGTCAGGCTCTTTTTCCTCTCTTGGTGGAGAGCTCCTGTGGATGTACTTCACAGAGATAAGAAAAATATAACTCACCTGCACTGTAGCATCACTGAAGAACTGTAATATGTTTGAGCCATGCTTGGGGGCTTGGACTGAAACACTGTTCATTGTTGAATATCACAGTCAAGGAAAGCAATATAAAAATAATGAAAATCAAGGTAAACCATAAATAATTAATTTGTACCAAAAAAATCTAAATTTTGTCTTTCTAGCAAAAGGATGATTGTCATGAAACATGATCAATTGAATTTCCGTTAGTCTTATGAGACGTTCTTTGCACTTTGTTTTGGTTAGCAGTGAAAATATAAACAGTTGAAAAAAATTCACCAGATAAATAAATATTCAGGAATTATTCTTGCTTACAAATACAAAAAAAAATACATGAATATCTACATCTCAATATTATTGTGCAGTTCTAGCAATCATATTAGTAGCATTATTTAAAGATTAAAGGATTGTCTTTGAAACAATTCAGGATAGCGACTCAAACTTTGAAGAGTTTTTTAGACAGTGTCAAAAAACCAACCTGAGCTTATCTGTCTGTTCTGTTAAAATATATCTGAAGCATTAGGCATTCATAAATGTGAAGTGTGGGCTTTATGTTCAGTACTGTCCTAGGACATGGTGACTGATTCTACTTCAAAATGTTTTGATCAAACAGTTCATCATTGTATTATTTATGGCTGGAGATGATAGACTGCTTTCTGATAGACTAGTAACCCAGTTGAAACCTTTGCTCCTCACCAAGCCTGAAGAGATTTAACACAGTTTTCCTGGAAATAACGATCTGAGAGCACGTTGTTCATGACCTGAACTCCTTTATGAGGATGTCACACGATGCCAGCCCAGCTACCACAGTCAGTGGCATGTTCAACAGGAGCATCATCAGATCCAGCACTACACTGGCATGGATGAGCATTTCAGGTATGGATTGTCCTGACCAAGCAGCCAACAACCACTTAACAGAGCCTACGTACACCCAAACAGTGGATGCTCTATCGCACTGCCAGAACAAGAGGACAATGTGTACAGCTCTTATGAGGTCAATGGTTATGAAGCATCTGCATTGCTGTCCTCCCACTGGTATTATCTCCCAAAGAACTGCGTCCTGACACTGGGAACCCCAGCAATCATGTCAGCAGCCATGCGTAGAGCATGTCACTGAATCCCAAAAAATAAAGTACAGAACGTACATCACCATGCAGGCAACCACCGCCGTCAATCAGACCAGGACAAAGGCATGATGGCTACACTAGAGGACACCCAGTCTGCTTCTCTTGAGCACAAATTGGAGCAGGTTTCTGACACCCTTAGCTCAGCTCAACCCCAGCAGGCTGCTCCCAATAGTAAGCAGTGTATATCAAGGTTTGTCTGCTTCCAAAGAAGCATTCCCCTTAGCTTTGGTTGTTCTGTCTGGGTGATAATTCTTGTCTGTTCTAGATTCATAGGATCATTAAGGTTGAAAAAGACCTTTAAGATCATCAAGGAATACATCAATATGTGTTCTTAGTCCCCAGTGCTTTCAAAATACATTTATACCTAATAATAATAAAAGAAAAAAAATCTCAGTTCAGAAGTGTTTCATCTGCTTTTTTCTGGGAAGGCTCACTCACTAAGGGACAGCAGGGAGATTTTTAAAGAGCTCTGAGTTAACTGTTTCCTTTTCCTCAGCGTTTGGAGGTGTTGGACAGGTTGAAACAATTTGACCTCCTGGAGGCTAAAATTATGGTATGGTGGTCACAGAGGTAGGTGTTTCTGAATATGGTAATACCAGGGCACAAATAAATAAATGTTGGATATGGCATACAACACATAACCCTCCTTCACTACATCCAAGAGATATTGCTGGGAAATCAGTATTAGAGCAGCCTTGTCAAAAGTGGGGAATATTGGCTTCATTCAGTAGGCAATTTCTAGGACTTCTAAGTATCTTCTTTACAGCACTTTTATATCAAATTCCTTTCTTCAGCTCACCGCAAAGCAATCAGAGTCAGTGTCAAAAGAACGCTGTTACTTTTTTATTCCATTGTAGCCAATCAAAACAACTACGTAGCATTTACACCTTCCATGGATGTTTCTGGCATTTCTATTTAAGTAGGAATTGTCAGAATAACAATTAACATTTTGCATGCAGGTTGATTCAATTTGCTCCCATATTACGAAGTATAATTTAACAGGAGAAGTGAAATAACAAGACTCCAGCTGTCCTATCTACTTACCTATCAAACAGAAACACTATCTCTTCTGAAGGACAGTAAAAAGCCCTTATTGGCTGTCCAGTCTTTCTAGTGTCAAATTATTTTGCTATTCTTAAGTCCTGATTCTAGTTTTAGTATAGATGAAAAGGTGCAAATGTTTGGAAGACAAGACACTAATACATTGTACTTGTTATTTATAGAACTTCCTTTTTCGGGTTTTAAATTGTTTGACAAACTTCATTAGTCAAACATTCCCTTTTCCAAGGAAAGTAGTGTAGAAAGAGCAAACAGTATCTCCTACAGCCTTCCATTAATTCCACACAGTAGAAAAGACAATTTTGTCCAGATCCAGGCAGAGAGGTGGAGAGCATTTAGGAAAAGCACGAAGTATTTTGAAAGGTACAAAAGGTACAATGTATCCCCCTCCTGTAATAGTCTATTTTTACAATAAGTTAACTAATATGTATATTGAAGTGTGTTGAACTGGTTTCTCCCACATAAATATAAAAGGAAATAGTAATGATGGAATAAAGTATAATAGTTTAAAACCATAAACAATCCCATCAGATTCCAATACCTCTGAATGCATTTTAGTTTCATAGACAAGAGCGTTATCACAGCTGCTTGCTCAAAAAAATATCTGATGAAGCAGGTACTTCAAGTCTGAATGGCAGAGGGCTCAAGGTCTGTTAGAAACTTCCCTGAAGAAGGCCAAGGACTCTCCTGGGATGCATGACATATATCTGAGGTAACAATAAGCAAGAGAAGCTCCAGCATAACTCTTGAAGTATTGCTGTAATCACTGAGAATTTGCCAGCAACAGGCACTTCACATACTTTTGTTATTTTATCTAGCACATTGATTTCCTTTTCCAGTTTCCAGCTTGCACAAAAGCCTCTATACTGTGATCAGTTTGGAAGATACATATAGCAAATTCCCCCAGAAAATCAATTTGGTCTGTCAGAGAGGAAAACAAACAAACGCAAAAAACCATACAAAAAGGCAAGTGATTTGGGATTGGGTGGTCTCACTGAAAGTGACTGGGTTTTTTCTGTTCCACTTTGCCGTATCTTCTGGAAACTACAGGGAACAAAATTTGAAGACATCACACAAATAAGTTTTCTAGTTGATCTATAGGGAGCTTACATACCAACTGCCTGAATTTCATGGGACACAGGTTAAAATCTGATTTTCTAAACAACCCAACCCTTCTGCTGGGAAAAAGGATTTTTCCTCTTATTGTCCTTCTTCACACAACTGCAGGATAGCGAGTAATTCTAAGAGAATCCGTGGGCACATAGTTCATACCATGAGTACACTTTTGAAACAGACTTCTTTACTGTCGGGGTGGTGAGGCACTGGAACAGGTTGCCCAGAGGAGTTGTGGCTGCCCCATTCCTGAAGGTGTTCAAGGCCGGGTTGGATGGGGCTCTGAGCAACCAGATCTAGTGGGAGGTGTCCTTGTCCATGGCAGGGGGGTGGGAACAAGATGATCTTCAAGCTCCCTTCCAATCCAAGCCAGTTTATTGTACTATGATTATTCCCACTTTTTGCTCTTTTGTTTCCATTGCAAAGCACTCTGTGAGTGTTCAAACACCCTCAGCACCAGCTCTGCTGATCTGCTTCTATGGGACCCTTCTTCGGGTATATTAGTCAGGGACTAATATATTAGTTTGAGGCACTGCTGTGTGAAAGAAGGTCAGAACTCTTCAGGCAGATGACCCAGATCCCCTACTGCTGTTCACTTGCCCCAAACCAAAATTTCTCACTTAGTTTTTGAGTTGACTCTAAGCAGAGTTTACCTTTCTCTCAAGTGGGATGAAAATTCAGAGAAAAGAGACTACTGCAAAAGCATTTACACAGAAATTACTGAATTAAAATTTAAAATATTTGGAAAAACAAAATACCAAAAATGCAATGTCTGAATCAACAACTACAAAAATAGCAGCAGAACAATGTGCTGCCTTAAAATATATTCTCTGTTTCACCACTGCAGTTGGTCCTAATAATCTGTTCACTAATTTGTCTGTTAGTTCCAGAAAACTATACCATTCCCTTCCCTGCTATCCTCTGCCAATTATTCCTACTTCATTGTAGCCCTCCAGAGTGACACTCCATCAGCCTCACACAAAAAAAACAAAACAAAACAAAAAACAAACAAACAAAAAAACCCCCACCCACACCAATTTAACCTAATATAGCACAGAATATTACCCATAAGTTTCAGGGTCCAGATGAAAGTTAAAAACCCCCGAATAGTGATAATCAGAAAAAAAATTGTAATACTTAGAAAGAAAAGAATGTATTTCTTGTTACGCACCTGGGCATGAAGCCACCTGGTTCCACGGGATATGCACCTGGCTTTGTCCCTCATGGTCTAATATCCCAGTATACTTACTCTTGGCAGTATACAGTGCTAGAGTTGATGTTCAGCCATACACTCTCTTTTGCCACCTCAGCTGAACAGGAGAAAACTTTTGGCAGATAAATAGAGAAGGCAATTGATGATAGAGGTGTCTTGATTGTCAGGGGGAAAGGTTAGAGAAACTCAAATCTTTTAACAGACTCTTGCCAGAAAACAAATTTTAAAAAGCCTGCAGTATCTAAACCATGGCATCTTTCAGCTTCCTCCTCAGGGATGTATCTATATTAGCATTTACTGCATTGCAGGGCTCACTTTAGGTTTAAATTTGTTTTGCATATATACTTGGATTCTTGCAATATCACTCAAGCTCTGCTACAGTGAAAGCACGTTCCTTCCTGGTGATCTGAGGCTGAAGTCTTGTGTTCGGGCAGCCTCTGTCTCACCCCACCTGTGATGGTGGCACAAGGCCCTCCTCTGGCTGACACTCTACAATCCCTGGTGCACACCTAGGCCCAGCACCTGACAAAAACACTGGACCTGGAACCTAGAGGTCACTGCAAATTAAATCCCAATTCTTTCCTTTTGTGCCACATCAATAAGTAAAGTAATACATAATCTGAGTTTCTGCAGGCAACTCACCTTGGAGTCCTGCTGTCATATTTGCTCATGCTGAACAGATTTTCTGGTCTTTTATCTCTGCTCAAAACAGTTCTAAAATGCCATTAATTAACATATATTTACTGAGGACTGAAACTTTCCAAACATTTCAAACTTTCACTAAAGAAAACATGAGTAAGTCAGAAAATAATCACCAAGGACTGTACATACAGGTATTAAGGAATTCAGTTCGGAAAATCCGGTGTTTAAAAGTCTATTACCCAGGCTATAGGTTGTGCAGCACTGCTGACTTTAACAACTTGACATCATTCCTGTTTTCTTTATTCCATTTTGTATGGTATTGCCTTTCTGCCTGTTCATGAGCACAGCTAGGGAGTTTGGCTGTCACACATATGCACACACACACACTCTCTGTCTTTCTCACACCATTCGTCCAACCCTGGATATATTTGTATATGAACTGATATTCCAAATCAGCTCAACGTAAATGTAGCATGTATTTGTTCAACCAGGACAATATGTCAGACTTAAATGCCTGCATTTATATCTGTCTGATATAAATTATGCATGAGCATATATTAGCAAGCACTCTCCTTCTTTTCTGTTAAGCTTTGAGCTGGTCCCTTGGGAACTCATTATCTACAGTGGGTTTCACAAGGGCTTGATGTGACTCTACCAGAATTGTTATTGTACCTTCCCAGAAAGACTGTGATACTCTTCCCAGACACCTACAGTTCAATTCAGAGCCGACTATTTAATTGTCTAACAGCAGTGAGTATTCCTCCCACTGAGCCAAAGTAGTGAAATTGAATTATCTGGAATATTAGCGGGTTTTTTTCCAGAGACAGACAGAGCCACTAGACAGGCACTGCTGGAATAATTTCAGGGCTGTTCCTTTCCCTGGCAATCTGTTTCAATTTACTTTTCTCTTTTCAAAGGAGGTTTTGATTTTGCTTTTTTTTAGCCACCTCGGGATGGCGACTCTGCCCGATGCCAGCGCCGATGTGGGAGATGAAAGGCAGCCCGCAGCTCAGGTGCCGTATCCCGCTCGGCAACACCCTGTGAGCAGCTGGGAGGCGTCGAGAGAGCTGGTCCGCCGCCATCCCCGCCACCTCCGAGCCTCGCACCACCAGGGTGGCGGGATGCGGGAGCCACGGCATCCCTCTGCCGCCCGTCCCGCTCCATCACAATAACACCGGCGCCTCAGCTCGGGCACTCCCCCGCGCTGAGAAGGTGACGGCAGGTTGGCTTTTCCCCACTCGCACGCCACGTGGCACCTCCTGCCACGGGATTTCGCGGCTTTTCCGTGGATCTCTCTCCCCGTGCTGCTGGATCTCGCCGGGGCGCGGGGCCGCGGCGCCCTCTGCGGGCCGCGGCGGGAAGGGCGCGGGAGGCTGCGCGGGGCGATGGGAGGCAGGACAGGCGCGGGGGATGGGGAAGCAGCGCAGTTCCCCCCCAGGAGCCCTGGGTTAAGAGGTTAAGAGCTCGCACGCCCCCCCCGTGCCCTGCCTTGGCGGGATGGAGCCCTCTCAGCTGCCGCTTGGGCACGGCCCCGGCCGGAGCTCCGCACCCCCGCACGGTCCGCGCAGCACAGGCGGCTCCCAGGGGAGCCTCGGTGTCTCGGGGCTGCCTGGCTCCCTTCCCGGAGAGGGAAAAGCGACCTGCGCTCTCGCTTGCCTCCAAACTGTGAACTTGAAGACACAGATTCGGCACAATGACGCCTGAGCCCAGCGATGGGTCCGAGGAGGGGCTGTTCCCGGGTGATGAGCTGCGGAGAGTTTCGGGTGGTACGACACGGCTGCCCCAGCCGGCCCTGCCCGTCCCTCTGCGGCCTCAGCATGGCAGCCCGGGCGGCCCGAGCTTGAGGGCACCTTCTCCATCCCCCGAAAAGCAGGAGGCGGGAGGGCGGCAGAGCGTCCGAGGATGCTGCGGATACCTGGCAGGCATCGCCTCAGGGCAGCACCGGCCCGGCCGAGGGCGCGGGAAGGGGCAGCCGTCCCTGCAGCGGCCGGGGGAAGCTCGGGTAGTTCTGTGGTCAGTGAGGGGGAACCCACGCCGAAGGCATCTCCATCTATGGCTTTCTAGGGGGATCGTCCATGGCTTTATACTCTGCTTTGCTTTTTAAGTAAAATGAGTGTCCCGTCTTCCCGAGCAGATGTTCGGGAGAGCCTAGGAAAGGAAGGGGAGGATGGAGGCGTTTGTGTCCCCGGGCTCAGGTCACAGGAGGCATCAGAGAATGGAACCCAACGCCCCAGACCCCGCACCTGCCACCGCCGGTAAGCGCAGCCAGGACGAGCCCTCCCGCCTGCGGGCGACTCCCGACGGCCGGAGCTGCCGATGCTGAGGGCAACTCAAGCCTCTCGACGGG